>JASVEL010013260.1:0-371312 GCA_032618575.1 Nicotiana noctiflora
TGCTGCTCGTGCTCCTCCTGGCTGCGGGAATATAATAATATATCATCAATGAAACTATCACAAATAAGTCCAAATAAGGCCTAAACACTTGGTTCATCAAGTCCATAAAAGTTGTTGGGGCATTTGTCCACCCGAATGACATAATCAAGAACTCATAATGCCCATACCGAGTGCGGAAGGCTATCTTGGTGACATCGGATACCCTAATCCTCAACTGACGGTAGCAAGATCACAAGTCAATCTTAGAAAATAACCTGGCACCCTGAAGCTGGTCAAACAAATCATCAATCCTCGGTAGTGGTTACTTATTCTTGATCGTTACTTTGTTCAATTGCTGATAATCAATACACATTCTCAATGACCCATCCTTCTTCTTAACAAATAACACTGGTTCACCCCAAGGTGAGATGTTGGGTCTAAGGAAACCCTTCTTAAGAGAATCCTACAACTGTTCCTTTAACATTTTAAATTCCGGCGGGGCCATAAAATATGGCGGGAGAAAAATAGGCTGAGTGCCTAGAACCAGATCAATATGGAAATCAATGCCCTTGTCGGGGGGCATACCCGGCAGGTCTGAAGGAAAAACATCAGGGAAATCACAAATAATAGGCACAGAATCTATAGAGGGAACCTTTGCACTTGAATCCCAAACACAAGCTAAATAAACCAAACACCCCTTCTCGACTATACATCGAGCCTTCATATACAATATAACACTATGAGTATAATAACCAAGAGTACCTGTTCACTCTAAATGAGGCATACCCGGTAGTGCTAAGGTCATAGTCTTGGCAATGCAGTCCAAGATAGCATGAAAGGGTGATAACCAGTCCATCCCCAATATAATATCAAAGTCGACCATATCTAAAAGCAATAAATTTACATGAGTCGCCAAATCCCCAATCACCACGACAGGGGAATGATGGACTCGACTGACCATAATAGAATAACCCACCGACATAGACACATAAACAAAAATACCTAATGTATCACTAGACAAGACAAATACGGGGAACAATAGTCTGATACCTACAAATACGTAGACCCCGATCAAACAACACTGCATCAACTCTATCACAAACCAGAATCGTACCAATAATGGCCACATCTGAAGCCTCTGCCTCGGGCCTAGCTTGAAGAGAATAACATCGGGGATGGGCCCCACCACTCTGATCTACCTCTCTAGGATAGCTTGCTGCTGGCTAGCCTCCACCTTTGGCGATTTGAGCTCCACCTCTATGACCTCTACCTCTACCTCTGGCACCTTTACCCCTACCTCTAGCTGGCTAGGTGGTCTGTGGAACACCTGGTGCCTGAACCATGGTACGGGAACCCTAGTATTGAGAACTTCTCGATGCTCGAGGGCAAAATATGGCAATATGGCAATATGACCCATGTCACCAAAAGTGTAACAATCCCCCGACTGGTGAGTCTACTGGCCATGTCGACCTGAATGACCACCACATAAAATCTTAAGTGGCGGTGCACTGATAGGAGCTAGTAGTGCATTGAATAGCTATTGATCAGTATAGTGCACGTAAGAATCACGACCACCTGAGGCACAGTGAGAAACCTGAAGGGTTGATTGGAAAGGCCTAGAAGGCTGACCCCTACCATACGAATCTCTGTCTCCAGATGAGGCACCACTAAATAACTCTTGTCTTCTCTGTGACCCTCCCCCCCCCCCCATGATAATACCGTCTTAATCCTTGGGGCCACATTAGCCTCATCCTGAAAGGATATCTCGCTCCCAATCTCTCTAGCCATCTAGAGATGAATAGGCTGAATGAGTCCATCAATAAACCATCTCTCCTTCCCGCTCAGTGGGAAGTATAACAATAGCTTGGCCGGCCAACACAATAAACACGGTCCCGTAGTGAGTGACTGTCATGGATACCTGATGGAGATGCTCGAAATGCCTCCGATAGGCCTTTTGATGTGTAATAGGGAGAAACTTCTCCAGAAATACTGCTCGTTGGTCAAGGCTAGATATCCCGCTGGTCTAGCTAAACAATAATACCTCTACCAAGACTTGGTGGATCCAGACAACCGAAATGTATCGAAATCAACCCAATTGGTCTCAACAATACCCATGTTCCGAAGAACCTCGTGGAAGCTGTCAAAAAATCCTGAGGATCCTCGGTAGATGCACCACTGAACGTAGTAGTGAAAAGCTTGGTGAACCTATCCAACCTCCATAAAGCATCGGCAGACATAGCTGCCCCATCAGCAGCCTAGGCTACCACACCCGGCGGAGCTGTTTCAACTGGCTAAACTCCTAGAGTCTGAATCTGATAATGAGCCTGCTTTGGGGTATGAGTAGCAAGAGTCTGGGCCACTCCTCCAGCCTGAGAGTCGAGTGGTGCTACAGGAAGTCAACTTGCTCGAGTGACACTCTCCAAAAGACCCACCAATCAGACCAGAGCATCCTAAAGAACTGGGTAGCAATAATCCTCTCTAGGACCTGAGCTAGGCCTACCAGAAATACTGGGGCTGGGGCTAGGGTTGGGGTCGGAACCTCATCGTCAAAGTCAACTTGAGACTGCGCCACTAGTGCTACTGCTCGAGGGTGAGCTCTGCCTCTACCTCAGCCTCTTCCTCTGCCCCAAGCGAGATCTGCCTGGGGCCGAGACTGCTAATCAGAAGATGAATAAGTGCGTGTTCTCACCATCTACAGAAGAACATAGTAGAAATTCAAGTAGCATTGAGTAACCAAACCACACGAAAAGAAAGAACAAATGTGAAACTTTTCCTAACTCTATAGCCTCTAGGGCATAAATACAAACGTCTCTATACTGATCCCTCAGACTCTACTAAGCTTGTCTGTGAGTTGTGAGACCTATACAACCTAGAGATCTGATACAAACTTTTCACGACACGGATTTTCCACCCTTCGGGTCATGATAGTGTCACACCTTCTTTTTTACACATACCTACCCCGAAGGGTAAAATGTATAAAAGGTAGTTTTTCCAATTTAAGTGACATTATTCGAATTGGGATTATTTATTTATTTTTAGAGTCGCCACTCGGGAAAGGATTGGCTTTTATCCCGAGTCACCGATTTAAATTCCAAATCGAGAAAAATTATTCAACTTCCCAATTAGAGTCCGCGAACCAGAAATTCTATGTAAGAAATTCTGTTGACCCAAGGGAAGGTGTTCGGCACACCCGGGTCCTATGGTTCTAGCACGGTCACTTAAATTACTACAAATGACTAAAATCTAATTTTTTACATGCTCCAACCTATAGTGTAATTTTTATAATTATTTACCGCCTTTTAATAATTTTTACGAAAAGTGAACGTCGCCTAAAAACATATTTTTGGATCATGTCACATGAAATGCATCCGGATCCTGAACACATCTTTATTTGAAGTTTTCGGATTTGGATTTAGGTTGTATGAAATGCACACCCTAGTTTAAGAATGTAATTTTATTAAGATCGTGCCTAAAAAGCTAGCGTGATATTATCTTTTGGGAGGGCCGTGAAATTTGCTAAACGGCCCATCCCAAATCTCTAAGAATTATATATATATGATTATCGAGGACCCCACAATTTTGGGTTTTGTTCGGGAGGCTCGTCTCATTTTATTAAGGGCCAACCTAAAGCAACTACAATTTTTCTATTTATTATTTGTCTCTAAAAGACTAATCAATTCACATTCATAAATTCGAGTCCCGAATTCAAGTCCGAATTCAAACAAAAGGGAAGACCCTTCTAGCTTGAACCCGCTACCTAATTCGAAATTCAATTTTATATTTGTGAATTAACTTAGCGAGGGCCATGGAAAATTTGCTAAATGGCATCACCTCAATTTCTAAAGGATTAAAAATAAATAAAGCGAGATCCACGCAATTATCATTTTAATCTGGCATGGAACACCCCGATCTAGGCCCATACCGATCAAAGACACACATTAGGTTCTTTCTCCAAATATCAAACAAATTATTAAGAGGCCTAATTACTGAAAACAAGTGTATTTTTATTCCTTTCCTCATTCATTTTAATTTACAAAGGGAAAATACTGTTGACATGGGCACGTCTCATATAAGAAACGAAAACTTTGCAACCGAAAGAGCCAAGAATTTTTCAATCAAGAACAAACGATCATAAGAGGATAGGCTTTCGAAAGTTGCTAACTACCCTAATATCAACAAAATTTTGCAACTAAGAACACAATATAAACCATATGGAATTAATAGTTCATTTGTATAGATTTCACAAAAAAAGAATGTTTGTTTAATAGCATAGCAGCAGAACAAAATACAATGAAAGGAACAAATCTTAAACTAAAACTTCATAGAAAACGGAACGAGCTACAGCTGGCCATTATGCTAATGATTCGACGTCGAACAATGCTGAACTTCCGAGGCAACCCAGAGTTATTTACAACACTATTTTGATAATCGACTAACAGACATGGAGTCGAACAGAACCTCGAGCAACCACCTCAAAAGCTGATCGCTCGAACAAGATCTCGCCAACAGCTCGACCACTTAAATAAATACCTCAATTTCACGTCCATTTATGGAACAAAATCAGTGAACAAGAAGAGTATAAGTCTTTTGTTTTTTGTTTTGGTTTTAATTTTCTGATTTTCCAAAGATTTCAAGAACCCTAGATCCCTTTCTTACTTCTGTCCCGTTTGTGTTTTGTACATGACTGTGTGAGTTTCTTTTTGTCTAGGTCTATATACGGCTGCTGTAACAGCTAGGGGGCTGTGGAGGCTGTATTATTGGAAACAGCCCTCTCTACCCTTTGGGTAGGGGTAAGGCTTGTCTATATATTACCCTCCCCAGACCCCACCTTGTGGGACTATACTGGGTAGTTGTTGTTGTTGTTGTATGATTCAACCTCCAAGTTTCAACAAGCAAGAGTAGCTTCACGTTAATAGGCCAACCAACACTAACAGGAAAACTTTGAAAATTTCAGGGAAATTAGTTGGCCTACACAAAATCAAACCAGCTAGTTTTCCACCTCAATAACATCATCAGTTCATTAATTTATATAACACAAGTGATTTCAATATCACATATATATCACCATGAGAATATACAAAGAATAGGGATAGAGATATTTAACTTGCTCGTGACTAATATTGAACGTATTGGAACCGCGACCGAACCTCGGATTCACGATTAAACACAGACCTCACAGAACCTCATCGTAGCAGTGATAGAGAAAACTAATAGGCGATGGAGAAAAAAGAACGGTAGACTTTGCCAGAGCTCAGACCCAAACAGATCGGCATTCAAGCTTCCCTATCCGATCTGAACTTTCCATCCAAACTCCAATGAGAAATGTCAATTTTCTAGCCAGTGGAGCTCTTTTTAGTTGCGAGTGTGGTTGTTGGCTGCAGTTCAAGTCACGGAGGGGATAAAGTGCAATTTCGCTGGTTTTGGAATGGGGATATACGTGTAGTTGAAGACAAGCAGGGGTCGTTTTGGGGAGCGAGGAAGATGACCAAAAAGGGGGAGGGGGGGCCTTCTGTTATTTTTTAGGCACAGCTCCCTTCCTCTCCGTATCAGGCGTTATATTGTGATGTGTGTGTATAGGGTTATTTAGGTTATAATTTTGGTGGGGAAACGGGTTGGGTCAGAGGGAAATGGGTCACGGGTTTTGGGTATTTTGTAGTCTTGGGCTTGAGTTTTGAGTAAAATCAATTGGGCCTGTGGAATTTTAAGATTATCCAAGCCCCAAATCTGAAAGTCGCAATTCCCTGTTCTTTTTGTAATTATTTCACAAACTAATTTCAAACTCTTTTTGATTTCCTTTAACATAAAAATAAAAATAAAACCTAAATTAATTATTTAATCAAATTATCCTATCAACTTAAACTAACTAACTTTAAATGACAATTACCACAAACAATCAAAAGCCAAATTAAAGAAAAAAACTACCCGAGTTCAAAAAATTTAAATTAAAAGTACAAAATAGACTATTTTCATGATTTTCCATTTTTGTAAGGCAACTAAACTACTGATTAACTTTAAAAATGCCAAATTAAATTCTAAATGCAATGCATGTTACTTTTTAGTATTTTTGAGCTTTTAGTTAAAATTAAATATGCAAAATAATTAATAAAAATCTACGAGAATTCCTATAAATTATAAAAAATTGAAAAAAAATATTTTTTAATATTTTATGTGAGTAATTCATATAGGGCAAAAATCACGTGCTTATAGCTGCCCTTCTTTGCTCGGAAATACGAAGAGTTTTTGTGCAAACACAAAGTGAGCGAACATGAGCGATTTTTGCCCGTTTGGATACTCCGTGGGAAGCATTTTAAAAACTTGTCTGACCGAACCTTGCTTAAAAGGTTGCCAACATATCATTGGCTATAAATGAATCAGGTTAGGTGTAGTTCGGAAGTGAATGAGGTGATGGAGTACCGAGGTTGAGAGCCGAGTAAGGTGCCATTCCGCCGAGGTTCCAGTCTGCTGTCCCGATTATTACATCAAAATCAAAATCAAAAGCCTACCCAGCCTATCAGCTACGAGTTGCAAGATTTCTACCTATAAATCTCTTGAAGCTTGATCTTGCGTCTTAGCTGGTTCTTGCTGTGGACTTCCAATCTGAATCATGATGCTCGCAAGTTGAAGGTGTTTACTTCTTTCGGTAGCAATGTATCAAAATCAGCAAAGCTTTGTGGCTTTGATCAGATTTTGGACGCTCCGCAACCTCTCTTGCTTCACATTTGAGTTAATTTCTTTTTTGTTTTTTTATTCTTTTCTTTATTCTGAATTAAGACTCATTCTTTTGATCTTCTCAAATCCTGTGCCTTGAGGTAAGATCTGCTTAAGATGTCAAAACAAACAAACAAACGAAATTTTCTGCCCCAGTTTTCACTAGGAAAATTTTGTGTGTTAGTTGTGATCCATGTCTAAGTGACTAAATTAGGCTTATGTATCTTGATGAATGCTAAAAGATGACGGGGTTATGCTGGAAAAAGAAAAGGCTCCTTGGGTTATGCCATGGAGATCCACAGGTTATGCCGGGATTTGGAAAGAAAAAGTCCCCTTGGGTTATGCTAGGGGGATCCACGAGTTATGCCGGGATGGAAAGAAAAAAGCTCCGTGGGTTATGCCAGGGAGATCTACGAGTTTTGTGGGGATTTGGAAAATAAAAAGCTCATTCGGTTATGCCAGGGGGGTCCACGGATTATGCTGGGATTTGAAAAAGAAAAAGCCCCTTGGTTGATGCTAGGGGGATCCACGTGTTATGATGGGATTTGGAAAGAAAACAACTCCTTGGGTTATGCCAGGGAGATCCACGGGTTATGCCGGGATTTGGAAAAGAAAATGCTCCTTGGGTTATGCCAGGGAGATCCACGGGTTATGCCGGGATTTGGAAAAGAAAAAGCCCCTTGGGTTATGCTAGGGGATCCACGAGTTATGCCCGAATGGAAAGCAAAAACGCTCCTTGGGTTATGCCAGGGTGATCAACGGATTATGCTGGGATTTGGAATGAAAAAGCCCCTTGGGTTATGCCAGAGGGATCCTCGGTTATGCCAGGATGGAAAGAAAAAAGCTCCTTGGGTTATGCCAGGGAGATCCACGGGTTATGCCAGAATTTGGAAAGAAAAATCCCCTTAGGTTATGCCGGGATGGAAAGAAAAAGGCTCCTTGGGTTATGCCAGGGAGACCCACGGGTTATGCCAGGATTTGGAAAGAAAAAGCCCCTTGGGTTATTCAAGGGGGATCCTCGGGTTATGCTGGGATGGAAAGAAAAAATCTCCTTGGGTTATGCCAGGGAGATCCACAGGTTATGCCGTGATTTGGAAATAAAAAGCCCCTTGGGTTATGCCAGGGGGATCCTCGGGTTATGCTGGGATGGAAAGAATAAAGCTCATTGGGTTATTCTAGGGAGATCCACGGGTTATGCCGAGATTTGGAAAGAAAAAGCCTCTTGCGTTATGCCAAGGAGATCTGCGGGTTATGCCGGGATATTTTAAGGAATGAGGTCCTATGCTACCATGATTTGTTTTCTTTTGTTTTTGATTTTTTTTCATTTTCATTTTGCCCTTCTTTTATTTTTTTCTTTTAAATTAGGCAAAATGCATGAAAGAGTTTCGGGAAACTTCCCTTTTGGTCGCTTTCCTGCTGCAATGTTGTTTCAAGGTTTGCACATTAATTTCTTTTTGGGTTGCACCTGCTTCTTGCACGGTTGCTCTGTGTAAGACCTATTTTCAACAAAGAACAATTTTTGTTAGTTTGAAACAATGGTTGGTTTGTGGCCTTGATCATCTCCAACGCTTGATTCGGCCTCCATTTCGGTTGAGAACTTTGTTGCTTTAGCTTTGTAGACAAGTTGCCTTTTAACCCTCCATGATTCAACTTTCAGAATTATATTACAACTCGCCCATATGGACTCTGACATTTTCCTTCTACCTTAAGAGATTTGCCTTTGACTTTCTTTCTTTCATAATATCAACCCCCATGGTCAGTCAGGATTGACCTGATGCACTCGCTGAGGCTAGGCATTTCCTTTGACTTTAACCAAGTGGAGTCCTGTGAAACCGGTCCTGCCAACCTTTCTTTGTAATAGTTACAGAATCAGAGTTAAACCGAAAGGGATTCAAAGAAAAAGTATGCACAAAGGCGAACATATGAGTTTAAAGAGAAGTGTCCCTTTCAGGTAAAATAAAGGACTTATCTGGGGTGCATGCTGGCTTCAAATGAACATGACATGCTTCTTAGACTGGACGCCCAACCCACACAAAACTTCCAACTTCACATGAACCCATTGATCTGTATTTCAAAATCGGGGAACCTTGCCAGGACCTTTTAGTGATGATGTGTCTTCTTTTCGGTCGACAACACCCTTTGCGGGTTTTCGCCAATCGGCCTCTCTCATTTCTCTTCTCACTATCGCCCGATAGTGCTGTTTGCGAGTTTTCACTAAACAGACTCTCTCATTTCCAGTTTCTCTACTCACCGTCGCCTTATGGTGCTCGAGTGTTTTTACCGATAAGACTCTCTCATTTAATTTCTCTCAATTCATGTTGCATCCGATTCAATCAATGACATTTTTCACTTCCCTGCCTTTGCCAATTAATCTGAAGGACTTGAATAAGGTCTTTGGGTAAAAAGGATTTTGAATGGAATTACAACTTTGGAACCATCTCGACGAATTTAAACCGTCATATCTTCTACCCCAATTTTTATTTTGGGGGGAAATTGGGATTTTTGTTTTGGTGTGACTGAACCTCAGGGAGAGGCTGCCTATGTACCCTTTCGGGATCAAGCCAAAACGTAGTTCAGACAAATAATTTTGTTTTTGTGTTGTTTTGTTTTTGTTTTCTCTTTTTTTCTTTTTTTTTCTTTTATTTTTCTTTTCTTTTTCTTTTCTTTTTTGTGATGACCCGGCCCGTTATCATATGAGTTATCACCTCGTTATCCCCGTTAAATACTTTTTAATGTTTCAATATGCATGTTTGGCGAGTTTGAGTCAATTCGGATTGAGTTTAGTTGGAAATGAGACAAAAAGTCTCTTAGAAGAAAGAATAATTGGGTAAAGTCAACTGGACGTTGACTTGTGAGTTAGAGAGCTCGGAATCGAATTCTGATGATTCGGTCAGCTCCAGGAGGTCATTTATGAGCTAGGAGAGCGATCGGAAGTGAATTTGGAGGTCCTGTGTAGTTGTAGGCTTGAATTGGCTAAGGTTGAATTTTGGCGATATCTGATCGATAGGTGAGATTTTGATCCAGGAGTCGGAATGGAATTCTGATAGTTGCAGTAGCTCCGTTAGGCTATTTTGGATGTGTCTACAAAATTTCAAGTCATTCGGAGGTCGTTTGGTCGGGTTTTTGATCGAATGTCGGTTGCGGAAGTTTGAATGGAAACTTAGGCTTGAATTGCTTGAATTCGATGTTTTTCCGTGTTAAAAGATGTGTTTTTATCATTGGAAAAGGTTCTTATAGTGCTATGGAGTGTGTTTGTGGTTTTCGTCGGGTTCCCAGGAGACCCGGGGTGGTTTCGGGAGGTTAAACGGAGGAATTTCAGGGATTTTGCAGGTTTGGATTTTTGGCTTCTGGTATTTTCGCTTCTGCAGGTGGGGGACCACAGAAGCGGAAGCATAGTGGTGGAAATATTCTCGCAGGAGCGATATTTGGCTAAGCTGGTAACTCCCGCAGAAGCGGGCAAGGATGCGCAGGGGCGGGCTCGCAGAAGCGAGCCCATGATCGCAGGAGCGGAGGAGGCCAGGCCGGGGAGCTTCGCAGAAGTGGAGCCTAGTTCGCTTATGCGTTCTCGCAGGTGCGAGACCTGGACCGCAGAAGCAGAACTGGACGACTTGGCGTGGAATCGCAGAAGCGACAGGTGGTGTGAGTCCAGAGCCGCAGAAACGGAAATCGCATCTGTGATAAGAATAACAGAAGGGGTAAAATTTCATAAGTCATAAATCATTAGGGCTCGGTTTTAAGAGGCGAATTGGGTGATTTGGATGAGGAATTGCTAGGAATTCATCGGGTTATCATCAAAGGTGAGTTTTATGGTTCAATTACGTGTTTTTATCTTGAAATCCTCCTCTATTTTACTGAAATTAGATGAAATTATGGGGGAATTTAGCCTAAGCCAGGGCTTTGGTATAATGTCAATTTGAATGGGCAAATGAAGTCCGATTTTGGAAAACTTTATATGCATAGACTCGTGTTGAGACGACAATTCCGGATATGTAACTTTTGTAATTTTTTTAGAAGCGTACCAAAAGTCGGGTTTTGACAACTTTGTGAGTTTTGGTGCAAATTGAGTTATTTCGAATGGGCTGTGTCTAATTAGCCTATATTGATATATTCTCATTGATTTTGAGCAGATTCGTCATCGGAGGTGATTGAATGCGAGGCAAACGCAAGGCAGACTAAGGCTTCTACCGGATCGAGGTGATTGGTGATAGTAAATAATTTACTGAGGGTTTAAAACCCCGTACTAGAACTTCACAGTGCTATGTTGAGATGAGATACGCGTCTTGTGACAGGCATGGTGACATTGTGATTGGGAAATTGGACTTGGTCCTTTCCAACTAATAGAGTATTGTATATTGTGACTGAGAATGGGAATATAACTGTGTAATTGGGATAGTAGCCATGTTTGGGGCCTTGTGCCGATCTGTAGAGCATTAGGGTACCTGTAGAGCTAGGTGACCCCTATATCATGTTGGAAATCTTACATTCAGCCATAAAAATGAGCTGAATAGCATATCGTGGGCCAGTACTAGATGTGTACTGTGAGTGATAGACTACTTAGGGTGGAAATTCCCTGATTTAGCTGAGTAGGCATGAAAGGTCAATTCTATACTAATTGTGATAGGGTCGAGGACCCATTATGAGGTACTATATATATATATACCTATATTGGATCGGGCTGCACGTCGCAATAGTATATGTGTTGGATCGGACTGACTGCACGCCGCAATATTATTGCGCTTGCGAGGTTCTCTATTTTTGGTATACTTCTAGTATATGGGCATCTAGGCTCTTTCATTAATGAAATTTTATTACTATATGATATATATATATAATATATATATATATATATATATATTTGAATATTTTTCTCTTAGAAAAGGAACACCGCCTCAAAACAACATTTTTCCAGGGATTGGACTGCACGCTGCAGTAATATTTGTGTGGATCGGACTGCACGCCACAGTATCATAGCGCTTGGGCCTAGGGAGCCCCTCCAAGTCTGTATACACCCCCAGTAAGCGGCGTCGATGTTAAATGGAGCGGGCTGTGCGCCACGGCGATATATGCATTGAAGCGGGCTGCACGCAGCAGCATTATACTTATTCATATCCATATACATACTTAAGTACTTATACATTATAGTCATATGTATATATTTACAAACATTGAGTTGGATGTACACCGTAGCAGTACGAGTGAGGATTTGGTTAGTGTGGGACCTTGTTGAGATAGATATGGACTAGAGATCAGAGCACTCAATGTATTGATGACTTACCTGTGAGGGTTTGCCTTAGAACTATTTAGTGATAGTACAGGAGTTCTTATTTTCAGTTATTGTTTATTATTATTACTCACTGAGTTGAAATATACTCACCCCACTCCCCTACACTTTTTGTGCAGATTCACAAGTGCTAGAGAGTAGTTGAGCTGTAGCAGCTGCTTACTCATATCTACTTTGCGGAGACTACAAGGTAGCTGCCGGCATCCACAGAACCTGTTTTCTCTTTCCTTATCGTTTTGTTGCTTTCATTTTGCTTAGACTTGTTTGTTTAGGATGTTTATTCTGTAGAGGCTCAGACTTGTGACACCACGATTTGGTTGGGACCATATTTTGTATGTTTTTTCTATTACGTTTATCATTCTGATATGAACACTGCTATTTAAGTTTAACTTGATTATCTGGAATTAATAATTGGCTGGTTTAAGGGATAACATGGTCGGGCTTGCCTAGCATTGTGTTGGGCGCCATCACGACCAGGGTTTGGGTCGTGAGAAGTTGGTATAGAGCCTAGGTTAACAGGTCTCGCGAGTTATGAGCCGGTTTAGTAGAGTCTCGTGGATCGGTACGAGGACGCCTGTACTTATCCTCATGAGGATGCAAAACTTTTAGGAAAGCTTCAAATTCTTGAAATTCTTATCGTGCATACTTGATTTAGCTTGATGTATGATTCTTGAAATTCCTTCTGCACATTGATGTGCGCACTAGAGTGCTTAGTGATAAATTTGCCTTGATGGCTTATGATTCCCCAATCAAGGGACGAGATATAATCTCTATGAATTCATGTTGGGCCTGTTTTGAGGACTTGAGGCCGGATCCTTATCTATGGCTTGAGCACCAAGGTGCTAATTTCGCGAGCTGGTATTATGAAGTTTATACGATCTGTATTGATTTTAATTGTGAAAAATGGCAGTTTGATAATGGGAGAGCTGTAAGGTATTCGGTTCTTATTGTGATTTGATATGTAGCCCTAGCTATGGGCATGAGAAATATGTTCATTGCCTCTTAGCGGAAATGTAAAGTGCACTACGTGTGGTAGTATGAGTTCAAACTCAAGAAAATGAATAGGTCGCGCTATGAGTATTGTGGTGAAATGTATTTGACATATGTTATGATTTGAGCAGGTGTAGTGCACGTTCATGCACTAACTTTGATGATATAATTCGTGTTGTAATGAGATTTATGTGGTGGATATGCATGGTGATGTTTTGTCGAGTTACCGATGTATTGTTAGGGTGGTTTTGGTGGTTTTCTGGCAGGTGGACAGGCCAAATTACAAAGGAAACTCTGTCAAAAATTTTGGAATCAGTTGAGACTTAGAAAAGATTTTGTTACCTAAGGAAAGGGCTTAACTGTTGCGTGTGAATGAATACAAGAAGTGCAAAAGAATTAAGATTTCTGATGATCTGATTCTCCGCCAAAGCTTGTAAATGACTCGAGTATAATCTCATTGTAACATTGTGGCATCATTTGAGTAAGAATGCTATGAGTGGCTGAAAGTGCTTTGATGTATGGCTCCGAGCCAAGTTGGGGAGGTTGTTATTGATTAATTGGTTGCACTGTTGTGTGCTATGTTGGTCCTATCTCTAGGTGTGTTGGTAATTTTTTTATAAAGGTTATGGTACTTCGTAGATGTGAAGAAATAGTAGGATGTTTTGAACTTATGTTGGTAAAGAATGTTCGGTGTATAGAAAAGAAAGATAGCTAATTGTATCTGTATGTAATCATGTTCTGCGGTGTCAGAGTTCTAGTAAAGCACGAGTGGTTCTATTCAATAAGGCAGTTGAATTATAACTGGTTGAGGGTGAATGACGCCCGAGAATAGCCTTGCAGTGTTCAAGATTTACGCTTGCAATAGTCAGGTGCCTTAAGACTATGTACGTGGCTAAAGGCCGTGGTTTCGTTAGAAGAAATTGATACTTTTGTTATGTTATGTGGATGATGAGATTCTATGTATCTGTATTGGAGAGTAATGATAACGAATTCAAAATTGCAGGAAGTTCTTCAAGGTAAAGTGTTGTAGATTGTGGTACCTCTGGGAAACATCTGAGGGAGTATTCAGCGGCCTGTGAGTCTTAGACGGTGTGGTCTTATGTACGAGTCTCGTGTGGTGACATGAGTTGATGTATTATGGTGCTACAGTAAAGGCTAATATTAAATTAAAGATGAATCAGAAAGGGAACTAGGTAAATGGAACAACTTGTTAGTAAATTGAAACAGTATGAAAAGGGAACGAGTAACTCTTTGTGTGTGTTCGAGGTAATGAGCCTTGCAGTTATGGTGCAACAAAGCTCTTGATGTGCTGGCAGTTGCGTATCTCAATATGGGTAAAAGGACTCAGTCCTGGAAGTTAAGCTTATGCAATGAATGGGAGGAAAGAGTTGTGATATGTTTTGTCATGGTTTGAAAATGAGTATATTTCTATAGGTATGCGAAGCATGGAATGTGTAATGACTTTTATCCTATATGGGATCATGAAGGTCCTCAACTACTTGAGTGCGTCAATATTCGCGGCGTAGGAGAGGGATAGAAATTCTCCATTTATCTTGGTGTAGTATGGTATATGCGCTGTGTTATGGAAAGATTATATCGGCATGTTCAAGGTTTGAGATCAGTTCATATTATATGGGACGTTATTAAAATCCCCAAGCAGCGTGGGCAGTTGCAGATAATCTGAGAATCAATCTTCCTGGTGATTAAGGAAAATTGTACTGCTATTCTAGTGATTCGGCAGAGTATATGGTCAAAAGGGCAGGGTAATGTAAACTAATAATATTTAGTGGTATTGTGGTATCCTCTTGTTGGATTGACAGTGAAGATTGAGTTGTTGATGGCATAGGGAAATTTCTGAATGGCTTTTGTGGTATGAATGGATGTTTGATGTGTGTTATGTATTCGTACGGTGGGGTGTGGAATCAGGCATAGTGATTCATGTGTTATATATGTGTTGGAGACTAGAAGTTCTCTTAATCCACCTACGCAGTGGTGGTATGTCGTGCGTATCAACACTATTTAGCGGTTATTGGAAATTGGAAGCCCTAGTGGCTCTCTCGTTACTTGATATGATGAATTTGAATAATGATATATGATTGCAGACTGGTTGTCATAAGTCAGGTTGTCTAGACTAATGTGATATGGAATATATCAGAGAAATGTCACAACTGCGCGCCAGAGCGCATCAGATCATGCTCCAGCAGGGTAGATATACCCTAGGGCCTGCAGACGGCTGGTAGGTATTGCTTTGTCAGTTGGGCCTTCGTGGCGGATGTCAGTGTAGAGGTATCTACGATTGATTCAGTTCCGGTATTTAGAAACTTTGTCGGATGCGTTTCATGTGGCCGAGCTACGGGCGATATGCATGTTTATTGTAATGAGCAACTTGACTTGATGTGCATTCCCTTTGCTAGATTTATGCGTGGATGGGGTGGCATGCCGCCACAGGTATGGTATGTGGATTTGGTGGCCGCTGCCATAGGTATTTTATTGGAACGGGTTGCGCGCCGCAACAGTGTAATGTAGAAAATATAGCTTCTTTTATGTTACTTGTATACAATACCTCCTAGCTTCTGAGGAATAGTCCGTATTGGGTATCGCTCTGGGAATAACACATCGGTTGTGCCCTTTCAGGATTTGATGGTGTACATCAATTGTATCACCGTAGGTGTGATTGATTGCTTGAGTTCAGACCAAGATATGTGCGTGGCTGGCCGTTTTGAGCATGGTGACTTGAGGTGCTTCATGAGTAATAGCACTTGGGTAGAATCATGCATCCTGGCAAGGCCACGTGCTGTTATGACCTCTCGAGGAGGATTCATGTACTCTATGGTATGAGACGGGATCTCAGTTCTATGTTATGATGGTACAGAGGAATTGAATTACAGCTCTTTTGCTAGAGACAGTTGTCATGATTGGAGTATGTTCATACGTTTCTATTGGAGTCTGTGTTGTGCTTGTCGCGGCTAAGGCCGGTGTTTGAGATGTCATGTCACCAGTGCGGTGTGTTATAACCGAAATGATCATTTTAGTCACTAATGAGAATGAGCATATGTGATTTCAGCTCGTTAGAAAGGTAATATCGAGGTTTGGCTCCAAAATCTATTGTGGTATCAGTTAAAAAGGGATATGGATTCACGAATGGCTGACCTGTGAGATGGATTCGATGTGTTTCAGCTGTCGTGGGTATGATATGAAGGTAATGGAGTAAGACTTTAGCTAATGAAAATGGGGGTTTTCAGTTAGTATTTGGTTGCCGTGGGCAATTGTTGAGATCCGAGGCCATCGTCTCGAGCGATTTGGTTGTTTGATACATCATGTGAACTCACCCGGGGTGGCAAGTATGGGCTATTACAGATGGATCGTGTGTATTCTGAGTATACTCATGAGATTCAGATCTGGTATGTGATTTCGGAAAGAGCAATGTGGTCTATGGTGCGGATGGGCTATGAGATTTCCATCTATAGTGTGTACCGGACTTATATGAGATAGGGTGACTTGGGATCGCCCCGAATATATGCTTGGTAAGGTCATTCAGCTATTGGGTACTTCCAGTAAACCTCTTAGTCCGCTCGAGGACGAGCGTTTACTTAAGTTGGGGAGAATGTGATGACCCGACCCATCATCATGTGAGTTATCACCTCGTTATCCCTGTTAAATGCTTGTTAATATTTCAATATGCATGTTTGGCGAGTTTGAGTCAATTCGGATTGAGTTTAGTTGGAAATGAGACAAAAAGTCTCTTAGAAGAAGGAATAGTTGGGAAAAGTCAACTGGACGTTGACTTGTGAGTTATAGAGTTCGGAATCGAATTCTGATGATTTGGTCAGCTCCGGGAGGTCATTTATGAGCTAGGAGAGCGATCGGAAGTGAATTTGGAGGTCTGATGTAGTTGTAGGCTTGAATTGGCTAAGGTTGAATTTTGGCGATATCCAATCGGTAGGTGAGATTTTGATCCGGTAGTCCGAATGAAATTCCGACAGTTGCAGTAGCTCCATTAGGTGATTTTAGATGTGACAACAAAATTTCAGGTCATTCGGAGGTCGTTTGGTCGGGTTTTTATCGAATGTCAGTTGCAGAAGTTTGAATGGATACTTAGGCTTGAATTGCTTGAATTCGATGTTTTTTTTGTGTTAAAGGATGTGTTTTTATCATTGTAACAAGTTCGTATAGTGCGATGGATTGTGTTTGTGGTTTTCATCGGGGTCCCGGGTGACCCGGGGTGGTTTCGGCAGGTTAAACGGAGGAATATCAGGGATTTTGCAGGTCTGGATTTTTGGCTTCTGGTATTTTCACTTCTGCGGGTGGGGGACCGCAGGAGCGAAAGCGTAGGGGCAGAAATATTCTCGCAGGAGCGAGATTTGGCTAGGCTAGGAACTGCCGCAGAAGCGGCCAAGGATGCGTAGGGGCGGGCTAGCAGAAGCGAGCCCATGATCGTAGGAGCGGAGGAGGACAGGCCGGGGAGCTTCGCAGAAGCGGAGCCCAGTCCGCTTATGCAGTCTCGCAGGTGCGAGACCTTGACTGCAGAAGCGGAACTGGGTGGCTTGGCGTGGAATCGCAGAAGCGATAGGGCGAGCGCAGAAGCGGACTCACAGGTGCGAGTCCAGAGCCGCAGAAGCGGAAATCGCGCCTGTGATAAGAATAACAGAAGGGGTAAAATTTCATAAGTCATAAAAAATTAGGGCTCGGTTTTAATAGGCGAATTGGGCGATTTGGACGGGAAATTGCTGGAAGTTCATCGAGTTATCATCGGAGGTGAGTTTTATGCTTCATTAAGTGTTTTTATCTTGAAATCCTCCACTATTTTACTGAAATTGGATGACATTATGGGGGAATTTAGCCTAAGCCAGGGGTTTGGTGAATTGTCGATTTGAATGGGCAAACGAAGTCCGATTTTAGAAAACTCTATATGCATAGACTCGTGTTGAGACGAGGATTCCGGATATGTAACTTTTGTAATTTTTCGAGAAGCGTTCCAAAAGTCGGGTCTTGACAACTTTGTGGGGTTTGGTTCAAATTGAGTTATTTCTAATGGGTTGTGTCTAATTAGCCTATATTGATGTATTCTTATTGATTTTGAGCAGATTCGGCATCGGAGGTGATTGAATTGCGAGGCAAACGCAAGGCGGACAAAGGCTTCTACCGGATCGAGGTGAGTGGTGATAGTAAATAATGTACTGAGGGTTTGAAACCCCGTACTAGCACTTCACAATGCTATGTTGAGATAAGATATGTGTCTTGTGATAGGCATGGTGTCATTGTGATTGAGAAATTGAACTTGGTCCTTTCCGACTAATAGAGTATTGTATATTGTGACTGTGAATGGGATTATAACTATGTAATTGGGCTAGTAGCCATGTTTGGAGCCTTGTGATGACCTAGCCTGTCATCACGTGAGTTATTACCTCGTTACCCCCGCTATCCGCTTATTAATGTCGTAATATGCATGTTGGGTAAGTTTGAGTCAATCCAGGTTGAGTTTGGTTAAAATTTAGACAAATAGTCTCTTAGAAGAAGGAATAGTTGAGAAGAGTCAGCTGGATGTTGACTTGTGAGTTAGAGAGCTCGGAATTAAGTTCTGATGATTCAGTCACCTCCGGGAGGTCATTTGTGAGTTAGGAGAGTGATCAGAAGTTAATTTGGAGGTCCGGTGTAGTGTTAGGCTGGAAATGGCTAAATTGAGTTTCGGCGATATCCGATCGATAGGCGAGATTTTGATCCGGGAGTCGGAATGGAATTCCGATAGTTGCAGTAGCTCCGTTAGATGATTTTGGATGTGCCTACAAAATTTCAGGTCATTCGGAGGTCGTTTGGTCGGGTTTTTGGTCGAATTTAGGTTTCGAAAGTTTTAATGGAACTTAGGCTTGAATTGCTTGAAATTGATGTTATTCCGTGTTATAGTATGTATTTTTATTATTGGAGCAAGTTCGTATGGTGCTATGGGGTATTATTGTGGCTTTCATTGGGGGTCCCGGGGGACCCGTGGTGGTTTCGGGAGGTTAAACGGAGGAATTTCTAAGGAATTGCAGGTCTGAATTTTTAGGCTTCTGCTATTTTTGCTTCTGCGGGTGAGGGACCGCAGAAGCGGACGCGTAGGGGCAGAAATTATCTCGAAAAAGCGAGTCTGGGCTTGTTTGGGCATTTCCATAGAAGCGGCCCATGATCCGCAGAGGCAGGCTCGCAGAAGCGGCCCAGGGTCGCAGGAGCGAAGGTTGGCCAGCCGGTGTGATTTCGCAGAAGCGGAGACCAGTCCGCTTAGGCGGTCTCGCAGGTGCGAGACCTGGACCACAGAAACGGAACTGGGCAGCTTGGTATGGAACCGCAGAAGCGGGCAATTTTCCGCAGAAGCGGACTCGCAGGAGCGGGTGAGGAATCGCATGAGCGAAAATCGCGCCTGTGATAAAAATAACAAAAGGGTTAATTTCAGAAGTTGTGAAAAATATTTGGTCTCGGTTTAGAGAGGGGAATTGGGCGATTTGGATGAGGAATTTCTCGGAGATCATCGGGTTATCATCGGAGGTGAGTTTTATGATTCTTATACGCGTTTTTATCTTGAAATCCTCCTTTATTTCACGGGAATCAGATCAAATTGTGAGGAAATTTAGCCTAGGCCAGCGTTTTGGTATATCGTCGATTTAAGTGGGCAATCGGAGTCCGATTTTGGAAAACTTTATATGCATAGACTCGTATTGAGACGAGAGTTCCGAATATGTAACTTTTATAATTTTTCGAGAAGCGCATCAAAAGTCAGGTTTTGACAACTCAATGGGTTTTGGTGCAATTGGGAGTTACTTCATGTGGATTGTGTGTCATTGCATGTATTTATGTGTTCTCTATGATTTTGAGCAGATTTGGCATCCGAGGGGATTGATTTGCGAGGAAAGCGCAAGGCGGCCTGAGGCTTCTAACGGTTCGAGGTGAGTGGTAGTAGTAAATAATGTACTGAGGGTTTGAAACCCCGTACTAGCACTTCACAATGCTATGTTGAGATGAGATGCTCGTCTTGTGATGGGCGTGGTGACATTGTGATTGGGGACTTGGACTTGGTCCTTCCCGGCTTATAGTAGACTATGTATTATGACTGTTAATGAGATTATAACTGTGTAATTGGGCTAATAGCCATGTTTGGGGCCTTGTGCCGATCTGTAGATCACTAGGGGACCTGTAGAGCTAGGTGACCCTTATATCGTGTTGGTACTTATACTCAGCCGTGAAGCTACTTGAATAGCCTGTTAAGAGCCAGTACTAGATGTGTACCGTGAGAGATGAATTACTTAGGGTGGAATCCCCCTGATTTAGCTGAGTGAGCCTGAAAGGCCAATCCTATACTAATTGAGACAGGGTCGAGGACCCGGAACCAACTAACCCGGCAAGTCAAAGTACAGCTAAAGTACACAAAAGAAGCAGGAAAGGGGGGCTGAGCTATAACTCTCAAAACGACTGACCGGGTCATTGCAATAAATTAATATTATAATTCACCTATCTCTATTTTCGACCTCATAAATATAAGGGAAATTGCTTATTATTATTATTATTATTATTATTATTATTATTATTATTATTATTACACCTATTGTCGGAGGCGGACTTATCCTTTGTGTATCGACTATCAATCCGGACACACGCATGTATATATATATATATATATATATATATATATATATATATATATATATATATATATATATATATATATATATATATATATATATATATATATATATATATATATATATATATATATGTGCTGCACGCCGCAGCATTATACTTATTAGATACTTACGTCTTGTGGGCACATGTATATGGAGATGGCTATACGCCGTTGTGGTACGAAAGGGGATTTAGTCAGTGTGGGACCTTAACGAGATAGGTGTGGACTGGTGATCGGAGTACTACTGTAGTGATGACTTACCTATGGGCGTTTGCTTTAGAACTGTTTAGTGATAGTACAGGAGTTCTTATTTTCAGTTATTATTTATTATTATTACTCACTGAGTTGAAATATACTCACCCCACTCCCCGGCACTTTCAGTGCAGATCCACTGGTGCCCGAGAGCAGTTGAGATATCGTAGTTGTTGATCATTATCTATTTTTGCGGAGACTACGAGGTAGCTGCCAACGTCCGTTGAACCTGTTTTCTCCTTCATTATCATTTTGTTGTTTCATCTTGCTTAGACTTGTTTGTACTAGGATGCTTATTCTGTAGAGGCTCAAACTCGTGACACCACGATTTGGTTGGGACCGTACTTTGTATGCTTTTACTATGACATTGCCATCTTTATATGATCACTTGCTGTTTAAGTTTAACTGGATTAATTGGAATTAATAATTGGCTGGTTTAAGAGGTAATATGGTCGGTCTTGCCTAGCATTGTGTTGGGCGCCATCACGACCGGGGTTTGGGTCGTGACAAGTTGGTATCAGAGCCTAGGTTAACAGGTCTCGCGAGTCATGAGCCGGTTTAGTAGAGTCTCATGGATCGGTATGGGGATGCCTGTACTTATCCTCGGGAGGCTGCAAACCTTTTAGGAAAAGTTTAAATTCTTGGAATTCTTGTCGTGCGATTACTTTTGACTTGAACTGAACTTTGACATTCTATTCTCTCGCAGATGGCGAGAACTCGAGGTTCCAGACGGGGAGGACGACCACCACTACCATCTATTAGAGGCCGTGGATGCGGCCGTGGTCGTGGCGGAGTTCGGGCAGCTGATGCAGTACCAGCTGACCCACAGCCCCCAGTTGCAGAGGTGCCAGCAGCACCAGTTCAGGCACCAGCGTTGCCTTTTGTCATTCCGGGTCTATAGGAGACCCTGGCTCAGATACTAGCAGTATTCACCGGCCTGGCACATGCGGTTTCAGTTACTACCGCAGCAGCTGCATCAGTGACCGGGGGTGTTCACCAGACCCCCGCAGCACGCACTCCAGAGCCAGCAGTGCAGGGCATCCAGACACCAGAGGCTCCTCCGGTTCAACCTGTGGTTCCGGTTCATCCAGCTGATCAAGTTCAGGGGGACAGGGTCCTAACTATGTCGGACGATGAGCAGCGTCGTCTCGAGAGGTTCACCAGACTATCTCCTCCAGTGTTCACTGGTGCTCCGGGCGAGGACGCCCAAGGTTTTCTAGAAAAGTGCCGCCGGATGCTTCGTACAACAGGGATCTTGGAGTCTAGTGGGGTATTATGAGCGCCGCAGGCCAGCAGGGGCAGCACCACTATCGTGGCTAGAGTTCTCCACCATATTCTTGGAGAAGTGGGTGCCTCGATCTCAGATAGAGGAGATGCGTAGGTAGTTTGAGGGTCTCCGTCAGGGGGATATAATAGTGACAGAGTACGAGATCAGGTTTACAGAGTTGTCTAGGCATGCACAGTGGTTGGTTCCTTCCGACAGAGAGAGGATTGGACGATTTGTGGATGGCCTCATTTACCCCATTCGTATTTTGATGACTCGAGAGAGGGTTCTGAGTCGTACATTTGAGGAGGCTATGGATATTGCTCGCGACATAGAGTCAGATCGTCGTAGAGAGCGGGATGAGAGGGAGGCCAATAGGCATCGAGGTTCACCTAGTTCCAGTGGCACTCAGAGCAGGGGCCAGAGTCAGCAGAGCCGAGGTCACTCTTTCAGATCCTCGCAGTCGGGTCACTCAGATCGTCGTGGGTGGTCTTCTAGTCAGGTTTATCAGGGTTCGCACCAGAGCCAGCCATCTCTCAGTGCCATGCCAGCTCAGAGTTCTTCACAGGCCCCATCTGCTCAGGGTTTATCTCGGCGTAGTTCTTTAGCTGGCCACTCCAGCTCCAGGGGTCCTTATCAGTCTCAGCCCCTAGCACCGGGGAGTTGCTATGAGTGCGGAGAGCTTGGGCACCACCGTAAGGAGTGTCCCCGCCTTGTTTCTAGATCTTATCAGCAGAGGGGGCAGCCCTCGTCATCTGGTCCATCTACTTCAGCACCCGCCCTGCCAGCTAGGGGTGAGGGTCAGTCAGCTAGGGGTCGCCCTCGAGGGAGAGGCAGATCAGGCGGGCAGGCTAGATGCTATGCTCTTCAGGGCCGATCTGAGGCCGTTGCTTCTGATGTAGTTATTACAGGTATTATCTCAATCTACCACAGAGACGCCTCAGTGTTTTTTTATCTTGGTTCTACTTATTCTTATGTGTCTACATATTTTTCTCCTTATTTGGGCACAACCCGAGGGTGTCTTGAGCTGCCAGTGCATGTATCTACCCCGGTAGGGGATACTATTGTTGTGGACCATGTATACCGGTCCTGTTTGGTCACTATTGGGGGTCTGGAGACCCGAGTAGACCTGTTGCTTCTCAGCATGATTGATTTTGATGTTATATTGGGCATGGACTGGCTATCTTCATGTCATGCTATTATGTACTGTCATGCTAAGACGGTCACGTTGGCTATGCCGGGCATTCGGAGGATCGAGTGGCAAGGCACGACTGAGTATGTACCTAGCAGGGTAATATCTTTCCTCAAGGCCCAACGAATGGTTGGGAAGGGATGTCTTTCTTATTTAGCATTTGTGCGGGAGGTCGAGGCCCAGACTCCCAGTATTGATTCTGTTCCCATTGTGCGAGACTTTCCTGATGTGTTTCCCTCAGACCTGCCGGGCATTCCACCGGACAGGGATATTTATTTTGGGATCGATTTAGTGCCGGGCACTTAGCCTATTTCTATTCCTCCATATCGGATGGGACCAGCTGAGCTGAAGGAATTGAAGGAGCAGCTCCAGGAACTCCTACATAAGGGGTTCAGTCGGCCGAGTGTGTCGTCGTGGGGTGCACCGGTCCTGTTTGTTAAGAAGAAGGATGGATCCATGAGGATGTGTATTGACTACAGGCAGCTGAACAAAGTTACAGTGAAGAATAAGTATCCTCTGCCTCGCATCGATGATTTATTTGATCAGCTCCACGGAGCTAGGGTGTTCTCGAAGATTGATCTTCGTTCAGGTTATCATCAGCTGAAGATTAGAGAGTCCTACAGTATGAAGACTGCATTCAGGACCAGATATGGTCACTATGAGTTCCTTGTGATGTCTTTTGGGCTGACTAATGCCCCATCAACATTTATGCATCTGATGAACAGTGTGTTCATGCCCTATCTTGATTCATTTGTGATCGTGTTCATTGATGACATTCTAGTCTACTCTCGTAGCCAGGAGAAGCATGCTCGGCACTTGAGTATTGTATTACAGAGATTGAGGGAGGAGAAGTTGTATGCCAAGTTCTCCGAATGTGAGTTCTGGCTTGAGTCCATGGCATTCTTAGGGAACATGGTGTCCCGTGATGGTATTCAGGTAGATCCGAGGAAGGTCGAGGCAGTGTAGAGTTGGCCCAGACCAACCTTAGTTATTGAGATCCGTAGCTTTCTGGGATTGGAAAGGTATTATCGCCGATTCATTCAGGGTTTCTCTTCTATTGCTTCACCCTTGACTAGATTGACTCAGAAGGGTGTTCCTTTCTTATGGTCCGAGGAGTGCGAAGAGGGCTTTCAGAAGCTCAAGACAGCATTGACCACAACACCAGTCTTGATTCTGCCGTCAGCTTCAGACCCTTATATTGTGTATTGTGATGCCTCAGGAGTTGCCATTGGCTGTGTGTTGATGCAGGAGGGTAGGGTCATTGCTTATGCTTCTCGTCAGTTGAAGCCCCATGAGAAGAACTACCCTGTTCATGATTTGGAGCTAGCAGCCATAGTTCACGCTTTGAAGATTTGGAGGCATTACCTGTATGGTGTCTCATGTGAGCTGTACACGGATCATCGCAGTCTTCAGCATTTATTCAGATAGAAGGACCTTAATTTGAGGCAGCGGAGGTGGTTGGAGTTGCTTAAGGATTATGACATCACCATTTTGTATCATCCGGGGAAGGCCAATGTTGTGGCCGATGCTTTGAGTCGGAAGGCAGTTAGTATGGGCAGCCTAGCTTTCATCCTAGTTGGGGAGGGGCCATTTGCTTATGATGTTCAGGCCCTAGCCAGTCGGTTTGAGAGGTTGGATATTTCGGAGACGAGACGAGTGTTGGCTTGTGTTGTTTCTCGATCTTCCTTATATGACAGCATCAGGGAGCGACAGTATGATGACCCACATTTGCTTGTCCTTAAGGACAGAGTGCTGCATAATGATGTTAGAGATGTGACTATCGACAGTGAGGGTGTTCTGAGGATGCAGGGCGGTATATGCATGCCCAATGTAGATGGTTTGCAGGAGTTGATACTTGAGGAGGCACACAGTTCGCGGTACTCTATTCACCCAGGTGCCGCGAAGATGTACCACGACTTGAGACGGCACTACTGATGGAGGAGAATGAAGATGGTTATTGTTAGGCATGTAGCCAGGTGCCTCAATTGCCAGCAGGTCAAGTATGAGCATCAGAGACCGGTCGGTGTTCTTCAGAGTATGGTTATTCCCAATTGGAAGTGGGAGAGGATCACTATGGATTTCGTTACTGGACTACCTCAGACAGCGAGGAAGTTTGATTCTGCATGGGTGATTGTTGATCGGCTGACCAAGTCCGTACATTTCATCCCAGTTTACTCATCGGAGCGATTGGCAGCGATCTTTATTCGGGAGATTGTCAGGTTGCATAGGGTCCCAGTGTCTATTATATCTGACAGAGGCACACAGTTCACTTCTCAGTTTTGGAGAGCATTTAAGCGAGAGATGGGTACACGTGTTGAGTTGAGCACCGCATTTCACCCCCAGATAGACGGAGCGCTATTCAGATCCTGGAGGATATGTTGCGGGCATGTGGGATTGAGTTTGGTGGTTCATGGGATGAGTTATTGCCACTTGCCGAGTTTTCCTACAACAACAGTTATCAGTCGAGTATTCAGATGGCCCCATACGAGGCATTGTATGGCAGACAGTGTAGATCTCCCGTCGGATGGTTTGAGCATGGTGAGGATAGATTAATAGGGACTGAGTTAGTTCAGGATGCTCTGGATATAGCAAAGTTGATCCAGGAAAGGCTTCGCACAGCACAGTCTCGCCATAAGAGTTATGCGGACCGTAGGGTTCGAGAGTTGTCTTTCATGGTTGGTGACAGAGTATTGCTAAAGGTTTCACCCATGAAGGGTGTCATCAGGTTCGGGAAGAAGGGGAAGCTGAGTCCCAGGTACATTGGTCCTTTTGAGATACTCAGGAGAGTTGGAGAGGTGGCATGTGAGTTGACCTTGCCAGGCCAGCTTATCCAGCGTTCATCCAGTATTCCATGTGTCTATGCTCCGGAAGTACATCGGGGATCCGTCTCATGTATTAGACTTCAGTACCATTCAGCTTGATGGTGATCTATCTTATGATGTGGAGCTAGTGGCTATTCTGGGTAGACAGGTTCGAAAGTTGAGGTCCAAGGAGATTGCTTCAGTCAAGGTGCAGTGGAGAGGTCGCCCCGTGGAGGAGGCTACTTGGGAGGTCGAGGGGGAGATGCGGAGCATATACCCTCAGCTATTTGGGTCTCCAGGTATGTTTCTTGACCTGCTCGAGGACGAGAGTTTTCTTAAGTTAGGGAGAATGTGATGACCCGGCTCGTCATCATGTGATTTATTACCCCGTTACCCCCGCTATCCGCTTGTTAATGTCGTAATATGCAAGTTGGGTAAGTTTGAGTCAATCCGGGTTGAGTTTGGTTGAAATTGAGACAAATAGTCTCTTAGAAGAAGGAATAGTTGAAAAAGTCAGCTGGATGTTGACCTGTGAGTTAGAGAGCTCGGAATCAAATTCTGATGATTCGTCCAGCTCCCGGAGGTCATTTGTGAGCTAAGAGAGCGATCGGAAGTGAATTTGGAGGTCCGGTGTAGTGTTAGGCTTGAAATGGCTAAAGTTGAGTTTTGGCGATATCCGATCGATAGGCGAGATTTTGATCCGGGAGTCAGAATGGAATTCCGATAGTTGCAGTAGCTCCGTTAGGTGATTTTGGATGTGCCTGCAAAATTTCATGTCATTCGGAGGTTGTTTGGTCGGGTTTTTGGTCGAATTTCGGTTTTGGAAGTTTGAATGGAACTTAGGCTTTAATTGCTTGAATTCGATGTTATTCCGTGTTATAATATGTGTTTTTATTATTGGAGCAAGTTCGTATGGTGCTATGGGGTATGGTTGTGGCTTTCATTGGGGTCCCGGGGGACCCGGGGTGGTTTCGGGAGGTTAAACGTAGGAATTTCTAAGGAATTGCAGGTTTGAATTTTTAGGCTTCTGCTATTTTCGCTTTTGCGGGTGGGGGATCGCAGAAGAGGATGCGTATGGGCAGAAATTATCTCGCAGAAGTGAGTCTGGGCTGGTTTGGGCATTTTCGCAGAAGCGGCCCAGGATCCGCAAAGGCGAGCTTGCAGAAGCGGCCCAGGGTCGCAGGAGCGAAGGTTGGCCAGCCGGTGTGATTTCGCAGAAGCGGAGACCAGTCCGCTTAGGCGGTCTCGCAGGTGCGAGACCTGGACCACAGAAACGGAACTGGGCAGCTTGGTATGGAACCGCAGAAGCGGGCAATTTTCCGCAGAAGCGGACTCGCAGGAGCGGGTGAGGAATCACAAGAGCGGAAATCGCGCCTGTGATAAAAATAACAGAAGGGTTAATTTCAGAAGTTGTGAAAAATATTTGGTCTCGGTTTAGAGAAGGGAATTGGGTGATTTGGATGAGGAATTTCTGGGAGATCATCAGGTTATCATCGGAGGTGAGTTTTATGATTCTTATATGCGTTTTTATCTTGAAATCCTCCTTTATTTCACGGGAATCAGATCAAATTATGAGGAAATTTAGCCTAAGCCAGCATTTTGGTAAATTGTCAATTTGAGTGGGCAATCGGAGTCCGATTTTAAAACTTTATATGCATAGACTCGTATTGAGACGAGGGTTCCGAATATGTAACTTTTATAATTTTTCGAGGAGCGCACCGAAAGTCGGGTTTTGACAACTTAGTGGGTTTTGATGCAATTGGGAGTTACTTCATGTGGATTGTGTGTCATTGCATGCATTGATGTGTTCTCTATGATTTTGAGCAGATTTGGCATCCGAGGGGATTGATTTGCGAGGCAAGCGCAAGGCGAACGGAGGCTTCTACCGGTTCGAGGTAAGTGGTAGTAGTAAATAATGTACTGAGGGTTTGAAACCCCGTAATAGCACTTCACAGTGCTATGTTGAGATGAGATACGCGTCTTGTGATGGACGTGGTGACATTGTGATTGGGGACTTGGACTTGGTCCTTCCCGGCTTATAGTAGACTGTGTATTATGACTGTTAATGAGATTATAACTGTGTAATTGGGCTAACAGCCATGTTTGGGGCATTGTGTCGATATGTAGATCACTAGGGGACCTGTAGAGCTAGGTGACCGTTATATCATGTTGGAACTTATACTCAGCCGTGAAACTAGCTGAATAGCCTGTTAAGAGCCAGTACTAGATGTGTACCGTGATAGATGAATTACTTAGGGTGGAAGCCCCCTGATGTAGCTGAGTGAGCCTGAAAGGCCAATCCTATACTAATTGAGACAGGGTCGAGGACCCGTTAGGAGGTATTATATATATATATATATATATAATTTCCTTGTTTTGCCCGAGAGGCTGTGAGATAACAGACTAAGAGAGGTTAAAAACCCAATTGTGACAATAGCTACGTATATGTGAGTTATGGATCGAGCTGCATGCCGCGGCGATACTTATATGGATCGGGCTACACGCCGCAGCGATATATATATATATATATATATATATATATATATAACGATATGACGCTTGGGCTGTAGGAGCCCCTCCACAGTCTGCTGCACGCCGCAGCATTATACTTATTAGATACTTACATCTTGTGGGCACATGTATATGGAGATGGTTGTACGCCGTTATGGTACGAAAGGGGATTTAGTCAGTGTGGGACCTTAACGAGATACGTGTGGACTAGTGATCAGAGTACTACTGTAGTGATGAATTACCTGTGGGGGTTTGCCTTAGAACTTAGTAATAGTACAGGAGTTCTTATTTTCAGTTATTGTTTATTATTATTACTCACTGAGTTGAAATATACTCACCCCACTCCCCTGTACTTTCTGTGCAGATCCACAGGTGCCCGAGAGCAGTTGAGATATCGTAGCTGCTGATCATTATCTATTTTTGCGGAGACTACGAGGTAGCTGCCGGCGTCCGCAGAACCTGTTTTCTCCTTCATTATCATTTTGTTGTTTCATCTTGCTTAGACTTGTTTGTACTAGGTTGCTTATTCTGTAGAGGCTCAAACTCGTGACACCAGGATATGGTTGGGACCGTACTTTGTATGCTTTTACTATTACATTGCCATTTTTATATGATCACTTGTTGTTTAAGTTTAACTGGATTAATTAGAATTAATAATTGGCTGGTTTAAGAGGTAATATGGTCGGGCTTGCCTAGCATTGTGTTGGGCGCCATCACGATCGGGGTTTGGGTCATGACGTGCCGATCGGTAGAGCATTAAGGTACCTGTAGAGCTAGGTGACCCCTATATCATGTTGGAAATCTTACACTCAGTCGTAAAAATTAGCTGAATAGCATATCGTGGGCCAGTACTAGATGTGTACTGTGAGTGATAGACTACTTAGGGTGGAAATTCCCTCATTTAGCTGAGTAGGCCTGAAAGGTCAATTCTATACTAGTTGGGACAGGGTCGAGGACCCATTATGAGTTATTATATACATATACCTATATTGGATCGGGCTGCACGTCACAGCAGCATATGTGTTGGATCGGGCTACACGCCGCAGTAATATATACATGTGGATCGGACTGCACGTCGCAGTAATATATACATATGGATCGGACTGCACGCCGCAGTATTATTGCGCTTGGGTTGTACTAGCCCCTTCGGAGTCTGAGTCTGCACACATTCTCTGCGAGCACTGGAGCATATTATGGGATCTGGCTGCACGTCACAGCAGTATAGTTATATATATATATATATATATATATATATATATATATTGGATCGGACTGTACGCCGCAGTAATATATGTATGGATCGGGCTGCACATCGCAGTATCATAGCACTTGGGCCTAGGGAGCCCCTCCAAACTCTGTATACACCCCCTAGTGAGCGACGTCGATGTTAAATGGAGCGGGCTTCCCACCGTTGCGGTATATGCGTTGGAGCGGGCTGCACGCCGCAACATTATACTTATTCATATCCATATACATACTTAAGTACTTATACATTATAGACATATGTATATATCTACATACATTGAGTTGGATGTACACTGTAGCAGTACGTGAGGATTTTGTTAGTGTTGGACCTTGTTGAGATAAATGTGGTCTGGAGATCAGAGTACTCACTGTAGTGATGACTTACATGTGGGGGTTTACCTTAGAACTATTTAGTGATAGTTAAGGAGTTCTTATTTTCAGTTATTGTTTATTATTATTACTCACTGAGTTGAAATATACTCACCCCACTCCCCTGCACTTTTTGTGCAGATTCACAAGTGCCAGAGAGCAGTTGAGCTGTAGCAGCTGCTTACTCAAATCTACTTTGTGGAGACTATGAGGTAGCTGCCGGTGTCCGCAAAACCTGTTTTCTCCTTCCTTATCGTTTTGTTGCTTTCATTTTGCTTAGACTTGTTTGTTTAGGATGTTTATTCTGTAGAGGCTCAGACTTGTGACACCACGATTTGGTTCGGACCGTATTTTGTATGTTTCTTCTATTACGTTTATCGTTCTGATATGAACACTGCTATTTAAGTTTAACTTGATTATCTGGAATTAATAATTGGTTGGTTTAAGGGATAACATGGTCGGGCTTGCCTAGCATTGTGTTGGGCGCCATCACGACCAGGGTTTGGGTCGTGACATTTTTCTTTTCTTCTTATTTTTCTACTGGTACTTCCGAGTTCAATAGAGAGTAATCAAAGAAGCGTAACCGACTCAAAGGGTTTACAAAGGATTGATAGTGTCTGGGGTAGCGGGAAGGAAAGCCTTCGTCATCTCAATTACGCAAAAGCCAGCAGCCCAGGAGGTCTAGACATAGTACCTTTTTACTGCATCTACATTGACTGCTTTTTCAGGATAATTTTCTTTGATGTCTCGCAGATATAGTGCTCCTCTCAGAAATATTTTCCAGATGGTGTATGGACTCTTCCAATTAGGAGCGAGTTTTTCTTTTGCTTCATGGTGATGAGGAAGAATGCGCCTTAACACCAGATGTCCTATTTCAAGATTCCAGGGTCATACTTTCTTATTTTAAGCATGGGCTATTCTTTGTTGGTACACTACCCGGGTATTCCCTGAGTACAGCACACTTTTTTGTACACGAACCAATTTTCTTTCAATTGCTCCAATTATTTGTTTTATTTTCTCGATGTTACTTTCTTCTTATTTCCACTCTTGATTCATTATTTCGAAATCTAACAGCATTCGGGATCTAGGCATGAAGTCCACAAGCATGTCCTGTTATTTAAAACTGCATTATTTGAACTAAAGAGAAGAAATGAAGGGGGGAAATAGAACAATTAGAAAAAATGAACGATAAAATATTGATTTCATTTTTTTGGAAATTTTGAATATAACAGGGTTCACATTCGGTAATTTGAAGACAAAACTAAAAGAAACATCTGAGTTATACCCTGAAATAACTCGGGATGCAGAAAAATACGACAGGACAAGTCTATTGGGACTCTCGCCTAATCGGGAATGGCATAGCCTTCTAGTTTTCGAGTTCAGCGTCTGGTCCCATGTAGAGAACCTCAGCGGTTCTAGTCCTTTCCCCTAGCTCGACCATATGGGTTTCGCCAGAGCATTGCCCCACGTCTTCCTTCACTCTATTTAGTCGTGAAATCCTCATCGTCTTCCTTTTTACGGTCCGTAAGCTTCTATGGTATGCGTCCAACAACCACTGGCTCATTTAGCCGAGGTGGTTTAATTGTCCCCCACACCGCATAGGATTGCTTGGGTGCTTCAATTTCCTTTCCTGGTTCTATCTCGGTGATTTTACTCTTCTTTTCCCCTTTCTCCTATTTCGGGGCTGCCTTGGGCTCTTTTTCTGCATCGACAATAGAAATTATAGATTTTGAGGCTGGATCAAATTCTCTGTCCTCACTGATCATGCCGATTATTGGGCCGTTGTTATGAACGAGCAGCGGGTTAGTGGTCACATGTGGGACATCCTCATCCCTTAACACAATTTTCCCTTGCTCTATTAAATACTCCACCACTTGTTTCAGAGTCCAACAGTCATTTTTATGATAGCCCTCTGCCCCTGAATGGTATGCACACCTGATACCAACTTTGTAGGCAGGCGATGCCGAGTTTTGTCTGTTCTAAGGAACTGGCTGCAATTGTTACACCACCCTTTTTACTACCTCTATTTCCCGAAATAAGGAATAAGGTATACCTTGTTAGTTACCAATACACCCGGGAAAGGATATAATAATAACAATGAGGGAGGAGTTTTTCCACTTTAAGGACAATCGGAACTGGATTTTATTTAGAGTTTCAGAGTCGCCACTTGGGAAGATAATGGTGTCCCAAGTCACCGGTTAATCCCGAATCCAAGAAAATTGACTCTGTTTAAACAGTCCGTGCAACTAGAAATCCGGATAAGGAATTATGTTAACCCGGGAGAAGGTGTTAGGCACTCCCGGATTCCGTGGTTTTAGCACGGTCGCTCAACTGTCGTTTTTGACTTTATTTGATTTTGTTATATGCTTTTACGACATGTGAATGTTTCATTTTTGATATTTTAATGACTTGCGACATCGCAAAAAACGTATTTCGAGTCACATCGAAACCAGTACGCCTATGAGTTTAACACGCTTCAGCTTCGTCGGGATTTAAGATTTGAGTCACATTAGATGTGCACTCGAATTAAGGAATGTATATTTAAAATTTTGCCTATAACGTGTAACGACCCGGCCCGTCGTTACGGGAATTACCACCCCGTTACCTTGCATTTACATATATTATGCTTTTAAAACAGTATTAGAGTATATCGGGTGAGTTAGGAGTGATTTGGATTGAAAATGAAACAAATAGCATGTTTGAAGAAAGCTTGAATATGAAAAGTCAACCAAGAGTTGACTATTGAGTTAGAATGCTCGGAATCGGATTCTGATGATTCGGATAGTTCCGGGAGGTAATTTGTGACTTAGGAGAACAATCGGAATTGAATTCGGAGGTCCGGTGTAGTTTTAAGCTTGAATTGGCGAATGTTGAATTTTGGCGATAACCGGATGGTAGGTGATATTTTGATCCGGGGGTCGGAATGGAATTCCGACAATTTCTGTAGCTCCGTTAGGTGATTTTGGATGTGCCTGCAAAATTTCAGGTCATTCGGACATCGTTTGGTCGGGTTTTTGATCGAATGTGTAAATCGGAAAGTTTTAAGAAATTTAGGCTTGAATCCGTGTGTAATTGGTGATTTTGATGTTTAGTATGGTGTTTTTATGGTTGGAATAAGTTCGTATCATGTTTTGGAGTATGTTGGTGGTTTTCGTTGGGGTCCCGGGAGTCTCGGGATGAATTCGGGGGTCCAAACGGACCATTGTTGAAAGAAAAGAGAAAAATCTGGTTGCTGTCATAACCTCAGCAGACAATTGCTCTCCGCGATCGCGGGGATGGGGATGCGATCGCGTAGAGCGGGGAGATAAGGCATCGCGATCGCAGGGTAAGAGTCGCGATCGCGTAGAATTGATCGGGTGTTGATCGCGATCGCGGGCCAATATACGCGATCGCGTAGAAGAAGAAATGGGTCCAGGAGAAATATGCTACGCGATCGCAGGAGTGAAGGATGCGATCGCGTGAGGCAAGGTGACTGTGCTTCGCGATCGCGTGAAGGAAGTCGCGATCGCGTGAGGCCGTGAATTTGAGCATCGCGATCGCGTGAGGAAGATCGCGATCGCGTAGAAGAACCTGTTCTGGCAGTGAACTTAAGTCCAGAAACAGAGAGTTACGGGTTACACCCCCAAAACTCAATTTCAAGCCCTAGAGAGAAGAAAACTCGAGGAAATCACCGAGAAGTCATCGGGTATCGTCGGAGGTAAGATTCTTGACTCAAAAACATCAATTTATGGTAGTATTAACATCAATCTTCATGAAATTGGGTTGAAATCTTGAAGAAATGTGGCCGAAGTTTTGAAAACGGGATTTTTGGATTTGGGAGGCCATTTGAACTCCGATTTCGATAAATTTTATATGCACGGACTCGTGGCGAGATAAGGATCGCGTTGGTGCTAATTTCGGAATTTTCCGAGCAGTGGGGCCCGGGGTCGGGTTTTACCAACTTAGTGTAATTATGCTAATTTCATGTAAATTGAAGTGGGTTATGATTATTTGACCCGTATTTGATGTAATTATTGTGGTTTGACTAGATTCCACGCACGAGGGAGCTAAATTCAAAGGAAAGGACATTGCGGAGTAGTCGTCGCACCGTATTGAGGTGAGTAATAGATGTGGGTGATGACCAGCGGGTTCGAAACCCCGGTATACCACTTTGTGACGCTGTATAGCGGCGAGACACGCACACTCTTGAGAGTGCGGGGTCGATCATGAACTGGAGACTACATATTAGTCCAACCCGTTGATATTGTATTATTGGCTATTCTAGAGCCGTCGAACCTCCTTCTCGGATGGTTGCATATATGTATATATATATTGTGATAATGGCCACTCTTGAGCCGAGGAACCCCTTCTTGGGCGGTTGAGTATACATGTGGGCCGTGAGCCAGTTATTGGATCCCGCGAGGATCGTTATCATTGTCTTATCACATAGACATGCTAGTTTACTACTAGTCCGCGGCTATTTTTGTTATTATGCTAATTCCAATCTCTGGAACTTGGTATTACTGTTTTCTAACTGAAAAATGATAAAAGAGTTTTCAAAAACTACTTTTGAGCCTGCGAGGTTGTATCTGCATATTAGCTGACTAGTAGTGGATCGGGCTGCACGCCGCAGCAAGATATATGTTGGATCGGACTGCACGCCGCAGTGATATCTCTATGAGATGTGCTTGGGCTGTAGGAGCCCCTCCGGAGTCTGAACCCCCACGGTGAGCACGGGTACCCAAAATTGGAGTCGGGCTACACGCCGTAGCGGTCATATCATGCATTGCATTGCATTTAGCTACATCCGCTAGCTGTTATGCTATTTATTGGTATTTGTTGGTACATGTACAGTGAATATTGATTCTATGACAGGGGTAGCTGATTATAGCTTTACATAGTGCTTTATTGCGGATTTCTTATCTGCGCTGTCTTACCCTTGTTTATTACCACTGAGTCTGGCGGTACTCATTTTACTCCCTGCACCTTGTGTGCAGATCCAGGTACCTCTCAGCAGTGATCCAGTAGCTGTGCGAGGCGACGTTTGTGGATATCCGAGGTAGCTGCAGAGTCCGCAGGACCCGATATTCCTTTCTATTGTCTTTTGATTCTGTATTGACATTTCTTTCCGCACTTGGTATTTTGTAAACCTTTATACATTCATGTTCAGTAGAGGCTCATGACTCTTGACCCTTCGGTCTATGGGAGTTAGTATATTTTGGAACTTGGTTTCCCCGTTGTTGGTATACGTATTACTATTGTTTCATATTTTGAAATGCGTAAATGGGTTAAAGAGAGCTTCTAGCTCCGTTGTTGATATTGATTGGTTAGGCTGGCTTAGCAATGCGCTGGGCGCCATCACGACCGGATTTGGGGTCGTGACAAGTTGGTATCAGAGCCTAGGTTTACTAGGCCTCATGAGTCTTGAGCCGGTTAGTAGAGTCTTGTGGATCGGTACGGGGACGCCTGTACTTATCCTCGGGAGGCTGCGAACCTTTAGGAAAACTTCACTTTTCTTGAACTGTGTCGTGCGATCTTGTTGTTCTGAGAACTGAACTTCTATATTCTATTCTCTCGCAGATGGCGAGAACGCGAGCATCGGGACGAGGTGGACGACCTCCATTGCCACCTGTTAGAGGCCGTGGGCGCGGTCGTGCTAGAGTTAGAGGTAGGGCGGCTGAGGCAGTGCCAGCTGACCCGCCCGTTGTACCAGTTCAGGAGCAGCCCCCAGGGGTTGATGCCCCAGCAGCCCCAGTTCAGGGCCAGACTATATCTATTGCTATTCCTGGTCTTCAGGAGACTCTTGCTCAAATATTATCAGTGTGTTCCGGTTTGGCTCAGGTAGTTTCAGCTACCGCTACTGTAGCGACATCTCAGTCAGGGGGTGGTCAGCAGACCCCTGCAGCTCGCACACCTGACCCGGTTGTTCAGGGACTTCGGACGCCAGAGGTCGTCCCCGCTCGGTGGTTGCATCGGTTATTCCTCCGGCTGCACCGGCTCCAGCTCCAGAGCATATGGTTGAGGTTATGCCCGAGGACGAGCGACGTCGTCTTGAGAGATTTGGTAGACTTCGGCCACCCCATTTCGGTGGCGTTGAGGGCGAGGATGCCCGGGGTTTCTTGGATAAATGTCAGAAGATGCTGCGTACGGCTGGTATTCTTGAGTCCGGCGGAGTTTCATTTACTACATTTCAGTTCACCTGGTCCCGCATTTGATTGGTGGGAGGAGTTTGAAAGGCGTAGGCCTGCTAGAGCAACACCTCTCACATGGCAGCAGTTCTCTACTCTCTTCCTAGAGAAATATGTACCTCAGTCTCGTCGTGAGGAGCTACGTCGCCAGTTCGAGTGGTTGATTCAGGGCGACATGTCTGTGACCCAGTATGAGCTCAGATTCACACAGTTGGCTAGGCATGCCACATGGATGATCCCTAATGATAGGGAGAGGATCAGGAGGTTCATTGATGGCCTCAACTACTCTATCCGTATTCTTATGACCAGCGAGCGAGTTCTGTCATCATCATTTGAGCAGGTTGCTGATATGGCACGCTCCATTGAGGCGGATCGTCGCCGAGAGAGAGAGGAGCAGGAGGCCCAGAGCAGAGCGGAGGTTCTTATGGTCGTGGTCGACAGGGGTTTCAGCAGGGTCTGTCATCACTTCGTGCCTTCCAGCTCGGAGTGCAGCACCTACTTCTTCAGCCCAGGGTTCTTCTGCGGCGAGGGGTTCCCTTCAGTACCCTTCTCCGGCACCGGGTGCATGTTATGAGTGTGGTGAGTTTGGTCACATGAGGAGACAGTGCCCTCGACTCCATAGGGACAGGACTCAGCAGAGGGATCAGCCCTCCTCTTCAGCACCATCTCAGGCTAGTAGAGGTGGAGGTCAGTCTTCTCGTGGTCACCCCAGAGGCAAGGAGAGATCTGGTGGAGGCCAGGCACGGTTCTATGCACTTCCTGACAGGCGTGATGCAGTTGCCTCCGATGTGGTGATTATAGGTATCATTTCTGTCTGTCACAGAGATGCCTCTGTTCTATTTGATCCAGGGTCCACATATTCTTATGTGTCCTCTTATTTTCCACATTATGTGGGTGCGACTCGGGGTAGTCTTGATTTACCTGTTCATGTATCCACCCCTGTGGGTGATACGATTGTTGTGGATCATGTCTATAGATCCTGTGTTATATCTATTGGGGGTCTGGAGACCCAGGCAGATTTGTTATTGTTAGGTATGGTGGACTTTGATGTTATATTGGGTATGGACTGGTTGTCTCCGTACCATGCTGTATTGGACTGTCATGCTAAGACAATTACGTTGGCCATTCCTGGTATTTCTCAGATTGAGTGGCGGGGTTCGACTGTTTTCGTCCCTAGCCGTGTTATTTCGTTCTTAAAAGCTTAGAAGATGGTTGAAAAAGGGTGTTTATCGTACTTAGCTTTTGTGAGAGACGTGGGGGCTGAGTCTCCTAGCATTGATTTTGTACCTGTTGTGAGGGACTTCCCAGATGTATTCCCCTCAGACCTACCGGGCATGCCGCCGGACCGGGATATTGATTTTGGCATTGACTTGGTGCCGGGCACTCAGCCTATATCCGTTCCTCCTTATCGGATGGCACCAGCTGAGTTGAAGGAATTGAAGGAGCAGCTCCAGGAACTCCTAGATAAGGGGTTTATTCGGCCGAGTGTGTCGCCGTGGGGTGCACCAGTCCTGTTTGTTAAGAAGAAGGACGGATCTATGAGGATGTGTATTGACTATAGGCAGCTAAACAAAGCAACAGTGAAGAATAAGTATCCTCTGCCTCGTATTGATGATTTATTTGATCAGCTCCAGGGAGCTAGGGTGTTCTCGAAGATTGATCTTCGTTCAAGCTACCATCGGCTGAAGATTAGAGAGTCCGACATTATAAAGACTGCATTCAGGACCAGATATGGTCACTATGAGTTCCTTGTGATGTCTTTTGGGCTGACCAACGCCCAGGCAGCATTTATGCATCTGATGAACAGTGTATTCAGGCCGTATCTTGATTCATTTGTGATCGTATTCATTGATGACATACTTGTCTACTCTCGTAGCCGGGAGGAGCATGCTCGGCACTTGAGTATAGTATTGCAGAGATTGAGAGAGGAGAAGCTGTATGCCAAGTTCTCCAAATGTGAGTTCTGGCTTGAGTCCGTGGCATTCTTAGGGCACGTGGTGTCCTGTGATGGTATTCGGGTAGATCCGAGGAAGGTCGAGGCAGTGCAGAGTTGGCCCAGACCGACCTCAGTTACTGAGATCCGTAGCTTTCTGGGATTGGCAGGGTATTATCGCCGATTTGTTCAGGGGTTCTCTTCTATTGCTTCACCCTTGACTAGATTGACTCGGAAGGGTGTTCCTTTCTTATGGTCCGAGGAGTGCGAGGAGAGCTTTCAGAAGCTCAAGACAGCACTGACCACAGCACCAGTCTTGATTCTACCGACAGCTTCAGGTTCTTATACTGTATATTGTGATGCCTCGGGAGTGGGCATTGGTTGTGTGTTGATGCAGGAGGGTAGAGTTATTGCATATGCTTCTCGTCAGCTAAAGCCCCACGAGAAAAACTACCCTGTTCACGATTTGGAGTTAGTTGCTATTGTTCATGCCTTGAAGATTTGGAGGCATTATCTATATGGTGTATCTTGTGATGTATATACAGACCACCGTAGCCTTCAGCATTTGTTTAAGCAGAAAGATCTAAATTTGAGGCAGCGGAGATGGCTTGAGTTGCTTAAAGACTATGATATTACTATCTTGTATCATCCCGGGAAAGCCAATGTAGTGGCTGATGCATTGAGCCGGAAGGCTATTAGTATGGGTAGTTTGGCGTATATTCCAGTTGGGGAGAGACCCCTAGCAGTTGATGTTCAGGCGTTAGCTAACCAGATGGTAAGGCTGGATATTTCTGAGCCCGGTCGGGTGATGGCTTATGTAGTAGCTCGTTCTTCTTTATATGATCGTATTCGAGAGCGCCAGTATGATGATCCACACTTACTTGTCCTTAAGGACAGAGTTCAGCATGATGATGCTAGGGATGTCACTATTGATAGTGATGGTGTGTTGCGGATGCAGGGCCGGATATGCGTGCCCAATATTGACGGCCTTCGTGAATTGATATTGGAGGAAGCCCATAGCTCGCGGTATTCTATTCATCCAGGAGCCGCGAAGATGTACCAGGATTTGAAGCGGCATTACTGGTGGAGAAAGATGAAGAAAGATATTGTGAGCCATGTGGCTCGGTGTCTAAACTGTCAGCAGGTCAAGTATGAGCATCAGAGACCTGGTGGTGTATTCCAGCGTATTGATATTCCGGAGTGGAAGTGGGAAAGAATAACTATGGACTTTGTTAGTGGACTCCCTCGGACAGCGAGGAAGTTTGATTCGGTTTGGGTGATTGTGGATAGGTTGACTAAGTCAGCTCACTTCATCCCAGTGTGTACTACCTATACCTCGGAGCGGTTGGCAGAGATATTCATCCGTGAGATAGTGAGATTGCATGGAGTTCCTATTTCCATTATATCAGACAGAGGTACCCAGTTCACATCTCAGTTCTGGAGGACATTTCAGCGAGAGTTGGGTTCACAGGTAGAGTTGAGCACAGCATTTCATCCACAGACGGATGGGCAGTCTGAGCGTACTATTCGGATATTGGAGGACATGTTGCGTGCTTGTGTCATTGATTTTGGTGGTTCATGGGCTGATTATTTGCCTTTGGCGGAGTTTGCTTACAATAATAGCTATCAGTCCAGCATTCAGATGGCACCATATGAGGCTTTATATGTGAGACGCTGTAGATCTCTGGTTGGTTGGTTTGAGCCCGGTGAGGCTATGTTATTAGGGACAGAGTTGGTCCAGGATGCCTTAGATAAGGTGAAGGTGATTCGGGAGAGACTTCATACAGCTCAGTCGCGTCAGAAGAGTTATGCGGATCGGAAGGTCCGAGATGTATCTTATTTGGTAGGTGAGAAGGTGTTGCTGAAGGTTTCGCCTATGAAGGGTGTTATGAGGTTTGGAAAGAAAGGAAAGTTGAGCCCAAGGTTCATTGGACCTTTTGAGGTGCTTAGGAAAGTTGGGGAGGTGGCTTATATGCTTGCTTTGCCACCCGGTTTGTCGGGAGTTCACCCGGTGTTCCATGTATCTATGCTCCGGAAGTATGTCGGAGACCCGTCTCATGTGTTGGACTTCGGCACGATACAGCTAGATGAGGATTTGACTTATGATGTGGAACCAGTAGCCATTTTGGGTCGACAGGTTCGTAAGCTGAGATCTAAGGATATAGCTTCAGTGAAAGTGCAGTGGAGAGGTCATCTTGTGGAGGAAGCAACTTGGGAGACCGAGCAGGATGCGGAGCAGATATCCACACTTGTTTGATGCTCCGGGTATGTTTCTTAACCCGCTCGCGGACGAGCGTTTGTTTAAGTTGGGGAGAATGTAACGACCCGGCCCGTCGTTACGGGAATTACCACCCCGTTACCTTGCATTTACATATATTATGCTTTTAAAACAGTATTAGAGTATATCGGGTGAGTTAGGAGTGATTTGGATTGAAAATGAAACAAATAGCATGTTTGAAGAAAGCTTGAATATGAAAAGTCAACCAAGAGTTGACTATTGAGTTAGAATGCTCGGAATCGGATTCTGATGATTCGGATAGTTCCGGGAGGTAATTTGTGACTTAGGAGAACAATCGGAATTGAATTCGGAGGTCCGGTGTAGTTTTAAGCTTGAATTGGCGAATGTTGAATTTTGGCGATAACCGGATGGTAGGTGATATTTTGATCCGGGGGTCGGAATGGAATTCCGACAATTTCTGTAGCTCCGTTAGGTGATTTTGGATGTGCCTGCAAAATTTCAGGTCATTCGGACATCGTTTGGTCGGGTTTTTGATCGAATGTGTAAATCGGAAAGTTTTAAGAAATTTAGGCTTGAATCCGTGTGTAATTGGTGATTTTGATGTTTAGTATGGTGTTTTTATGGTTGGAATAAGTTCGTATCATGTTTTGGAGTATGTTGGTGGTTTTCGTTGGGGTCCCGGGAGTCTCGGGATGAATTCGGGGGTCCAAACGGACCATTGTTGAAAGAAAAGAGAAAAATCTGGTTGCTGTCATAACCTCAGCAGACAATTGCTCTCCGCGATCGCGGGGATGGGGATGCGATCGCGTAGAGCGGGGAGATAAGGCATCGCGATCGCAGGGTAAGAGTCGCGATCGCGTAGAATTGATCGGGTGTTGATCGCGATCGCAGGCCAATATACGCGATCGCGTAGAAGAAGAAATGGGTCCAGGAGAAATATGCTACGCGATCGCAGGAGTGAAGGATGCGATCGCGTGAGGCAGGGTGACTGTGCTTCGCGATCGCGTGAAGGAAGTCGCGATCGCGTGAGGCCGTGAATTTGAGCATCGCGATCGCGTGAGGAAGATCGCGATCGCGTAGAAGAACCTGTTCTGGCAGTGAACTTAAGTCCAGAAACAGAGAGTTACGGGTTACACCCCCAAAACTCAATTTCAAGCCCTAGAGAGAAGAAAACTCGAGGAAATCACCGAGAAGTCATCGGGTATCGTCGGAGGTAAGATTCTTGACTCAAAAACATCAATTTATGGTAGTATTAACATCAATCTTCATGAAATTGGGTTGAAATCTTGAAGAAATGTGGCCGAAGTTTTGAAAACGGGATTTTTGGATTTGGGAGGCCATTTGAACTCCGATTTCGATAAATTTTATATGCACGGACTCGTGGCGAGATAAGGATCGCGTTGGTGCTAATTTCGGAATTTTCCGAGCAGTGGGGCCCGGGGTCGGGTTTTACCAACTTAGTGTAATTATGCTAATTTCATGTAAATTGAAGTGGGTTATGATTATTTGACCCGTATTTGATGTAATTATTGTGGTTTGACTAGATTCCACGCACGAGGGAGCTAAATTCAAAGGAAAGGACATTGCGGAGTAGTCGTCGCACCGTATTGAGGTGAGTAATAGATGTGGGTGATGACCAGCGGGTTCGAAACCCCGGTATACCACTTTGTGACGCTGTATAGCGGCGAGACACGCACACTCTTGAGAGTGCGGGGTCGATCATGAACTGGAGACTACATATTAGTCCAACCCGTTGATATTGTATTATTGGCTATTCTAGAGCCGTCGAACCTCCTTCTCGGATGGTTGCATATATGTATATATATATTGTGATAATGGCCACTCTTGAGCCGAGGAACCCCTTCTGGGCGGTTGATTATACATGTGGGCCGTGAGCCGGTTATTGGATCCCGCGAGGATCGTTATCATTGTCTTATCACATAGACATGCTAGTTTACTACTAGTCCGCAGATATTTTTGTTATTATGCTAATTCCAATCTCTGGAACTTGGTATTACTGTTTTCTAACTGAAAAATGATAAAAGAGTTTTCAAAAACTACTTTTGAGCTTGCGAGGCTGTATCTGCATATTAGCTGACTAGTAGTGGATCGGGCCGCACGCCGCAGCGAGATATATGTTGGATCGGACTGCACGCCGCAGGGATATCTCTATGAGATGTGCTTGGGCTGTAGGAGCCCCTCCGGAGTCCGAACCCCCACAGTGAGCACGGGTACCCAAAATTGGAGTCGGGCTACACGCCGTAGCGGTCATATCATGCATTGCATTGCATTTAGCTACATCCGCTAGCTGTTATGCTATTTATTGGTATTTGTTGGTACATGTACAGTGAATATTGATTCTATGACAGGGTAGCTGATTATAGTTTTACATAGTGCTTTATTGCGGATTTCTTATCTGCGCTGTCTTACCCTTGTTTATTACCACTGAGTCTGGCGGTACTCATTTTACTCCCTGCACCTTGTGTGCAGATCCAGGTACCTCTCAGCAGTGATCCAGTAGCTGTGCGAGGCGACGTTTGTGGATATCCGAGGTAGCTGCAGAGTCCGCAGGACCCGATATTCCTTTCTACTGTCTTTTGATTCTGTATTGACATTTCTTTCCGCACTTGGTATTTTGTAAACCTTTATACATTCATGTTCAGTAGAGGCTCATGACTCTTGACCCTTCGGTCTATGGGAGTTAGTATATTTTGGAACTTGGTTTCCCCGTTGTTGGCATACGTATTACTATTGTTTCATATTTTGAAATGCGTAAATGGGTTAAAGAGAGCTTCTAGCTCCGTTGTTGATATTGATTGGTTAGGCTGGCTTAGCAATGCGCTGGGCGCCATCACGACCGGATTTGGGGTCGTGACATAACGACTAACGACTTATTATACTTTAGGAGTGATCGTGAAATTTTCTAAACGGTCTTCCCGAGTCTATCACTTATTAATATTCATATGGGGGACCTACATATTTTGTTCTTATACGAGGCTCATCCCATTTTTTTTAGAAGTCCAATCCTAATAAATGCTACATCCTCTATTTTTGGTTTTTCCCTAATTACTTTACTTGTTTTGTATTTTCAGAACTGTGTCCAGGCCCATTATTCCATTTCCAGGCCTGGACATTTGTGGACTGAATTTAATAGTCCAGTCTACACAACTGGGTTTCACAAACCCAATATATGTTAAAGTTGTTATTCGGAGGCACAAAGACGAATCCGGTTGGATCTGGGCCTATATTATCAATTGAGCCCAACCCAGATAAAAGAGATACAAAACGTAATTGAAATTTCATAATCAATACACAAACGTTCATCAAACGGTAGGGTAAATTAACCAATGACATTTAATTTCATAAGAAACAGAAGTACAAGTGTATCAACATTAATTCTGAATTCTAATTATCAATTACTAATAAAACTTGAACAATAAGCTACTTATTTCAGCTACTTTGAATAGTGATACTATGCTTAATATGTGCAAATTTGAATTGTTATTAGTTACTGATTATATCTTACACTATTCTAAATTGTTATTAAACTAGTAGAAGTTAAGAAGCAGACTATAACTAAGTGATTATTTTTAATCATCACGTTCTAGTTCCTGAAGTTAAATTGATTACCATTCAGATTATGAAGCTAGTATCATCTAGGTGAATTGGTTTTATGAGTTAACCTGTTTTTAAATTAAATTTTAGGGTGATTATGACTACGTGTACTCTACTCTACTCTATCTATTATATTGTTCAAGTCTTATATATACTTAACTATTACAGTTATTCCTATCAAATTATATAAGATCTAGTAGACAATAAACATAAAATCATCAAAAATACAGCAGAAGATTCCGTCTGAACAACTCATGGCATTTTCATTTCCTCAATTAGCTGACAGTTACATATATGGATAAAAATGTGAACCTGATTCAACAAAGGGAAACTTATAAGTCTAAGATGTAAATGAGATGAAGGATAGTCAGCAATCACAGCAGCAGAACAATGGAAGAGCAAATCACAGCAGAACAACAATAACAGCCAAGTATGATCTTCAAAACCCAGCAAATAAACAAACCAAGGTACAGAATTGAAGGAAATCCAATAGAATCCAATAATATACAACAGTAGAAGACTCTAGTTGAACTCCAGAATTTGTACTCGATTTAACTCAGAATTTTTACTCTCTATCTATGGTGTATAACTCTTAATTTGTACTTCAGAATGTTTTTCTCTGAATTTCTAGAATCTAGCCCTTTTTCAAGCTAATTGGCAGTCTATTTATAGGTGATTTGAGTGAAATTTTGAGGGGGAAATTAAAAATTCTTATTATTAGTTCCCTCCCATTAATTCTCTTATTAATTACAGTTTAGTACCTCTATTTCAAGCTCGAAACGCCTTCCAGCCCTTGCTGGAAGGTTCTAGGAAATTCTTTTTTCTTTTATTAAGGGCATATTACTATGGTGCCCTCACTTGCTAAGGATTATCACAGTTATACCTTTTCACTAGGTCTGTTTTACCTTTTATTTTATATCTAATTACATAAATACTATTCCTTAAAGTTTGTTTTGTCCCTATAGGCTCTATTAAATTCACATTTATACCATTTCTTATTCCTTTTTTACCCTTATTATTATTTGTTATTTACCCGACCTGCTAATGGTCACGGTATCTTAGGTTTATTGCCTATTCAACAACTGGCCATTATATTCTAAATCATTTAAGACTTGGCAAGATTTTATCCTTAGTTCCTTTTCAACTTTAGCTTCTTTTAAAATGTAACCCTTTTATTATCAATTAGCTAATCAGAATTAGATTGCAAGACTAGTGTGTTTTATTATCTTTAACTAACCAGACTTAGATTGCAGAACTAACCACTCTATTAACTAACCAAGATTAGATTGCATAACTAACTACTTTAATGTTTCAGAAATGGCCAGACTATTTCATTTTCAATAATAGCCAAATTACTAACTAACTTGTCTTTGCAGCTATAACCAATACCACAAAGCACAATATGATTTAATATAGTCTAACATATGAATCCATTACAAATATAGACAATTTATGTCATTTTACACACATAGCCCCAATCAAAAATCATTCATCAATTAAACAGAACTCAGAGGTAAATTTGATAATGGTTGAATCCCAATTAACTAAATTGTAATTTGAGACTTAGGCATAGTGAGAAAATCACACATAAAGAAACATATTCAAATCAGATTCATGTGTTGACTTACAGAAAACCCTAAGGATCTAAAACATATCAGTTATGTGTAAAGAATAGGATATATGAGATTATCATAGGCTTAACGATAGAAATACTCAAAAAAGTAATAGTCAAGAATATGTAAAAGATCGTATTTAGAAGACTTAAAAGATGAACAGTCAAAAACATGCTAGAATTATATACTGAAGTCTTTTGAAAACAAATAATTAGAAAACATGCAAGAGATCCAATACGGAGAACTTAGAAGACAAAAATAGAGAAAAACATGCAAGAGATCAAAATACAGAAAACTTAAAGTAAAAAGGCAAGAACACTTTGCTTTGTAGGATTTGTCTCTTGTTCTTTCTTTATTCTTCTTTATTTCCTTTTTTTCTTTCTTTTCTTTTTCTTTTCTTTTTCCAGGCTTCAAGGTTTCAAAGACTTGAAGTTTGATTTTTTCTAGATTTTCCTCAAATGAGTCTTTTTTTTGGGTTTTTGGTGGTAGAAGGGTGTTCTGGGTGTTATTGGGGTATATTTGGGGGTGGGTTGTGTTTGCGTGTTCGCCGGAGGTAGGGTTACGGCGAACTTCTTTGGAATATTCAAACATTTCTAGAGTTATTCGAAAGAAACTAACAACATAGGGTGAAAGATCCCCTCATAGTAGTCCTAGGGTGTTAATTTGGGAGACAGAGTCATAAGTTGAAGGTCACCGGCAGAGGCTCTGGTGACCGGACTTTCAAGAAGGTATGGTTTTTTTTATGTTTTCCAAGGTTTTTAGGGTGGTTTTGGTGAGAAAGAGAGAAAGGAAAGAGGTTTGACGTTGTTTGTGGCCGGAAATGGCCATGGATTCTGGCCAGTCTCCATTGGAGACGATGAAGAAGATGAGGGAGAAGAAGACACCGGCGGCTAGGTTTGTGCGTGTGTGTATGATTTGGTCTCTGAATGTAGAGACGAGGTTTATATACTCCCTTAGGCCTGGGCGATCCTGGCTTTTAGATCGTTTTTGATCAATGGCTAGGATTAATTATCCTTAGACGCCGTCGTTTGATTAAATGAGAGATTCCCTGGCCTCCGTTGGATTTTCAAATATGGACGGCCATGATTGATTCTTAAAGCTACGTCGTTTAATTATTTAAAGAGACTCAATAGCATTTGTATGATCAACTTATTTGGACAACCAAGATTTAATCCATTAACGATGCCGTTTCATTTATATTCACATCGCCTCACATGGTCCGTTGAATCAATATCTCAACGGCTAAGATTTAGTCGTCCTCTACGTTGTAGTTTTGATTCAGTCTTTGGGTTGGACGACCAATTCGTTGGGCTGTTACACTTTGGGCCTGAATTTGGCCCAATTTTATTGTATTTTTGTGTATTTTCTTGTGTATTTAATTATTTCCTTTGTATTTGTCTTCTGTATTTTATTTTCTCTTTTTGTATTTATTTTCAATTGTTAATTCTCTTTTATTTTCCTATTTTTCTAATTTTTCTGGTATTTTTATGACATTTTTTGTTATTTTCTTTAATTTCCCAGTATTTTTGTATTTTTTGTTAATTTTCTTTAATTTCCTTATTTTTGTGACATTTTCTAATTATCTCTTTTTTGTAATTTTTAATTTCAAATTGTTTCAATAACAATCACACAATATTTTTCAATTAAAAACATAATGGCACACCAAAAATCTTATTTATTTTTATATTGGAATTTGTTTGCTTATGGCAAAAATCACGTGCTCACAGCTACCCCTCTTTGCTCAGGAACACGAAGAGTTTTAGTGAAAAGACAAGTGAGCAGTAATGAGAGATTATTTCCCACTGGCATATTCCTTAAGAAGCATTTTGAAAACCTTTTGACCGTACCCTGCTTCAGAGGTTGCCTACATATCCTGAGCTAAACAGGAATCAGGTCAGTGTAGTTCGGGAAGGTCTGGTAGTTTAAAACTACCAAGACTTGTTGTTGCTGCTACTGTTGCTATAATCACTGACTAACTCCTTGTTACACCGGGGATAAAATGAAAAATAAAGAAGCTATTCTAAGCTATGATCCTATGAATTACAATAATTCCTATCTATTTCTTGTCTTATTGTTCTTCCTTGCTTTTCCACATCTTATGCCGCTCTTTTATTTGCATCCTTCTTTCTTTTGTTGATTTCTGATTATTTTCTTGTTTCAGACATACTGCTTCCTTCCCTTTAGTTTGACTTCCAATTGTGTTTCTTGCCTCCAGGTTAATACCTGTTAAAAACAAAAACAAAAACAACGAAAACTTTTTCCTCTACCCCAGTGTGGGCTTTTCACGTGTCATGGTGTTACTCATGTTAGATAAAACAATTAAAATGCCGAAATGTATTCTCTTGTAATATAGGTGGGCGCCTGAACAGAAATAAAAAATGCAGAAATGTATTCCCTTATTATACAGGTGGGCGCCTCAACAAAAATTAAAATGCAGAAATGTATTCCCTTGTTATACAATTGGGTGCTTGAACAGAAATTAAAAATGCAGAAATGTATTCCCTTGTTATACAGATGGGCGCCTGATGCATGAAAATGAAAATGTAGAAAATATTCCCTTGTTATCCAGGTGGGATATTCCCTTGTTATATAGGTGGGCGCCTGATGCATGAAAATGAAAATGCAGAAAATATTCTCTTGTTAACTAGGTGGGCTCCTAATGCATGAAAATGAAAATGCAGAAAATATTCCCTTGTTATCCAGGTGGGCGCCTGATGCATGAAAATGAAAATGCAGAAAATATTCCCTTGTTATCCAGGTGGGCGCATGATGCATAAAATAGAAATGTAAAAAATATTCCCTTGTTATCCATGTGGCATCACATGAAAATGAAAATGCAGAAAATATTCCCTTGTTATCCAGGTGGGCGCCTGATGCATGAAAATGAAAATGCAGCAAATATTCCCTTGTTATCCAGGTGGGCGCCCGATGCATGAAAATGAATATGCAGAAAATATTCCCTTTTTATCCAGGTGGGCGCCCGATGCATGAAAATGAAAATGCAGAAAATATTTCCTTGTTATCCAGGTGAGCGCCTGATGCATGAAAAGGAAAATGCAGAAAATATTCCATTGTTATCCAAGTGGGCGCGTGATGCATCAAAATGAAAATGCAGAAAATATTCCCTCAGTTTGATAACTGGGGTGTGAGTTTCGAAAAGACAATACCTCCCTTGATGTTTGGGTAGGTTTCTTGTTGACTGAATAAGTCCTCCTCTGCGGATTCCTCCTTTCATTGCTGTATTTCTTTTTGTGTTTTTCTTCTTCCACATTGGTCACATGCACTTTAAAGTGATTAGTGAGAATTTGAATCTTTTTGTTCCTTTCTAAATTAGTGAACAATCTTATTAGTTATAAAATGTTGGCAACTGGCATTTTGTTGACTTTGCTTCCATTGCCTGTCTCTTCTTGCTTTATTCTGCTTTGCAGCCCTTTGCTAGATTTTCTTCAACTTTTCCTTTGTAATCCCCTTTCTGCTTTTTCCTTTTTTGTTTCTTTTCTTTTTATTTTTCTTTGGCTTTGATTTCCATCCTTCTTTATTTGTTTTTCTTTTATGTTCTCTTCGACCCACTGTTATTGCAACTCTTAACATGAGAAGCTGGTAGTTAGCTTTCAATGGGCAACTATTTTTTTAATTAATGAAATGTAGAAAAATATGGATTAAAAGGAGTAAGGGTATTTTGGAGTAAGGACATAACTTATCTGGAAATGACGGCTGATTCCTTTGACCATGCCATGTAGTTAAATTCTGACCCACTTTGTCCAATCGAATTGTCATTATCTTAACTCCGTCTTTTCCTTCAACCCAAACCAATCTTATTTTTTGTTGTTTTTCTTCTATCAACAGAATATTCCTCACTTTCTCCTTATGGTACGATTAAGGTTTTCACCAATAAAACTCTCTCATTTATTCTCTCATCTCACAATTGCCTTACGGTGCCGTTTAAGGTTTTCAACGATAAGACTCTCTCATTTTTATTCTCTCATTCTCACAATCAGCTTACGATGCCGGTTAAGGTGTTCACCAATAAGACTCTCTCATTTTTTTATTTTTCTTTTTATTCTTTTGATTTCTAAACCACCGGGTACTGTCCATGCCCTGTTTGTCGTTATTCTCATTGTATCATCATTTTCTTGAAATTGATTAGAAGGTCTTTCTTTGGACCGTAATGTGGCTTTTGGATGGGTTCAGAAAGAAGGGTATAAAGGCTCAAAATTTAACGAGGGTTCAAAAATATTTACATCTCTTGGAATCATAAACATAACTTCTGGCCCTGTTTCAATATTTGGGGAATCTTGGATTTTATTTTTATCATGACTGAACCTCAATGAGGGTGCCTACTTACCCTTTCGGGAGCAAGTCAAAACGTACTTCGGACTACGTTCATATTTATTGTTGCATCTTGACTTTTCCCGATTTTCTTTTGTCTTTTGTATGCATTTTTCTTTTGTTTGCATTTGCATTTTTTTTCTCTTTTTCTTTTTGTTCTTTTTTTTTCTTTTTGTTTCTTTTTTCTTTTTCTTCTTTTTTTCATCATCATTTTTTCATTTTTCTTTTTCTTGCATCATGAATGATTCCAAGAGAGGGATATGAAAGAATAAAACAAATAAGGCTCAATGGGGATGTCAATGGATAAAGTGTTTGGACAGAGAAAAAAAAGCCTTCATCATTTCAATTCCAAAATTATGACAAATACAATTATACAAAGGAAAAAGGAATCTTACATAATATATCTTGACTGCATCTGAGTTGATAGCAGTCTTTACACATTTTCCTTCGACATCTTTCAAATATAGAGCTCCATTGGACAATACCCATGATACCATGAACGGTCCTTGCCAATTCAGTGCAAATTTTCCTTTCGCTTCAGCCCAGTGAGGCAAAATACGTCTTAGCACTAACTGTCCCTCTTCAAATTTTTGCGGACGTACTTTCTTATTGTATGCTCTAGCCATCCTCCGTTGATATAATTGTCCATGAAAAACTACCGCTAATCTCTTTCGTCAATCAAACTCAATTGTTCTAACCGGGATTTTACCCATTCATCATCATCGATTTCAGCCTCAACTATGATCCGAAGAGAAGGTATCTCAATTTTTGCAGGTATAACTGCCTTTGTTCCATATACCTATGAGTAAGGAGTTGCACCAATTGAAGTACGTACAGTTGTACGATAACCCATAAGAGCGAACGGTAGATTTTCATGCCATTGCCTTGAGTCTTCCACCATTTTTCTGAGAATCTTCTTAATATTCTTATTTGCAGCTTCTACTGCTCCATTCGCTTTAGGTCTGTAAGGTGTAGAGTTACGATGCAGGATTTTCAACCTTTGATAGGCTTCTGCCATTAGGTGACTGTTCAAATTTGCACCATTGTTTGTGATAATCACATTAGGAATGTCACGCCCCAAATCGAGGGACATGACCGGCGCCTGACCGGGTTGCCCCAGTCAAGCGGACCTGGGTGCCTTTCATTCCCACGCGTTACCCCTGTGTTGACTGTTACTCATTAACCAAAATATCTTACCAACAATGACTGATTTCACAATGCATAAACATAACCATGTGATTTATTTACTAACAAGTTCATAATTTATATTTACAACGCCCCATACATATACATAGGCCACAATCCCACAGTTTACATGTCTACGGAGCCTCTAGGATACAAAAAGGGAAATACAATACTTGCCGGTAACAAGGCTCCGGCTATACCTTACAAAACCAAAATGAAATCTTAACAAAGGTGGCATGAACCACACAGGGCCCCGAGGAAGAAAGGGGCTCACCAAAATGGGCAGTGGAAGGAGAAGGATACTACTGCCGATGAGCTGAAGTGCCTGCTACAGATCCACCTACAATCATAACACGAATGTAGCGTCCCCGGCAAAAGGGACGTCAGTACACTTGAATTGTACTGGTATGTATGGACAAACTTTGTCCCAAGTAAACTCAAGCCATTAAACAAGAATCACCATGTTAAGACAGCCAATAGATTACATCAAGAAATCAATTAAGCTAACTAACCATGTTTCCAACCTTTTACTCATTTCAGATAAGCCACAACACAAGCACATTCGAGGTCAACAAATGGAACAACAACCAATCAACAACATAAACTGCAAGTAGTCAAACATAGGAGCAATCAGTGCTCCCCAGGTTGCAAACTCTCCTGCTGTCTCCTTTCACAATTTCACATTATTGATTTTTGTATCAATTTTCAATAGCGATTTCGATCGCTTTCCATCCTTATTGCCCCCGACCACCCTTATTACCTCGGCCACCCTTATCACCCCAACCCACACCTTATTTCACCACGTTGCGGCGCGCAACACGACCCCGCCTTACAGTTGAAAACACAACAATTTCAAACAGCAGCAGATAAGGTACTACACACAATTTCAACAAGTTCAAATAAGCAACTTGCACATTGTTTCATGTTCTCAATTACTTCTCAAGCCAATATCACAACCAAGTTACAATGTTTCCACATTCAAGAATATTCACACATGTATATTCAACAATTTTCCATAATTCAAGTGTTTCATCTCTTCCACAATAAACCAATTCTCAAGTGTTTCATTTTCTTTTCCACAAGGTGCCATATAGGCCATCATAATCATTATTCACAAATTCTTTACCCAATTCAACTCTCATTTACCTTTCGGTTCATATTTCATACCACAATACTCATAGTTCAACAACAACTTTGAATATCCAACAACAACATCAAATAATCACATACAATTTCTCAAATCAACACATGCCAAACAATTTTACACATAAGGGCGATTTCACAAGAATCAAAATTAGCCATACATACCTGGTGATGAGTTTTCTTCCTACTTTATGCTTACCCAAGATATCCTACTCTTGCCAACCTTGTTCTTGAAGACTCTTACTTCTACTCACTTCTTTTTACTAGAAATCAAGTTCAATAATCATGCATGAGTGTAAAAATTCTATTTTCAAAAACTATTATATGCAAACCTCTCTTTACCCAAATTTAAGACTGAAAATCAAAGAAAATAGTTAGGGTTTTTACCTTGAAAATATTGGGGAAGTTGAATCCTTGCCCTAGAATCACTTTGAATTAAGATGATTGGAACAATCTTTCAAGATGAAGAACTTCTCTCTCTAAAAACCCTCTCTTCTCTCTCTAATTTTGGTAAAATAATTTGAGAAAATGAGGGTGAAAGGCGTTATATTCAAGAAGAGATCGGGTCAAAATGTTACAAAATCTGGGCCGGGGTCAATTATGCGGTGCACTATGCGACCGCAGAATCAACATGCGGTCCGCATAGTGACCGCAGAATGGCTCAAAAAATTACGCAGGTTCTGTTAAGGAATGCGGTCACTATGCGGACCGCATGTTTGATCTGCGGTCGCAAAATGCACCGCAGATTTGACATGCGATCGCATATCGACCGCACATTTGACAGATTTTTGGGAAACTCTCTGGAACGATTTGCGGCAAGAATGCGGTCCGCATGTCAGGTTTGCGGTCGCATTCTTGACCGCATATTTGACACTTTTTCAGAAAAATTATTTCTCTACATTTTTGAAACTTAAATTACTACCAAGGGTCCGAACCGCGGCGAGCAAGCTCACCGCGAAGAATTCTACGCATTCCTAACACATTATTCGGACCATGACACCACATCTACTAGGTTTTATGCACAAAAATTTTACGGGGCCTTACATCCTTCCCCCTTAAGATCATTCGTCCTCGAATGAGGATTTTGAAATAAATGAGTTTTGAAAGACATGGTATGCAAGCTATCAAAATTTTGACTAACTCTTATATTTTAGAAAAATTTCGCCAGAGTTTCCTTTGTATTATGGACATATCCACCTGTCAGAGGGCCCCCGAAACACATTACCAAACAACAATACACAAATACAACACTTTTCACAACTTGTATATACTTTCTTGCCTCAACAAATGCACACATTTTAGTCACTTCAATGAATTCTTACCTTATTTAACCATTTTAACACAACATGTACACACAAACAAACCACTACCAATCTACACTTACTATTAGTCGCTTACTTAACACATAACTCTTTACAAAATGGAGGAGGCTTTTACTAACACTAAGAGGGAAACAACTTGGACAAGATGACAGTTACTAGAAGTAGAAGGATCGCCTAATTTCTTCTAAGCTTGATCGAACAAATGGGGGTACTTTTCCTTCATCTCTTTTTTCGCTTCCCATGTGGCCTCCTCAACTTGTTGACTTCGCCACAATACTTTAACAGAGGCAACTTCCTTATTTCTCAACTTACGGACTTGCCCATCAAGAATGGCAACTGGAACTTCTTCATATGACAAATCTTCATTAACCTCTATAGCTTCGACTGGCATGATGGTGGATGGATCTCCAATCACTTTCTTCAACATGGACACATGGAATACCGGATGCATTGCTGACATCTCAGAAGGCAACTCTAGCCTATAAGCAACTTGACCAATCCTTTGAACGATCCGATATGGCCCGACATACCTAGGACTCAATTTCCCTTTCTTTCCGAATCGCATGACTCCCTTCATAGGAGATACCCTCAAGAACACCCAATCATCGACTTGAAACTCCAAATCCCTTTAACGAACGTCTGCATAGGACTTTTGACGACTCTGTGCTGTTTTCATTCTCTCCTGAATAACCTTGACCTTTTCCATAGCTTCGTACACCACATCTGGCCTTAGCAATTCCGCATCACCTACCTCAAACCACCCGATTGGCGATCTACATCTTCTCCCGTACAATGCCTCAAACGGGGCCATCTGAATGCTAGCATGATAGCTATTATTGTAAGCAAATTCTATCAGTGGCAAGTGTTCATCCCAATTACCTTTAAAATCTAAGACACAAGCCCGCAACGTATCTTCAAGCGTCCGAATGGTCCGCTCGGCTTGACCATCGGTCTGTGGATGGAAAGCTGTGCTGAGATTCACCCGAGTTCCCAAACCTTGCTGAAACTTCTTCCAAAAGTTAGCTGTGAACTGAGCCCCGCGATCTGAGATGATAGAAAGTGGAGTGCCATGAAGTCTTACTATCTCCTTGATGTACAATCTTGCATATTGCTCCGCAGTATCAGTGGACTTGACAGGCAGGAAGTGAGCTGATTTGGTGAGTCGATCTACTATCACCCATATTGAATCGAACTTATGCTGTGTGCGAGGTAACCCCACCACGAAATCCATATTGATCATCTCCTATTTCCACCTTGGTATTTCTATAATCTGAGTTAATCCTCCAGGCCGTTGATGCTCGGCCTTCACTTGTTGACAGTTCGGACATTTAGCTACAAAGCTTGCTATATCCCTTTTCATACCGTTCCACCAATAAATCTCCTTAAGGTCATGATACATTTTCGTGGAACCTAATTGTACAAAATATCTGGAAATATGTACCTCTGCCATTACCCTTTCCCGAAGTTCGTTCACGTCCGGAACACATAGTCTGTCTTGACACCGCATTACACCATCTTCACTGCTGAGTACAAATGCCGAGGTCTTGTCATTCATAACTACTTCCTTTACCCGAACTAATGCTGGATCCATGGACTGTTTTTCCTTGATTTCCGCGACCAATGATGATTCTGCTCCATTATGCACCAAGATATCCCCCTCGGCTGACGCCGAGATACGAACCCCCAAACTGGCTAATTGGTAAACCTCTCGAGCCAGGGGTCTCCGATCCACACCCAAATGAGCCAAACTACCCATGGATTTTCGACTAAGAGCGTCGGCTACCACATTTGCCTTTCCTGGATGGTACAATATGTTCATATCATAGTCCTTGAGCAATTCTAACCACCGCCGCTGTCTTAGATTTAGCTCCTTCTGCTTGAACAAATACTGGAGGCTCTTGGGGTCTGAAAACACATCTACATGAACTCCATAAAGATAGTGCCGCCATATTTTCAAAGCAAACACAACTGCCATGAGCTCCAAATCATGTGTCGGATAATTCTTCTCGTGATTTTTGAGTTATCTCAAAGCATACTCTAACCTTTTCGTGTTGCATCAACACACACCCCAAACAAACTCCGGAGGCATAACTATCACCTTAACACTTTACATCATTAGCGGAACATCTTTATTATATTCCTCTTACATAAGACCTTCATCGAATTGAGTTCCACTATAATTTCCTTGATGTGGTTACGATCCCATGTGAACAATTGCTACTAACTCTTCATAATTCTCAACCAAAGGCATTGCTGAATGAGTTTTCTCATATGACTCCTATCTCAAATGAATAGCACTGGCTAACTTGCACACGTACCCTGAATAACACTAACTTGCACGCCATTGCATCGAAGGTAAGGTAACATTGTGCTCTAACTTTTCTTAACCAACCTCTTCTCCCCATATGTGCATTATAGAATTTAAGAAATTGCACTACTTCCGCTGTGAAAATTCCTAGCATCCCTCCTTACGGTTAAACACCTCTCAAACGTATATCAACAACCTTTATATGCATATGACTTAGGAAGGGTCACTATCCCGAGAAGGGTATTCTCTGAAACTTTAAATCCTCCTCAATCCTTCAACAACAACTTTTGGTTTTACTCTTAAGTGTAAGGCTTAGTCCCCCTAATTCTATCTCCGACGAGTAACTCGCCTCATTCCCCATGTTATAGTTATCAATGAAGTTCCCTGAGATTGCGGCTTAAGAGTTATCATGCTAAGCACGTCTAGTCCGTCACGAGTGTTCATCCTCTTTCAATCTATTCTGAACCTTTCATTCCCATCTTGATTTGCGGATAGTGCATAATTAATAGCTTTCTTGTTCCACACATTTGTCCGCCTCCTGTGAACTTGAAAAATCATTATGTCTTGTTTAATCATTTTACAGTACCACAACCTCACCAACGATAACCTCGCTTCCCATTGTGTGTAGACATGAACTATCTCTAGACCCCTTTAGTCGATATTCAGTGTCACCCATGTCGGTTGCATTGCGGTTAATCCCTTATAACTTTTATTAACACTTGTGCTTTAGGTGAGTCCACCATTCTGATGCAAAAATTGTTTTAAATGACCATGACCATCTCAATTTAAAGGTTTTCTCCCCACTTCTTCTCACCCCATTCTTCCTAGTTAGTGAATAGCCACGCACTCTTCCATATATTACGTGGTCTCTTACCTTAGGTATTCCATCCGGCTCACCTCTTAACTCTTATTGGGACATATGTAGCAAGGAGTGTTCGTCTGAACATCATTTAACACTTATCTATTTGTAAGGCTCTTTAGAGGCTCTCTATCAAGCCCCAATTACCATCTTGGGTTGTCGTGGCAACACATTCATTTCTCCCACTCGTTTTGGCTTTCTTAGTATCCCGAAACTTTGTTTAAATCACAAATCTATGATTAGCCCATTCTAGGAACTCACAATCTTTCACATTTGACATATGGTACCTCCTTGGGTCCCATTTCTCCCGACCTTATGACAAGTAAAAGTCTCTTTACAAACATACTATTATTTTCTAGAATCGTTGACCCTATCAGTCACATTGCCATGCGTGAAGAATTTACATTCCTTAATCTCTTTTCTAGACCACACATGTCTTTACCAAAATATTCAAATATCATAGCTACATGGTCTCGCTCTTGTTTCATTGTATTTAAGTAGCCTCACGATGGTCCTCCCTCTCCCACATGGGGAAAATATCCTGGATCTTGACACAAGTCTTGAGTGTAGAAACTTTAGGAACATATGCCTCATATATCTATCCCTCTTATATATATATACTCGACCATTAGGAAAATTTAAGTCACCATAGTATTGATCTCATAAGTTCCCTTCTCCTATTCAGCCACGTAGGTATGGGATTCCAAGTCCCCACACATATCCTTTATGAGTGTAACGCAACTTCGTACATTTCTGGGTCCTTATAACGTTCGTAAGACAAGGGTCTTCTCACCTAGGGTCCAATTGAGTCTCATTTCGTAACTTTTTTTACCTCCTGTGAGACACTTACACTCTCACCATTAATCTCATAGTCTTTCTCTCATATATCACGTGCTTATATAACCAATATTCTTTCACACCTTACAATCAATTATATACTTCTTGCACTAACCACGCTTGCTATTTAAGCTTACATATCAATCATCAAATCAATGCCTCTTCGTGCGGGTAATCACTTCTAATCCTTTCCCCAAATAAAGTATACTTGTAGTACTATGTACTTATACTATTTATATTCATACAGTTTATTCAACAAGATACATGTGCAATCTCCATAACACCCATGTCTTTTCCCATTGGTCATGACATATGACAACACTACATGAAATAGACGAAAGAGCATTTAAACTTACCTTGAATCTCAACGCACGGGTTACAAAACAATCTTATAGTCAAGCTTTATCGCACGATTTGGAGTGTTGAAGAAGGGTAATATTCCTAAATGTCCGTGTAGCCCCCTACTTATATGATGTGGTCGACAACACACCTATAAGAAGGGCACTACTAGACACGGCTCCAAGACATCCTAGGACACTTTAAAAACCATATGCTCTGATACCAAGTTTGTCACGCCCCAAATCGAGGGACATGACCGGCGCCTGACCGGGTTGCCCCAGTCAAGCGGACCTGGGTGCCTTTCATTCCCACGCGTTACCCCTGTGTTGACTGTTACTCATTAACCAAAATATCTTACCAACAATGACTGATTTCACAATGCATAAACATAACCATGTGATTTATTTACTAACAAGTTCATAATTTATATTTACAACGCCCCATACATATACATAGGCCACAATCCCACAGTTTACATGTCTACGGAGCCTCTAGGATACAAAAAGGGAAATACAATACTTGCCGGTAACAAGGCTCCGGCTATACCTTACAAAACCAAAATGAAATCTTAACAAAGGTGGCATGAACCACACAGGGCCCCGAGGAAGAAAGGGGCTCACCAAAATGGGCAGTGGAAGGAGAAGGATACTACTGCCGATGAGCTGAAGTGCCTGCTACTGATCCACCTACAATCATAACACGAATGTAGCGTCCCCGGCAAAAGGGACGTCAGTACACTTGAATTGTACTGGTATGTACGGACAAACTTTGTCCCAAGTAAACTCAAGCCATTAAACAAGAATCACCATGTTAAGACAGCCAATAGATTACATCAAGAAATCAATTAAGCTAACTAACCATGTTTCCAACCTTTTACTCATTTCAGATAAGCCTCAACACAAGCACATTCGAGGTCAACAAATGGAACAACAACCAATCAACAACATAAATTGCAAGTAGTCAAACATAGGAGCAATCAGTGCTCCCCAGGTTGCAAACTCTCCTGCTGTCTCCTTTCACAATTTCACATTATTGATTTTATATCAATTTTCAATAGCGATTTCGATCGCTTTCCATCCTTATTGCCCCCGACCACCCTTATTACCTCGGCCACCCTTATCACCCCAACCCACACCTTATTTCACCACGTTGCGGCGCGCAACACGACCCCGCCTTACAGTTGAAAACACAACAATTTCAAACAACAGATAAGGTACTACACACAATTTCAACAAGTTCAAATAAGCAACTTGCACATTGTTTCATGTTCTCAATTACTTCTCAAGCCAATATCACAACCAAGTTACAATGTTTCCACATTCAAGAATATTCACACATGTATATTCAACAATTTTCCATAATTCAAGTGTTTCATCTCTTCCACAATAAACCAATTCTCAAGTGTTTCATTTTCTTTTCCACAAGGTGCCATATAGGCCATCATAATCATTATTCACAAATTCTTTACCCAATTCAACTCTCATTTACCTTTCGGTTCATATTTCATACCACAATACTCATAGTTCAACAACAACTTTGAATATCCAACAACAACATCAAATAATCACATACAATTTCTCAAATCAACACATGCCAAACAATTTTACACATAAGTGCGATTTCACAAGAATCAAAATTAGCCATACATACCTGGTGATGAGTTTTCTTCCTACTTTATGCTTACCCAAGATATCCTACTCTTGCCAACCTTGTTCTTGAAGACTCTTACTTCTACTCACTTCTTTTTACTAGAAATCAAGTTCAATAATCATGCATGAGTGTAAAAATTCTATTTTCAAAAACTATTATATGCAAACCTCTCTTTACCCAAATTTAAGACTGAAAATCAAAGAAAATAGTTAGGGTTTTTACCTTGAAAATATTGGGGAAGTTGAATCCTTGCCCTAGAATCACTTTGAATTAAGATGATTGGAACAATCTTTCAAGATGAAGAACTTCTCTCTCTAAAAACCCTCTCTTCTCTCTCTAATTTTGGTAAAATGATTTGAGAAAATGAGGGTGAAAGGCGTTATATTAAAGAAGAGATCGGGTCAAAATGTTACAAAATCTGGGTCGGGGTCAATTATGCGGTGCACTATGCGACCGCAGAATCAACATGCGGTCCGCATAGTGACCGCAGAATGGCTCAAAAAATTACGCAGGTTCGTTAAGGAATGCGGTCACTATGCGGACCGCATGTTTGATCTGCGGTCGCAAAATGCACCGCAGATTTGACATGCGATCGCATATCGACCGCACATTTGACAAATTTTTGGGAAACTCTCTGGAACGATTTGCGGCAAGAATGCGGTCCGCATGTCAGGTTTGCGGTCGCATTCTTGACCGCATATTTGACACTTTTTCGGAAAAATTATTTCTCTACATTTTTTAAACTTAAATTACTACCAAGGGTCCGAACCGCGGCGAGCAAGCTCGCCGCGAAGAATTCTACGCATTCCTAACACATTATTCGGACCATGACACCACATCTACTAGGTTTTATGCACAAAAATTTTACGGGGCCTTACAAGGAATTCCAAAGCGACAAATGATATTTGTATGCACGAAATCTAACACCGCCTTCTTTGTCACTGCCTTAAATCCACACATTTGGTGAAATAATCAATTGCTACCAAGATAAATCTGTGCCCATTAGATGCTGCATGCTCTATTGGTCCAATGACATCCATGCCCCAAGCAATAAATGGCCATGGTGCAGACATTGTATGCAACTTATAGGGTGGAGAGTGAATCAAATCTCCATGTATCTAACATTGGTTGCATTTCCTCACATACCTAATACAATCACGCTCCATGGTAAGCCAATAATATCCTGCTCTCAGTATTTTCTTGGCTATAATGTATCCGCTCATATGAGGTCCGCAGGCTCCCGCATGTACCTCAGCCATAATTGTGTCAGCTTGCTGTGCATCTATGCATCTCAATAGCCCCATATCTGGTGTTCTTTTGTATAAAACTCCTCCACTGAGGAAAAATCCATTTGCTAATCGCCTTGTAGCCCTTTTCTAATCTCCAGTGGCTTGTTTTGGGTACCATCCTGTCCTCAGATATTCTTTGATATCATGATACCACGGCTCACCATCAAGCTCTTCTTCCATAGTGAAACAATAAGCATTTTGATCACAAACTTGTGTCTGTAGTGGATCTACATAAGCTTTATCTAGATGGTGCAACATGGAGGATAATGTGGCCAAAGCATCGGTTACTTCATTGTGCATTCTTGGGATGTGTTTGAACTCTATAGATTGAAATCTCTAGGATAGTTCATGCAGACATTGTCGATAAGGTAACAACTTTAAATCTCTTGTCTCCCATTCTCCTTGAATCTGATGTATCAAGAGATCCGAGTCACCCATGACCAAAATCTCTTGAACACCCATATCTATCGCCATCCTCCATCCCAGTATGCATGCTTCATATTCGGCCATGTTGTTAGTGCAGAAAAATTGAAGTTAGCGGTAATGGGATAATGTGACCCTTTTCTGAAATGAGCACTGCTCCAATTCTAACTCACTTACTGTTGACGGCTCCATCGAAGTACATTCTTCATCTTGGTTTATTATCTTGCTCTGCTTCTTCAATATTCGTTGCTTCCTCATCAGGAAAATATGTTTTTAATGGCTCATACTCATCATCCACTGGGTTTTCTGCTAAATGATCTGCAACTGCTTGAGCCTTCATTGCCGTACGTGTTACATAGATGATGTCAAACTCTGTGAGTAGAATTTGCCATTTAGCAAGGCTACCTGTAGGCATAGGCTTCTGAAATATATATTTTAATTGATCCAAAACTGTGATATCAAATATGTGGTATAAGCTGACAGGTAATGTTTCAATTTTTGATCAACCCACGTTAGAGCACAACACGTTCTCTCCAATTGAGTGTATTTTACCTTGTAAGATGTGAACTTTTTACTGAGGTAATATATCGCCTGCTCTTTTTTTCCCGTCTCGTCATGTTGCCCCAGTACGCAGCCAAAAGAATTATCTAGCACAGTCAAATATAGGATCTGTGGTCTTCCCGGTTCTGGAGGAACTAATACTGAAGGATTGGCCAAATATTCCTTAATCTTGTCAAAGGCTTCTTGGCATTAATCAGTCCAATTTACCGCAGCATCTTTCTTCAACTATTTGAAAATGGGCTCACATGTTGACGTCAATTGGGCAATAAATCTATTGATATAGTTCAATCTGCCCAATAAACTTATCACTTCTTTCTTATTCTTCGGTGGAGGCAAATTTTGTTTTGCTTTTATCTTTGACGGATCTAACTCAATACCACGCTGGCTTACTATAAACCCCAGTAACTTTCCTGAAGGCACCCCAAAAGCACACTTTCCTGGATTGAGCTTGAGATTCTATTTTCGGAGCCTCTGGAAAAAGTTTCTCAAATCGTTGACATGGTCACATTGCTTTTTGAACTTAATGATGATATCGTCTACATATACTTAGATCTCTCGATACATCATGTCATGAAACATAATGGTCATTGCCCTCGTATATGTAGCTCCACCATTCTTCAACCCAAACGGCATCACCCTGTAATAATATGTTCCCTAAGGCGTGATAAAGGTCGTCTTTTCTGCATCTTCTTCATCCATCAGGATCTGATGATAACCCGCATAACAATCCATAAAATAGGCAATTTCATGCATGGCACAATTGTTGATCAATATATGGATATTTGGCAATGAAAAATCATCCTTTGGACTAGCTTTAATAAGGCCCATATAATCAACGCACACCCTGGTTTTTCCATTCTTCTTCGGAACTGGCACAATATTAGCTAACCAGGTGGGATATTTAGTGACCCGTATGACCTTTGCCTTGAATTTCTTATTGACTGATGTCCATTTAAAACTTCCTTAACTTCTGTTTTACTGGCCGACATTCCAGATAAATAGGCAATTTATGTACCACCAAATCAGTACTGAGTTCGGGCATGTCATCATAGGACCAAGCAAATATGTCCTTGTATTCATGTAACAACTGGATTAAATCTTCTATGAGGGAAGCCTCTAAATGCACACTGACCTTTATTTCTCGGACATTCTCCTCATTTCCCAAGTTAATGGATTCTGTCTTATTTAAGTTTGGTTTGGGTTTTTCCTCATAATGATTCAAATCTTTACTGATTTCCTCCAGTATTTCCTCATCCTCATATTCTACTTTATGTTCACTTTCAATTTCATGTATAACTATTCGATTATCAAGACTGGACCGGGAATCCTTCATGCATGCCATATTATTGGAATTAGCAATTATTGAACTGTACAAAAGAAGAAAAATAAAATAAAGAAAAAATGGAAGAAGAAAAGAAATTGTATTTCATTGATTTTTCAAAAAGGTAACAAGCATTGGATATATTTGTTTTTTATAGGATGTGGGATTACAAAACAAGACAACTTCTGGGGAAATGAAATATTTAAAGCTAACTACCACAACTCCTTCCTGATTGGAAGGGGAGTGGCTTCCCAGTTATTAATCGCAATGCAGAGTCCCACGAACTGAACATCCATTTTACTTGTTCCCTCACCCATCTCCAACATATTTACATCTTCAAATAGCCTCTCGAACCTTGCTAGGAGTTTCATATCCAGTTTTATCTCAGCACGACTTGGCATAACAATCGCCAGATGTCTCCGTGTACCAGGCCTGGTAAACGAATCAGATAGTTTTCGAATAGGCTTTAGGAGGGACTGACTTTTCTTCTTCATTTTCTTGGCTCTTTGGATATCGACAACGATTGGCTCGAAACCCAAACCAAATGTGTCATTACTGCACGAAAGGTGGATTGGCTGTCTTATACCTTGTAGAGTTACTCCTAAACCTTTCCCCGGTGAAAACCCATTTCTTATCATTTCCTTGGCATCCATTACTACAGTATGAGCCACAGTGGGAATCGACATGTTTTCCCCCTCAGATATTTTATTCACCACCACAGTGTCCATGACTTGATATACCCACAGGCCTTTATCTCCTTCAGTTTCTTCAAATGGTGTGATAGCGTTGCAGACATCATCTTCTCCATGCACTATGATCTCCTGTTGTTCCCATTCAAATTTACCATCTCATGCAAAGAGGATGGCACAACTTTCGCTGCGTGGATCCACGGACGTCCCAGTAAACGATTGTACGACACAGCAACATCTAGCACCTAGAATTCCATAGTGAAGTCCACCGGTCCAATAGTAATCTCCAGTATAATATCCCCTACAGTATTCATGCCACCTCCATCAAATCCCCGTATACATACACTGTTCCAATGGATTCTATTAGGATTGACCTTCAACTTTCCCATGGTTGAGAGTGGGTAAATATTGGCACTTGACCCGTTATCCACCAAAACACGGGTAACTACAGATTCTTCACATTTGACTGTGAGATATAGTACTTTGTTATGCTCTGTTCCTTCAAGCGGCAACTCATTATCTGAAAACGTTATCTTGTTTGTCTCAAAGATCTTGTCCGTGATTTTCTCTAGATGGCATACTAAAATCTTCTCAGGCACATGAGCTTCATTCAAAATTTTCATCAACGCCTTTCTATGCTCATCAGAATGAATTAGTAATGATAACAATGAAATCTGCGCGGGCGTTTTTCTCAATTGCCCCACTATTGAATAGTCCTGAGCCTTCATTTTTTTCAAGAACTCTTCTGCTTCCTCTTCAGTAACTGCCTTCTTCACATAAGTCGAGTTCTCCTTTACCATTTTTGTCTTCCTCAATTCTTCTGGAGCAAAGCATCGCCCAAAGCGAGTTAAACCATGTGTTTTAATTGATTTCTCCTTTAACTACCTTCCCCTTATACATCACTATAACTTTATCATAGTTCCACGGTATGGCCCTGGTGTTCACGACTGGCATTTGCACCACCGGTTTGATAACCACAGGCTCTACAAAAGCTCCCTTCATGATCAATAAAGGTTTTGCTCTTGGCACTACTACTTTCACGGGCTCAAACGCTAACGGCTTCTTTATTGGTCACTCAACTGATGCTTTCTCCTTTTCGACTTCCCCTTCCACCTTGTTATTAGCTTTAATCATAATTAGTGATTGAGAAGGTTTCTTGCTGCTCTCTCCCTGCTCCAACTCTATCATATGCATCTCATGATGTGCTGGCAATGGATTATGTGTGATATTGGGAGTTTCCGGAGCTTTCACTTCGATCCTCCTTGTATCAATAAGTTCCTGTATGGCGGAGTTTAAATGCCAACACTTTTCTGTATCATGTCCCGATGCCCGGGAACAATACTCACATCGGACTAATTGGTCTAGATTTTTGGGTGGTGGATTGAGAACTTTTGGTTCAATAGGGCTCAACATCTCTAGCTCTCTCAAACGATGAAAAAGGCTGGCATATGACTCCCCTAACGGGGTAAATGTTTTCTTTCTTTGAGCTTTATCTCCTCTTACTTCTAGATATGGACGGAAATTGGGTCGATTTGGATTTCTGTATGTTTTGGAAGGCGGGTAGGCATTTTATGTGTGGTAGACATTTTGTGGAGCTGGGGTACGCAATGCATGTGGAGGCGGTGGGTAAGGTTGAGCTTGTGGGATGGAAAAATATGGATTGGTGGGAGGATAATATGATGGAGGAGGGTTATATGGTGCTGGTGGATATGGTTGGTACGGGCGATGTGGATGATGATATGTATTGGGGCCCTGGGACCATGTTCTAGCTTCAATAACTGCAACTTCCTCCTTCTTTTTCTTACCAATCGATCATCCAGTTCCAGTCTGTATTGCTTGGTTTGTGGCTTTAATAGTCGAATAACTCATAATCTTATTTATTTTTAGCCCTTCTTCTACAAAGCTTCCCATCTTGACTACCCCGTTAAAGGTTTTTCCAATTGCTGATACCAGGTGGCCATAGTAAGTTGGCTCTAAAGCATGTAGAAAATTGTCCACCATTTCTGCTTCTTTCATGGGATGGTCTACTTGTGCAGCCTGTTCCCTCCACCCGAACACGTATTCCCGGAAACTTTCCCCGGGTTTCTTCTCCATTTTAGTCAACGATAGCCTGTCAGGTATAATCTCTAGATTGTATTGGAAATGGTTGGCAAACGATTGAGCTAGGTAATCCCAGATAAACCACCTGGTATAATCTTGTTGAGTATACTATTCCAACGCTAAACCACTTAAGCTCTGGCTAAACTAAGCCATAAGTAACTCGTCCCTTCCTCCTGCTCCACGCATTTTACTACAGTAACCCCTCAGATGGGCTACTGGATCCCCGTGACCGTCATACATATCAAACTTGGGTAACTTAAACCCGACCGGGAGCTGTACCTCCGAAAACAAACATAAGTCTTTATACGCAACACTTACTTGGCCTCCTAACCCTTGTGTGTTACGAAAGGACTGTTCAAGACTTTTCATCTAACGGGCCATCTCTTCCTGTTCCAAATTTTTGACAGGCTTTTCCACTTCTGTCATGTCTATGAGTGGTGTCTATGCGTCATGTTGCTGAATGTTGGTTCAGGTGGATAATAATGAGTGTCCTGGACATGGAACACAGGTTCGCTGGAAGATTTATGTAGAGCAGCAGGTGGTGGTGCCACATATACTGGAGCGACCTCAGTTAGTGGTGGAACTTGTTTAGACAATGGTGGAGGTTCTTGTGAAGTTGTAGCATAGTAATGTAGGTATGTTGGGTATGTGGAGGATGAATTCATAGTGGGTGGTTTAGGATTTGGGTTTGTAAGAGGGATGTAGGCAGGGTTGGCTGGATGGGAAGGCAAAGGTTGACCCCTAGACCAAGCCTGGTACATCTCTGACATTTGCTGTTTTAATTTGTACATCTCTTCTTTCATACTAGCCACGTCCACAACTTCTTCCTCCTGTATCGGATCCATAATAGTGGGCTTGATTTCCTGAGTTGTGATGTGCCAGGATGCCAGTTGCCAACTGAAAATCTGAATCTCATCAACAACAAAACTCGTTAATAGTTAGCTTATAAGAGGTAAAATATCACAATTAAGAATCACAACTTTTTCCTTAGTCATTATGCATCATCCCGGCATTATTCCGCTTTGGACCACCGATTTTCTTTTCACCTCTGTTTTTCATTGCTTTTCTATTTGTTTCTTTTTCTTGTTTTCCTCTTTTCCATTTCTCTTTTTTTTCGTTCGTACATGTTTGCCTATCTCCTAAAAAGGAAGAAAATAACAGCAACTTTTTTTTTTTAATTTTTCATTGATACTCAAACATCGGTTACAAATGATGTTGTACTACAAATGCAAAATAAAAATACAAATACAAAATGCATGCCCTATGAATAGATTAAAGCTCCTAGTGCCCGCGAGACATCGTTCAATCTTGCCGCGGGCCTATATGCTAATCCACTTTGGAGTTTGTCCAGGTCGGTCATTACTTGTTTTACAAAGAACTTTATTGCTGATGTGAATGTTGATTGGAACATATCTTCACACAATTGGCATTCCCTATGATGTACTGAGGAATGTTGATGATTCTTTCCCTGATGACCTCTTTTTCCTAAAGCAACCTACCAATCTGTTTGGCACGAGCGTATAAGGTTTGTTGGTTCTCCTTTTGCAGTTGTTGTAGCTCCAATTCTAACCGAGTCATAGCCATGTAGCAATGTTCTCTCTCTACTTTGAACTCTTTGGTTTGTTTTCTACTTTTGACTTCGACTGTAATGATTTTCTTTCTCAATCGGGCTACCTCAACCTTGTGTTCATCTTGTAATCGCTGAACCATTCGAACTCTTTCCTTAGCATTTCTGGCCAGTTGTTTCCAAACCCCGACTAACTCCTTTTCAACTTTATCTAGATCAAAGCTATAGTCATTCACTTTGCGCCAAAGATTTTCAATCAATTTCTCATCTCGGACTAGGCGAACTGGGGTTTCGATTGCTGTTTTCATCTTTGCAATTTGCGCCTTCAAGATTTCATTGTTTTTTCTCAGCTGTATCTTTTCTCCCTCAACGGATGCCGCTTGTAAGCTGCTCTCGAATTTGAGGTCTTGGAATTGTTTCTCCAAAAAGCTGATTCTTGCTCGGTACTCATTTTCTTTGGCCACCCAATCTTTGTGTTCCTTAGACTGCTCGGCCAACTCTTTAATGTGAGGCCTCTTCATTGGTCTATCTTTCTCAACATCCCAGCAATATCATGCTGCATACCCTGGTGATACTTCCCCTCGAGCACGGTTTCCCACACAAGTATCTATTCTCAAGCAATGGCATTCATTCCAGATCTGTCGAACCTTTGCTTCCGGGAATTGTCCGTCTGCACTGATTTTTACGGCTTGTAGGCTGAGGTCCCCATCCTTTGGTATTATCTAGTATCTCCCAAGCTGTCGTAGTACCCTGTACAGCGCGTAAGGCTGGATGATTTTAAGACCCATTATCAAGAAATGCGACCCTTCTGTTGGCATGTATATCACCTCGTTGAGGGGCAACCATCCGTATGCCCAATCAATTTGTCTAGCAGTCAACGATTGAAAGTATGTAATCCAACCTTTTGATCCTTCCGGTAGCGTAACTTCTTTTGTTCTCATATAAAACTCTTCAATGCACGTATTTTCAGACAACCTGTAACTTGAGAACGGAGGGTGACGACACAAATGTTCTGTCAACCACAGCTAGAGAATCAAATTGCATCCCTCGAATAAGTCATGCCATGCTTTACAGAATGTGAGGGCACAAAAGATATCAGCTACAATCACTGGTGCCAGTGTGCTATTATCTTGCACAAGAAGAGTACTGGCAACCCCGGCTTCCCTTATATCAATATTTCCATCTTTCCTCGAAAATATGACTAATCCCAGAAATGCCACTATAAATGCGAATCGCCGATGCTCTTCCCACTTGACTCGGTTAGATTTACTACAGAGCTTGTTCATAGGGTCGTTAAATCCCCCAATATGACTATACCTGCGGTAGATGAAACTCAAAGTACAAAATCCATGAGCCAAGTCTTCATTATGAATGTTCCTGGCGATTTTTAGGGAATCGAGGAATCTGTGCATTATAATTGCCCTCGGATCCACCGGGTATTTATCCTTCAGGGGAACCTCACCTTTCCCGATATAATAAGCAATTTCTTTTAATGTAGGAGTGAGCTCAAAATCTGAGAAGTGTAGAACATTATGAGTAGGATCCAAACAAGCAATGAGAGCCCGGATGATATCACCACGAGGTATTATGTCCATCAACCCAGTAAGATCTTTCAGATATCGGTTGACCCAAACCTACCCCTCTTGGCCCAGATCGTTCCACCAATACCTCAACTCTAAAGGGATTCTGTTCATTAAGCAAAGGGTTCATTTTGTACTGTGCTCATCCTGCACATTTATTAAAGGCGATTTTATTCAGAAAAGGGAAAAAAAAATTTCAAATAAAATTTTCATTTTTTTGAAAGAATTAGCCTTTTCGGGCTATTTATTTTAAAAAGAAAAAGACATGACTTCAAAGCGGCCATTTTTGCAAAAACAACCTTCCGGTGTCCTTTTAGAACATTCGGCTATTTCCAAAAATGCTTCACTTTGATTTATTGAAAACTAAAACTCAACACATTTTTTATTCATTTTCTAAAAGGGTGGTTGGACCAGTCAAGGGTTGCCTATGTATCCCACCTAATGGTGAGAATCAAACCTGCGTAGTTCGGCCTGATTATTACATGACCAATTATTTCAACTGTATTACTCCACCTATTTTTCAAACTTTCTTTGACAGAGTTTTGATATTTTCTATTCTAAAATTTTCTTTCTTTTTGTTTTTTTTCCAGGAATTTAGCCGGTCCACATAACGATCCAAGACAAATAAATGCAGCATATAATATGCTCGGTCTTTGATACTCCGGGTCACCTGTCCTAGACGGACCCAACCCTTGTGTTGAGTCCCCTAAGTCAGATAAGATGCAAATAATCATCCTAAATCTAGGCTCAATATCCTGATGTTTCATATGGTGCTACACCGTGTACCCGAGTGGACAACTCGGATCGATGAGGGGGCTACGTACCGAGGACCCGTGGGGTCGTTCTGCTTTGTAACTTATCCGGCCTCTATTTCTTATTTTTGGTATGACACTAACAGAAAGGGGAGTCTCAACCAGTAAGCACATCCCCGGAGGTAAGAAGAGAAGAGTTTTCGGCACAATGTTATATATACAATCCACGTAATATCAAAGTGGTAAACACGTAACAAATTTGATCAAAGCATATAATGAAGTCAAATAATATCAAGAACGACAATTTAATCGAGCTCGAATTCTTAAACCCTGAACCAAAGTTCTGGGTTGCTTATCCCCAGCGGAGTCGCCAGAGCTGTCACACCTCCCTTTTTACTATCTCTATTTCCCGAAATAAGGAATAAGGCATACCTCGTTAATTACCAATACACCCGGGAAAGGATATAATAATAACAATGAGGAAGGAGTTTTTCCACTTTAAGGACAATCAGAACGTGATTTTATTTAGAGTTGCAGAGTTGCCACTTGGAAAGATAATGGTGTCCCAAGTCACTAGTTAATCCCGCATCCGAGGAAATTGACTCTGTTTAAACAGTCCACGCAACTAGAAATCTGGATAAGGAATTCTGTTAACTCAGGAGAAGGTGTTAGGCACTCCCGGATTCTGTGGTTTTAGCACGGTCACTAAACTGTCGTTTTTGACTTTATTTGATTTCGTTATATGCTTTTACGACATGTGAATGTTTTGTTTTCGATATTTTAATGACTTGCGACGTCGCGAAAACACATTTCGAGCCACACCGCAACCAGTAAGCCTGTGACTTTAACACGCTTCAGCTTCGTCGGTATTTAAGATTTGAGTCACATAAGATGTGCACTTGTATTAAGGAATGTATATTTAAAATCATGCGTATAATGACTAACGTCTTATTATACTTTAGGAGAGACCGTGAAATTTGCTAAACGGTCTTCCCGAGTCTATCACTTATTAATATTCATATGGGGGCCCTGCATATTTTGTTCTTATACGAGGCTCGTCCGGTTATTTTTTAGAAGTCCAATCCTAATATATGCTACATCCTCTATTTTTGGGTTTCCCCAAATTACTTTACTTGTTATGTATTTTCAGAACTGTGTCCAGGCCCATTATTTCATTTCCAGGCCTGGACATTTGTGAACTGAATTTAATAGACAATTCTACACAACTGGGTTTCCGAAACCCAGTATATGTTAAAGTTGTTATTCAGAGACCCAAAGACGAATCCGGTTGGATCTAGGCCTATATTATCAATTGAGCCCAACCAAATAAAAGAGATACAAAACATAATTGAAATTTCATAATCAATACACAAACGTTCATCAAACGGTAGGGTAAATTAACCAATGACATTTAATTTCATAAGAAACAAAAGTACAAGTGTATCAACATTAATTCTGAATTCTAATTATCAATTACTAATAAAACTTAAACAATAAGCTACTTATTTCAGCAATTTCGAACAGCGATATGATACTTAATCTGTGCAAATTTGAATTGTTATTAGTTACTTATTATAACTTACGCTATTCTAAATTGTTATTAAACTAATTAAAGTGAAGAAACAGACTATAACTAAGTTGATCATTTTTAATCATCATGTTCTAGTTCCTGAGGTTAATTTGATTACCATTCAGATTACGATGCTAGTATTATCTAGGTGAATTGATTTTACGAGTTAACCTATTTTTAAACTAAATTTTAGGGTGATTATGACTACGTGTACTCTACTCTATTCTATCTATTACATTGTTCAAGTCTCATATATACTTAACTATTACAGTTATTCCTATCAAATTATAGAAGATCTAGTAAACAATAAACATAAAATCATCAAAAATACAGCAGAAGATTCCATCCGAACAACTCATGGCATTTTCATTTTCTCAATTAGCTGATAGTTACATATCTGGATAAAAAATGTGTACCTGATTCAGCAAAGCAAAACTTATAAGTATAAGATGCAAATGAGATGAAGGATAGTCAGCGATCATAGCAGCAGAACAATAGAAGAGCAAATCACAGCAGAACAACAATAACAGCCAAGTATGATCTTCAAAACCCAACAAATAAGCAAACCAAGGAACAAAATTGAAGGAAATCCAATAGAATCAAATAGGATAGAACATTAGAAGACTCTAGATGAACTCCAAAATTCGTACTCGATTTAACTCAGAATTCTTACTCTCTATCTATGGTGTATAACTCTTAGTTTGTACTTCTGAATTTCTAGAATCCAGCCCTTTTCAGGCTAATTAACAGCCTATTTATAGGTGATTTGAGTGAAATTTTGAGGGGGAAATTCAAAATTCTTATTATTAGTTCCCTCCCCTTAATTCTCTTATTAATTACAGTTTGGTACCACTATTTCAATCTCGAAATGCCTTTCAGCCCTTACTGGAAGGTTCTAGAGAATTCTTTTTGCTTCTATTAAGGGCATATTACTATGGTGCCCTCACTTCCTAAGGATTATCACAGTTATACCTTTCACCAGGTCTATTTTACCCTTTTATATTATATCTAATTACAGAAATACTAATCTTAAAAGTCTGTTTTGTCCCTATAGGCTCTATTAAATTAACATTTATGCCATTTCTTATACCTTTTGTAACCTTATTAATATTTGTTATTTACCCGACCTGCTAATGGTCAGGGTATCTTAGGTTTATGGCCTATTTAACTACTGGCCATTATATTCTAAATCATTTAAGACTTGGCTAGATTTTAACCTTAGTTCCTTTTCAACTTTAGCTTCTTTTAAAATGTAACCCTTTTATTATCAATTAGCTAATCAGAATTAGATTGCAAGACTAGACTATTTTACTAACTTTAACAAACCAGAATCAGATTGCATAACTAACCACTCTATTAACTAACCAAGATTAGATTGCAGAACTAACCAATCTAATGTTTCAAAAATGGCTAGACTATTTCATTTTCAGTAATAGCCAGATTACTAACTAGCTTGTCTTTACAGCTATAACCAATACCACAAAGCACAATAGGATTTAACATATTATAACATATGAATCCATTACAAATATAGCCAATTTATGTCATTTTGCACACATAGCCCCAATCCAAAATCATTCATCAATTAACTAGAACTCATAGGGAAATTTGATAATGGTTCAATCCCAATTAACTAAATTGTAATTTCAGACTTAGGCACAGTGAGCAAATCACACATAAAGAAACATATTCAAATCAGATTTATGTGTTGACTTATAGAAAACCCTAAGGAGCTAACACATATCAGTTATGTGTAAAGAATAGGATAAATGAGATTATCATAGGCTTAACGATAGAAATACTCAAAAAACTAACAGTCAAGAAAATGCAAAAGATCGTATTTAGAATATTTAAAAGATGAACAGTCGAAAACATGCTAGAATTATATACAAAAGTCTTTTGAAAACAAATAATCAGAAAATATGGAAGAGATCCAATACAGAGAACTTAGAAGACAAAATCAAAGAAAAACATGCAAGAGATCAAAATACAGAAAACTTAAAGCAAAAGGGCAAGAATACTTAGCTTTGCAAGATTTCTCTCATCTTCTTTCTTTATTATTCTTTATTTCCTTTCTTTCTTTCTTTTCTTTTCCATTTCTTTTTCCAGGCTTCAAGGTTTCAAAGACTTGAAGTCTAATTTTTACTAGATTTTCCTCAAATGAGTCTATTTTTTGGTTTTTGGTGGTAGAAGGGTGTTCTGGGTGTTATTGGGGTGTATTTGGGGGTGGGTTGTGTTTAGGTGTTCGCCGGAGGTAGGGTTCCAACGAACTTCTTCGGAATATTCAAACATTTCCAGAGTTATTCAAAAGAAACTAACAACATAGGGTGAAAGATCCCCTCATAGTGGTCCTAGGGTGTTAATTTGGGAGACAGAGTCATAAGTTGAAGGTCACCGGCAAAGGCTCCGGTGACCGGACTTTCAAGAAGGTAGGGTTTTTGTTTTTAGGTTTCCTAGGTTTTTAGGGTGGTTTTGGTTAGAAAGAGAGAAAGGAAAGAGGTTTGACATTGTTTGTGGCCGGAAATGGCCATGGATTCTGGCCAGTCTCCATTGGAGACGATGAAGAAGTTGAGGGAGAAGAAGACGCCGGCGGCTAGGGTTTGTGTGTGTGTAGAGATTTGGTCTCTGAATGTAGAGACGGGGTTTATATACTCCCTTGGGCCTGGGCGATTCTGGCCTTTGGATCATTTTTTATTAAATGAGAGATTCCCTGGCCTCCGTTGGATCTTCAGATATGGACGACCATGATTGATTCTTAAAGCTACGTCGTTTAATAATTTAAAGAGACTCAATAGCATCCGTATGATCAACTTATTTGGACGGCCAAGATTTAATCCTTTAACGATGTCGTTTCATTTATATTCACACCGCCTCACATGGTCCATTGGATCAATATCTCAATGGCTAAGATTTAGTCATCCTCTACGTCGTCGTTTTGATTCAGTCTTTGGGCTAGACGACAAATTCGTTGGGCTGTTACACTTTGGGCCTGAATTTGGACCAATTTTATTGTATTTTCTTGTGTATTTTAATTATTTCCTTTGTATTTTTCTGTTGTATTTTATTTTCTATTTTTGTATTCATTTTCAATTGTTAATTCTCTTTTATTTTCCTATTTTCTAATTTTTCTGGTATTTTTATGACATTTTTTGTTATTTTCTTTAATTTCCCGGTATTTTTGTATTTTTGTTAATTTTCTTTAATTTTCTTATTATTTGTGACATTTTCTAATTAACTCTATTTTGTAGTTTTTAATTTTGAATTGTTTTAATCACAATCTCACAATTTATTTCAATTAACCACATAACTGCACATCAAAATTTTTATTTAGTTTTATATTGGAATTTGTTTGTTTAGGGTAAAAACCACGTGCTCACAACAATAGACCCCTTTGGACCAGTTTCGGGAATAAAGTAGAGTATGATTCACCAATTGGGGTAAAGTTTGGTTTCTTGGGTGGTTTCCAGGGAGGATTATAGTGGTTATGGTGGGGAGGTTGATTTTTTGGGAATGGAGATTGATTTATGTTGGCATGTGACTGCGGTAGGGCGAATGGTTGAGCATTTATGACCGCATATGATTGTGGAGCATAAGACATTTCTTGATGAGGGTAATAATTCTGAGGGGTTCTTTCTAAAAACATTGGTCTAGGAGCATGGTGTCTTCTTGCACCTGAAGCCGCCATGGACATTTCCTTTTTCGTCTTACCATTTGTCATTCCTCCAGACCCGCCTTGGATGGCTTGGGAGGTTGCTCTATGTCACGCCCCAAATCGAGGGACATGACCGGCGCCTGACCGGGTTGCCCCAGTCAAGCGGACCTGGGTGCCTTTCATTCCCACGCGTTAACCCTGTGTTGATTGTTTCTCATTAACCAAATATTTTACCAATAATGACTGATTTCATAATGCATAAACATAACCATGTGATTGATTCACTAACAAGTTCATAATTTATATTCACAACGCCCCATATATATATACATAGGCCACAATTCCACAGTTTACATGTCTACGGAGCCTCTAGGATACAAAAAGGGAAATACAATACTTGCCGGTAACAAGGCTCCGGCTATACCTTACAAAACCAAAATGAAATCTAAACCGAGTGGCATGAACCACACAAGGCCCCGAGGAAGAAAGGGGCTCACCAAAACGGGCAGTGGAAGGAGAAGAATACAACTGCCGATGAGCTGAAGTGCCTGCTACTGATCCACCTACAATCATGACATGAATGTAGCGCCCCCGGCAAAAGGGACGTCAGTACACTTGAATTGTACTGGTATGTATGGACAAACTTTGTCCCAAGTAAACTCAAGCCATTAAATTACATTAACAATTAATTAAGCCAACCAACCATGTTTCCACATTTTTCCTCATTTCAAATAATTCTCACACAAAGCACTTTCTACGATCAACCAATTTAACAATAACCAATCAATCACGTAAAGCACAAGTAGTCAAACAAAGGGGCAATCGGTGCCCCACAGGTTGCAAACTCTCCTGCTGTCTCCTTTCACAATTTCACATTATTGATTTTTGTATCAATTTTTCAATAGCGATTTCGATCGCTTTCCATCCTTATTGCCCCGACCACCCTTATTACCTCGGCCACCCTTATCACCCCAACCCACACCTTATTTCCCCACGTTGCGGCGCGCAACACGACCCCGCCTTACAGTTGAAAACACAACAATTTCAAACAGCAGATAAGGTACTACACACAATTTCAACAAGTTCAAATAAGCAACTTACACATTGGTTCATGTTCTCAATTTCTTCTCGAGCCAATATCAAAACCAAGTTACAAGTATTCCAAAATCGAAAATGCCCACATAATCATGTTCAACAATTTACCACAATTAAGGTGTTTCAAATTCCTTCCACAATAAGCCAAATATGCCATCACAATGGTTGTTCCCAATTCTTTACCAGATCTCGATTACCTTTTTATCTTTCAATTCATATTTCATACCACACCACACGTAGTTCAACCTTAATCAAATGCTCAACAGGGAAATCAAAGAATTACGTAAAATTTCTCAATTTGACACATGCCAAAACAATTCGCACACATTTGGGCGATTTTACAAGAATCAAAATTAGCCATACATAGCTGGTGATGAGTTTTCTTCCGTTAACTTCCTACTTTATGCTTACCCACGCTATCTTACTCTTGCCAACCTTGTTCTTGAAGACTCTTACTTCTACTCACTTCTTTTTACTAAAAATCAAGTTCAATAATCATGCATGAGTGTAAAAATTCTATTTTCAAAAGCTATTATATGCAAACCTCTCTTTATCCAATTTAAAACTGAAAATCAAAGAAAATAGTTAGGGTTTTTACCTTGAAAGGATTGGGGATGTTGAATCCTTGCCCTAAGATCCCTTGGAATTAAGATGGTTGGAACAATCTTTGAAGATGAAAGATTTCTCTCTCTAAAAACCCTCTCTTCTCTCTCTAATTTTGGTGAGATGATATGATAAAATGAAGAAGAAAGGTGTTATATTAAAGAAGAGATCGGGTCAAAATGCTACAAAAATCTGGGCCGGGGTCAATTATGCGGTGCACTATGTGACCGCAGAATCAACATGCGGTCCGTATAGTGACCGCAGAATTGCCCCAAATTTACACAGGTTCTGTTAAGGAATGCGGCCAGAATGCGGTCCGCATGTCTGATCTGCGGTCGCAAAATGCACCGCAGATTTGACATGCGATCGCATATCGACCGCACTTTTGACACGATTTTTGGGAAACTCTCTAGAACATTTTGCGGCAAGAATGCGGTCCGCATGTCAGGTTTGCGATCGCATTCTTGACCGCAAATTGGACACTTTTCGGAAAAATTAATTCTCTACATTTTTGAAACTCAAATCACTACCAAGGGTTCCGAACCGCGGCGAGCAAGCTCGCCGCGAAGAATTCTACGCATTCCTAACACATTATTCGGACCATGACACCACATCTACTAGGTTTTATGCACAAAAATTTTACGGGGCCTTACATCCTCCCCCCCTTAAGATCATTCGTCCTCGAATGAGGATTTTGAAATAAATGAGTTGGTTTGGAAAGACATGATATGCAACCATCAAAATTTTGACTAACTCTTATATTTTAGAAAAGTTTCGCCAGAGTTTCCTTTGTATCATGGACATATCCACCTGTCAGAGGGCCCCCGAAACACATTACCAAACAACAATATACAACTACAACCATTTCCACAACTCGTATATACTTTCTTGCCTCAACAAATGCATATATTCTATCACATTGTTACAATTGCACATAAACTAGTCACTTCAATGAATTCTCACCTTATTTAACCATTTTAACACACCATGTACACCTAACAAACAATTACCAATCTAAACTTACTATTAGTTGTTTATTTAACACCCAAATATTTATAAGGATTTCATTTATCAAGAAAGGTTCAAGTGACCCAAGGTAACAACACATTTAACTCATTACAAAATGAGGGGGACTTTACTAATACTAAGAGGGAAACAACTTAGACAAGATGACAGTTACTAAGAGTAGGAGGGTCACCTAATTTCTTCTAGGCTTGATCAAACAAATGGGGGTACTTTTCCTTCATCTCTTTTTCCGCTTCCCATGTGGCCTCCTCAACTTGTTGACTTCGCCACAATACTTTAACAGAGGCAACTTCCTTATTTCTCAACTTACGGACTTGCCTATCAAGAATGGCAACTGGAACTTCTTCATATGACAAATCTCCGTTAACCTCTATAGCTTCGACTGGCATGATGGTGGATGGATCTCCAATCACTTTCTTCAACATGGACACATGGAATACCGGATGCACTGATGACATCTCAGGAGGCAACTCTAGCCTATAAGCAACTTGACCAATCCTTTGAACAATCCGATATGGCCCGACATACCTAGGACTCAATTTCCCTTTCTTTCCGAATCGCATGACTCCCTTCATAGGAGATACCCTCAAGAACACCCAATCATCGACTTGAAACTCCAAATCCCTTCGACGAACGTCCGCATAGGACTTTTGACGACTCTGTGCTGTTTTCATTCTCTCCTGAATAACCTTGACCTTTTCCATAGCTTCGTACACCATATCTGGCCCTAGCAATTCCGCTTCACCTACCTCAAACCACCCGATTGGCGACCTACATCTTCTCCCGTACAATGCCTCAAATGGGGCCATTTGAATGCTAGCATGATAGCTGTTATTGTAAGCAAATTCTATCAGTGGCAAGTGTTCATCCCAATTACCTTTAAAATCTAAGACACAAGCCCGCAACATATCTTCAAGCGTCCGAATGGTCCGCTCGGCCTGTCCATCGGTCTGTGGATGGAAAGCTGTGCTGAGATTCACCCGAGTTCCCAAACCTTGCTGAAACTTCTTCCAAAAGTTAGCGGTGAACTGAGCCCCGCGATCTGAGATGATAGAAAGTGGAGTGCCATGAAGCCTTACTATCTCTTTGATGTACAATCTTGCATATTGCTCCGCAGTATCAGTGGACTTGACAGGCCGGAAGTGAGCTGATTTGGTGAGTCGATCTACTATCACCCATATTGAATCGAACTTACGCTGAGTGCGAGGTAACCCTACCACGAAATCCATATTGATCATCTCCCATTTCCACCTTGGTATTTCTATAAGCTGAGTTAATCCACCAGGTCGTTGATGCTCGGCCTTCACTTGTTGACAATTCGGACATTTAGCTACAAAGCTTGCTACATCTCTTTTCATACCGTTCCACCAATAAATCTCCTTAAGGTCATGATACATTTTCGTTGAACCAGGGTGCACAGAATACCTGGAAGTATGAGCCTCTGCCATCACTCTTTCCCGAAGCTCGTCCACATCCGGAACACATAGCCTATCTTGACATCGCAATACACCATCTTTGCTGCTGATTACAAATGCTGAGGTCTTGTCATTCATGACTGCTTCCTTCACCCGAACCAATGCTGGATCCATGAAATGTTTTTCCTTGATTTCCGCGACCAATGATGATTCTGCTCCATTATGCACCAAGATATCCCCCTCATCTGACGCCGAAATACGAATCCCCAAACTGGCTAATTGGTAAACCTCTCGAGCCAGGGGTCTCTGATCCATACCCAAATGAGCCAAACTACCCATGGATTTTCGACTAAGAGCGTCGGCTACCACATTTGCCTTTCCTGGATGGTACAATATGTCCATATCATAGTCCTTGAGTAGTTCTAACCACCGCCGCTGTCTCAGATTCAGCTCTTTCTGCTTGAACAAATACTGGAGGCTCTTGTGGTCCGAAAACACATCTACATGAACCCCATAAAGATAGTGTCGCCATATTTTCAAGGCAAACACAATAGCTGCAAGTTCCAAATCATGCGTCGGATAATTCTTTTCATGGTTCTTGAGTTGTCTGGAAGCATAAGCTATAACCTTTCCGTGCTGCATCAATACACATCCCAAACCGACTCTAGAGGTATCACAATAGACTACAAATCCCTCTGTGCCTTCTGGCAAGGCCAATACTGGTGCCGAGGTCAATCTTGACTTCAATTCTTGGAAACTTTTCTCACATGCTTCGGACCACTGGAACTTAACTGCTTTCTGCGTCAATTTAGTCAATGGGGAGGCGAGGGTTGAGAATCCCTCTACAAACCTCCGATAGTACCCTGCCAGACCCAAAAAGCTGCGAATCTCTGTCGGGGTCGTGGGTCTAGGCAAATCTTTCACTGCCGCAATCTTTTGAGGATCCACCATAATTCCCTCACTGGAAATAACATGCCCTAGAAAAGCTACGGACTCCAACCAAAACTCACATTTTGAGAACTTGGCATACAATTGATGCTGAAGAAGGGTCTGCAATGCTGCTCTGAGGTGAACGACATGATCTTCCCTGCTCCGAGAGTAGATGAGAATATCGTCAATGAATACAATCACAAAGGAATCTAGGAATGGCTTGAAAACCCGATTCATAAGGTCCATGAAAGCTGTTGGGGCATTGGTTAGCCCAAAAGACATGACCAAAAACTCGAAGTGGCCATAACGAGTTCTGAAGGCGGTCTTAGGAATATCCTGCTCCCTGATTTTTAACTGGTGGTACCCAGACCGTAAATCAATCTTTGAGAAGAACTTCGCTCCCTGCAATTGGTCAAACGGATCATCCACTCGAGGCAAAGGATATTTATTCTTGATGGTGACTTTGTTGAGCTGCCGATAATCAATACACATTCGAAGTGACCCATCCTTCTTTCTGACAAAGAGAACCGGAGCACCCCACGGCGACACACTCGGTCGTATGAACCCTTTCTCTAATAAATCACTCAGCTGCTCCTTTAACTCCCTTAACTCTGCTGGCACCATTCTATATGGTGGAATGGATATTGGCTGAGTATCCGGCATTACATCGATCCCGAAATCAATCTCCCTATCCGGCGGGATGCCTGGAAGCTCATCTGGAAACACTTCAGGAAATTCATTCACAATTGGCACGGACTCGAGGGTAGGCACATCTGAGGTGGTGTCCGTTACCCGAACCAAATGATAGATACACCCCTTCTTAATCATCTTCGAAGCCTTAAGGTAGGAAATAAACCTACCCCTTGGCACTACACCATTTCCTCTCCATTCAATAACTGGCTCGTTAGGGAACTCGAGCCTCATAACTCTCGTTCGACAGTCAAGTTTGGCAAAGCACGAATAGAGCCAATCCATCCCCATAATTACATCAAAATCTACCATCCCAAGCTCAATAAGATCAGCTGTGGTATCACGACCACCCACTGTAACAACACAATTCCTATAGACTCGTGAGGCTGTAATAGAATCACCAATAGGAGTCGACACAGAGAACGGCTCATGAAGCTGTTCGGGTTCTATCCCAAAGCTTGAAGCAATGAATGGAGTAACATAAGACAAGGAGGACCCTGGATCAATAAGGGCATAGCAATCAATAGTTTGAACAGACAGGATACCTGTAACAACATCCTGGAGAAGCCTCGGCATTCTGGCGGTCACTCAATGCATAGAATCGGCTAGGTCCACCCCTACCCCGAGCTCCACCCCTAGCTGCACCACGCCCTGCTGCTGCTGGAGTACGCGCTGATGATGTAGCAGCTGAAGAACCGGATGACTGAGCAGATCCCCTACCTATACCCTGACGGGGTGCACGGCAGTCCCGCTGAATGTGACCTCTCACCCCGCACCCGAAGCACACTGGAAGGTCAAGGTAGCAAGTTTCGGTATGAAATCTCCCACACTTGGGGCATGTAGGTCTCCCCTGCTGCTGGGATCTCACCCCAGGATGACCAGACTGACGAGACCTCCTGCTGTCCGAACCAGGTCTCGAGTAACTGCCCTGCTGATGACTGTGCACGGATGGCGGTGCACTCGCGGAGGACTGAGCATATGACTGGGATGGCCCTGATGACCCCTTCCCTGGAAGTGATCTCCCCGAACGACCCATTGACCGGGCCCTGTTGCTACTTTCTCTTTCTGCACGAATCTTCAATTTCCTGGCCTCTGTGGCCTGAGCAAACCCCACAATCCTCCCATAGTTCATGTCTGAGTGCAAAGCTGCTGTGGCGGCCTCATTCACCACCAAAGGGCTAAGGCCCTGAACAAACCGTCGAACCCGGGCATCCATGGTCGACACTAAATGAGGAGCATACTTGGACAACCTTACGAACTCCATGTGATACTCCCAAACACTCATACTGCCTTGCTTGAGGACCTCGAACTCCGTGGCACGGGCTGCCATTGCCTCAGCAGGTAAGAAGTGGTCCATAAATGCATCCACGAACTCATCCCATCTAGCCGGAGGGCTCCCTTCCTCACGAGAATCCTCCCACATTTCGAACCATGAACGTGCCGCTCCCTTCAGCCTGTAAGAGGCCAACTCTACCCCCTCTATATCTGTAGCCTTCATCACTCTGAGGGTCTTGTATATCTCATCAAGGAATTCCTGTGGGTCGGCCTCTGGATCGGTGCCTGAAAATTCTGGAGGGGCCAATCGCAAGAACTGGTGGACTCTGGAGCCAAAGGAATCTCCCTGTCCGCTGGAGGATGCAGGGGCATCATGGGATCTCTGGGCCTGGGCGGCAACTAACTGCGTTAACATATGGATGGCTCCCCTAAGTTCTTCATTAGAGATACCAGAGCCCGAAGCGGGAACTGTATCTGAGTCAAGAACACCGGCAGGAGGAATGGTGGCATCCTCTGCCGCGGCTGGAATAGGGACACTTGGGTTTTGAACAGATGGGCCAGGCAAATTCGGGACCGGTGGGTCATTCTCTCCCACGGCATCGGGTACATGATTAACAGCTGCACTTGGGCCGGCATTGGCCCTAAGGCCGAGTCTAGCCTTCTTCTTAGGTGCCATATTCTGAAAATTTGGGAACAAGGCGCGAATTAGACATAGATATTTCCACATTGCACTTTATCGCACGATATAGATTAGCAAAGAAATAGGTAAATTCCTAAATGCCCGTGTAGCCCCCTACTTATATGATGTGGTCGACAACACACCAATAAGAAGGGCACTACTAGACACGGCTCCGAGACATCCTAGGACACTTTAAAAACCATAGGCTTTGATACCAAGTTTGTCACGCCCCAAATCGAGGGACATGACCGGCGCCTGACCGGGTTTGCCCCAGTCAAGCGGATCTGGGTGCCTTTCATTCCCACGCGTTAACCCTGTGTTGATTGTTTCTCATTAACCAAATATTTTACCAATAATGACTGATTTCATAATGCATAAACATAACCATGTGATTGATTCACTAACAAGTTCATAATTTATATTTACAACGCCCCAAATATATATACATAGGCCACAATTCCACAGTTTACATGTCTACGGAGCCTCTAGGATACAAAAAGGGAAATACAATACTTGCCGGTAACAAAGCTCCGGCTATACCTTATAAAACCAAAATGAAATCTAAACCGAGTGGCATGAACCACACAAGGCCCCGAGGAAGAAAGGGGCTCACCAAAACGGGCAGTGGAAGGAGAAGAATACTACTGCCGATGAGCTGAAGTGCCTGCTACTGATCCACCTACAATCATGACACGAATGTAGCGCCCCCGGCAAAAGGGACGTCAGTACACTTGAATTGTACCGGTATGTATGGACAAACTTTGTCCCAAGTAAACTCAAGCCATTAAATTACATCAACAATTAATTAAGCCAGCCAACCATGTTTCCACATTTTTCCTCATTTCAAATAATTCTCACACAAAGCACTTTCTACGATCAACCAATTTAACAATAACCAATCAATCACGTAAAGCACAAGTAGTCAAACAAAGGGGCAATCGGTGCCCCACAGGTTGCAAACTCTCCTGCTGTCTCCTTTCACAATTTCACATTATTGATTTTTGTATCAATTTTCAATAGCGATTTCGATCGCTTTCCATCCTTATTGCCCCCGACCACCCTTATTACCTCGGCCACCCTTATCACCCCAACCCACACCTTATTTCCCCACGTTGCGGCGCGCAACACGACCCCGCCTTACAGTTGAAAACACAACAATTTCAAACAGCAGATAAGGTACTACACACAATTTCAACAAGTTCAAATAAGCAACTTACACATTGGTTCATGTTCTCAATTTCTTCTCGAGCCAATATCAAAACCAAGTTACAAGTATTCCAAAATCGAAAATGCCCACATAATCATGTTCAACAATTTACCACAATTAAGGTGTTTCAAATTCCTTCCACAATAAGCCAAATATGCCATCACAATGGTTGTTCCCAATTCTTTACCAATCTCGATTACCTTTTTATCTTTCAATTCATATTTCATACCACACCACACGTAGTTCAACCTTAATCAAATGCTCAACAGGGAAATCAAAGAATTACGTAAAATTTCTCAATTTGACACATGCCAAAACAATTCGCACACATTTGGGCGATTTTACAAGAATCAAAATTAGCCATACATACCTGGTGATGAGTTTTCTTCCGTTAACTTCCTACTTTATGCTTACCCACGCTATCTTACTCTTGCCAACCTTGTTCTTGAAGACTCTTACTTCTACTCACTTCTTTTTACTAAAAATCAAGTTCAATAATCATGCATGAGTGTAAAAATTCTATTTTCAAAAGCTATTATATGCAAACCTCTCTTTATCCAATTTAAAACTGAAAATCAAAGAAAATAGTTAGGGTTTTTACCTTGAAAGGATTGGGGATGTTGAATCCTTGCCCTAAGATCCCTTGGAATTAAGATGGTTGGAACAATCTTTGAAGATGAAAGATTTCTCTCTCTAAAAACCCTCTCTTCTCTTTCTAATTTTGGTGAGATGATATGATAAAATGAAGAAGAAAGGTGTTATATTAAAGAAGAGATCGGGTCAAAATGTTACAAAAATCTGGGCCGGGGTCAATTATGTGGTGCACTATGCGACCGCAGAATCAACATGCGGTCCGCATAGTGACCGCAGAATTGCCCCAAATTTACACGGGTTCTGTTAAGGAATGCGGCCAGAATGCGGTCCGCATGCGTGATATGCGGTCGCAAAATGCACCGCAGATTCATCATGCGATCGCATATCGACCGCACTTTTGACACGATTTTTGGGAAACTCTCTGGAACGGTTTGCGGCAAGAATGCGGTCCGCATGTCAGGTTTGCGATCGCATTCTTGACCGCAAATTGAACACTTTTCGGAAAAATTAATTCTCTACATTTTTGAAACTCAAATCACTACCAAGGGTCCGAACCGCGGCGAGCAAGCTCGCCGCGAAGAATTCTACGCATTCCTAGCACATTATTCGGACCATGACACCACAGCTACTAGGTTTTATGCACAAAATTTTTTACGGGGCCTTACACTCTAATAGCCGATTGGCTCAAAATTCTGCCTATTTTCAATCCATTCTCCACCATTTCACCAATTTTGATTGCATCTGCAAAGGGCTTGCCCATAGTCGACATCATATTCTGAAAATAGTCCGATTCTTGGGCCTGAAGAAATACAGTGACCATTTCCACTTCATCCATTGGAGGCTTCACCCTTGACGCCTCCTCGCGCCATTTTATTGCATATTCACGGAAGCTCTCTGAGGGCTTTTTCTTGAATTTTCTAGAGAGTTTCTATCTGGCGCAATGTCTATATTTTATTGAAACTGCCGAACAAAATCTCCAGCAAGGTCATCCCAAATGTGCCATCGAGATATATCTTGATCCATGTACCACTCTGATGCTATGCCCACCAACTTTTCTCTAAAGTAGGCCATCAATAACTCTTCTTTCCCACCAGCTCCGCGCAGCTGATTACTGTACCTTTTAAGGTGAGCAATGGGATCGCCATGTCCCTCATACTTTTTGAACTTTGGCGTCTTGAATCCCACGGGCAGGTGCACGTGAGGGAACATGCATAAATCATTGTAAGAAACACTTTTCTGCCCGCTTAAACCTTGCATATTCTTGAGACTATGTTCCATACTCCTTATCCTCTTTGCTATTTCATCTTGCTCTAGGGCTTTGGGGGTTTTGTCCTGCCCCGACGTAAGCTCGTATGGTGGTTGGGAGTAGGTGTATTGAGTGTACTGAGAAGAGTCGGCCTGAAAAATAGGATTCTAGAATGTTAGCAGTCATGGTAGGTTGGCCTAGAGGAATATTTGGACGACTGATAGGGACAGTGGTAACCCCTCCCGATCTAGGGAAAAACTCTGGGAATCCAGGATAGTGCTTGGGGGTTCCTTCCCGTTGTTCCAAGCATCCCACATTTCTATTAAGCACAAATGCAGTATTCGATTTTCTTCAGCCGTGTAGGATTCGGAGTCCGGGATCCCAGAGAGTGGGCTGTCTTCCGATATGGGAATTGCGGGCAAGGCCATTTTAGATGCCATCTCAGTGCTTCTTTTGGATCTAGTGAAGTATCGATGCGTGGCCAGCTTACCACAAACCAACCACTGTTTCTAAAAAAACTCAACTGGAATTGACAACAATAACGGTTAGTGTAAAACAAGTAACAGATAGGTAACTATACATTGGAGTGTGATGCACCTATACAGTTAAATGAATATCTAAATGTTTGCTCGGTTGCATGTGTCATCCCGATTTTTCTCTTATTCCTTCCTCTTTTACTTTCTCTTTTTTTTTCTTGTTTTCTCTCATTTTCTTTCTTTTTTATTTTCTTCTTTTCTTTTCTTTGGCCATGATTTTTTGCCTTATTGTCTTCATTTGTGTTTCTTTTATCTTGTTTCCTTTGTTTATTTCCCTCATTTTTTTCTTTTCTCTCTTTTTCTTGGGATTACGGTCGAATCTTATGTAGATTGCCCACTTATCATGTCCCCGCGTGAATCAGACCAAGCGTAGTTCTTTTTTTTATATTTTTTTTAATGACTATTTTGATGAGAAAAGAGAAATGAAATAAGCAATTTTTTTTAAATTTCCTATACTTAATGTTCTATGACCTATTCTAAACTCAAGCATAACGGCCATTTTTCTCTTTTTTAAATAAAGATTTTATGAGTAACTACTAATGAAAATCCTACAAGAGAAAATATTTTTTGATTATTTTTTCTGAAAAGAAGTCCAAACAATAAACCGAAGAAAAATATTACGAATTTTCATTTAGTATCATGACTTAAGATTTCGAAACAAGCAACGAGAAAGCAAAAACAAAATATTTTTTTTTAGATTGATTTCGATTGGCTAAAGAAGATATTCTTAAGATAAACAAAAATAAAGCATATTTTCTCTATGTACAATATCCTAAAGTTCTAATAAAAATAAAGAAACTCATCTTTTCAATTTTTACTAATTTTTTCAAATAAACATCTTAAAAAAATCTTTTTGAATTTTGGAATTAAAACCTTAAAAAAAGATATTAAAAAGGTATTAAAGAAAATTGTCTTCTTCTTTTTTTTTTTTTGAATTTGTTTGTCCTAATATAGTAAAGAAATATAGAAATAATTTTTATTTTGAGTCCTAGATATTAATTGGATAAAGAAAAACCTCCTCAAAAATATTTGATTTTTTTTTACAATTATTATTTAAACAAAATTCCTAACAAAAATATAACATGCAATTCCCTTTTTTCTTTAAATTACACCATACCTTATCAAATATAAAATAAAAATACAGTAATAAAAACTTGACATCACTGTACAAAATTTAGAAAGTAAAAGACGATACAGAAAAACAAACTAAAAATAACAAAAAATAAAAATAAAAGTAAAGGTCCTTAAGCGACTCCTAAATGCTGCGGTCCCGGGGTATTTGTCATGCTCAAACTCCGGTAGGAAAACACACAGCTGTATGAGAAAACTTAACCAATATTATGTGAGACAGCATTCCTTCGTGGACAGATGCAAAACATGGTTGCCATTATTTTTTCAAAATTAACCTATATGGCTAAAAGTGCAAAATTTGGCTAAGACCCCACAAATCGAAGAACCTAAGATTTACTAGGAAGACCGGACCCTATGTGGGTTGCCTATGTATCACGCCCTGAGAGAAGAGAATCAGGTTCGCGTATTTCGGACCGACATATTTTGATAAGGAATTAAAATTTTGATTTTTTATTTTTGGACTATTATATAAAAGGGGAGGTTGAACCCGATGAGGTTGCCTACGTATCTCACATCCGGTGAGAATCAAACTAGCATAGTTTGGAACAATTTATTTTGACAAGAAATTAAAATTTTCAAATTTTTTGGGCTATTTTTGCAAAGGGGAGGTTGGACCCGATGAGGGTTGCCTACGTATCTCACATCCGGTGAGAATCAAACTAGCATAGTTCGGGCCGATTTATTTTTACAAGAAATTAAAATTTTGACATTTTTTGGACTATTTTTTCAAAGGAGAGGTTGTAACCGATGGGGGTTGCCTACGTATCTCACATCGGGTGAGAATCAAACCAGCGTAGTTCGGTCATATTTGCAAAAGTCAAAACTATTTTTGAACAACAATTTTCTTTCTATTTTTTCTTTTCAAATATTTTTTCTCTATTCTATTTTTCATTTTTCAAAAATCCTGCAGCATTTTGGTACTAATTGGGCATTGGCTTTATCACAATAAATGGTTTTCCTCTCTTATTCCTAACACTGCTTTTATATACAAACCGGTCAACAAGCGAAACCGAGCAAATAAATGCAAGTAGCACATAATATTCATCAGGATGGTCATTTTAGTACGGGTCACCTGTCCTAGACGGACCCAACCCCTGTGTTGAGTCCCCTAAGTCAGAATGCACGTGATGCAAATAATCATCATACTAGGAGTCCGACATGAGTTTATTGTTCATCTATGTTTAAACTCTAGGTTTATTGGTCTAGACCTGGCTTACCTGAGCGGACAACCGGGTAAAGGGGGAGGCAGCGTACCAGGGATAGAGAAGCTCGCCCGACTTTTCAACTTATCCAAACCTCGTTCTGAATTTGGGAAAAGACTCTAACAGAAGAGAAGCTACACAAAGTAAACCCTTCACCATGATGTAGAAGACTCAGAAAGAGGAGGGATTCGCGACAATTTAGATACAGTTTCAAAAAATATCAAAGCGATGAACATTTAGCACATATAGTGTAACGAACCGGCTGGTCGTTTTTGAAATTTATGCCCCGATTCCAATTTAACTGTTACCCTAAGTTCATTTATGCGATTGTGGTTTGTTGGGTGGTTCGGTTCTAGAATTTGGAGTGATTTGGGACACTTAGTCCCTAAATGAGAGCTTTATAGTTGAAAAATGGCTCGTATTCGGAACAGTGTTAAGACGACCTTGGAACGGAAATCCAATGGTTCCATTAGCTCCGTTAGGTGATAAGGGGTTGGGAGCGCATTTGGAATGTATTTTGGAGATCTGTAGCTCATCTAGGCTTGAAATGCCGAAGTTTGGAATTTTTAGAAATTCGATCGATAGGTGAGATTTTGATCCAGGAGTCGTAATGGAATTCCTACAGTTGTAGTAGCTTCTTTACATGATTTTGGATATGTCTGCAAATGTTTAGGTCATTCGGACATCGTTTGATCGGGTTTTTGATAACATGTAGGTTTCAGAAGTTTTGGTTGAAACTTAGTCTTTAATCCGCCTTGATTTGATGATTTCCATGTTTAAGGGTGTGTTTTTATGATTGGAAGAAGTTCTTATCGTGTTTTGGGGTTGGTTGGTGGTTTTCGTTGGGGTCCCGGGTGCCTCGGGGTGAATCTGGGGGTCCAATCGGACCAATTCTTGCATTTTTGAAGTGTTGTTGGTTGTTGGTATGTGTTGCAGATGGTTACTATATGCGATCGCATAGGGGTGATGCGATCGCATAGAAGAATAAATTTTAGCTTCTGAGTTGTTCTATGCGATCGCATAGACAGGGCTGTGATGGCATAGGTTTTTAACCTTGCTCTATTCGATCGCATGGCTATTTGTGCGATCGCATAGTGTATTTTGGCCCTGGGTCCCTAGAAGTCGTTTGTTCGATGCAATTGCGGGGATAGAGTGCTATCGCATAGTAGTAAATTTGGAGCCTGGACAATTGTTCTATGCGATCGCATTGTGTGTCTGCGATCGCATAGTATTAAATATTGAGAGTAAAAATTTTGTTCAATGCGATCGCAATAGTGGGCATGCGATCGCAAAGAGTAAATACCTGGACAGACAGAATCAGAATATAACACTTCATTCATGAGGGTTTCACCATTTTTACAAAAACTCAAGCTAGGGAGCTCGGTTTGAGTGATTTCTCACGTGCTTTTCAGAGACAATTGTTGGGTAACGATTTCTTACTCCCTTGTGATCGTTATTCACTAATCTAAACTCAATTGCTTCCTTTAATTTCAGATTTGGGGTGTAAAAATTGGGGTAGTTTATAGAAGAAACTTTGATGATTTGGAGGGGTAAACAAACTCCGATTTCGATAAATTTTATATGGTTAGACTCGTGAGAGTACAAGGGTTCTGAAAACGTAAAAAATATTTCGATTCCGAGCCAATAGATGCAAGGGTATTTTGGTCATTTCACCTATTTTCGCGATGTAGCTTTAATTTTATCATTGTAATTAGTTACTTGCGATGTTATTTACACTGTGTAATTGGTTTGACTTGATTCGGGCCACTCGGAGTCGGATGCTCGTGGCAAGAGAGTCGTTTCTTAGCGGTTTTGTACCGAAATTGAGGTAAGTGACTTGTCTAACCTTGCGTGGGGGAACATTCTCCCCTAGGATATTATGTGTTGATTTGAAATGCTTTGTACGCGACGTGACGGACGTGTACTTGCGCAGATTGTTAAAAAAGCACCTTACTTGAACTGTTCAAATTGTGATATCCTTGATATTTATTTGATTCAATTGTAAGACTTATATGATGTTAGTTAGAGAAGCGTTATTAGATAGGATTATCTGTCTAAGTATCTACTTGTCTTAATTGAACTTCCTGGAACTTGTTGAGACTGGAGTTGGTGTAATTTCTAGCTATGTACTTCCTATTTCTCTGTGATTTTCCTTTTATTGATTGTGTTTGTGTTTGAGGACTACGGCTTCAATTGCCGGAGATCCGAGGGCTGCGGGTTCGATTCCTGGAGACCTAGAGATACTGATATATGGACAGCGAGTTAATTCCCGGAGATTCTGAGATAATGATATACGGAGTGCAGGTTCGATTCTCGGAGATCCGAGTGCTGCAGGTTCGATTCCCGGAGACCCAGAGATAGTGATATACGGACTGCGGGTTTAATTTCCGGAGATCTTGTGAGACTAACATATGGACTGCGGATTCGATTCCCGGAGATCATGAGTTGCGGAGTATAGAGACAGACTGCGGGTTCAATTCCCGGACATCCTAGACTTGTTGATTTGTTTGATTTCTCCTTGTTAGCTTAATTTTAGACGGTTGCAGTATTTACTTTATTGCTGTTATTTCAGTCTTATCCTTATTTGAACTGTTCGATATTATTGTTATCATTATGTTATTATTTCTCGGTAGGGCCCTGACCTTCCCCGTCACTACTTTATCGAGGTTAGGCTTGGCACTTATTGAGTACCGTCGTGGTGTACTCATACTACTCTTTTGTACACTTTTGTTGTGCAGATCCAGGTACATCAGCTCAGGCGCACTACAGGTGATTTAGGAGCACCTTCAGGAGACTTGATGTATGATCTGGTACTTTTGCAGATCCGAGAGTCTTCTTCTATTCTCTTTAGTGGTATTAGTTATTTCCTTATTTCCGTTGTATAGACACTCCTGATGTATAGGGCCACAGTTGTACTGTTTCTTAGTCTGTGTTGCCCGAGAGTTTCCGGGTCTTGGTAGTTGTGTTTTCTTCTTTGTCATACTTATAGCACTCGTGTTATCACAAAATATTAAAATGCATCCTACTTCAATTCCAAAATCTACCAATTGTTGTTTAATCTATAGTAATTGAGCACAACAAGAAAGCTGCAGCCACATACTCAGCTTCAGTAGTAGATAGGGCTACTGAATTTAACTTCTTGGTAGACCATGATACAAAACATGAACCAAGGAAGTGTGCTATACCTAAGGTGCTTTTTCTATCCACAAGGAAACCTGCATAGTCAGCATCATCATATCCTATTAGATTGAAATTACTACATTTAGGGTACCAAAAACACAATTCAGTAGTGCCTTTCAGATATTTCAATATTCTTTTGACAGCAGTCAAGTGAGACTCTTTTGGATTTGTCTGAAATCAAGCACATAGCCTTACACTAAAAACAATGCCATGTCTACTAGCAGTAACATACAAGAGTGAACCCATCATACCCCTATACAATTTCTGATTAACGGATGAACCAGGTTCATCAATATCTAATTTACTGGCTGTTGCAATAGGTGTATCTATTTCTTTGGAATCCTCCATTTTAAACTTCTTGATTAGTTCTTTTGTATACTTCTACTGATAAATCATGGTTCCATTTTGGCTTTGTTTGATCTGCAACCCTAAGAAGAAGTTAAGCTAACCCATTATGCTCATATCAAATTCACTTCCCATTAGTTTTGGAAAATCTTTGATTAGCTTGTCAGTGGTGGCTCCAAAGATTATGTCATCAACATAAATTTGTACAACAAGAAGGTCCTTACCTTTTTCCCTTATGAATAGGGTACTATCTATTTTACCTCTCTTGTACCCATTCTCCAGTAAGAATTTTGACAGTCTTTCATACCATGCTCTTGGTGTTTGTTTGAGTCCATAGAAGGCCTTGTCCAGCTTGTACACATGTTCAAGACATTCTTTGGTTTCAAACCCTGGAGGTTGTTTCACAAACACTTCTTCCTTCAAGTAGCCATTTAGGAAGGCACTTTTGACATCCATTTGATGAAGAAAGAGTTCCATATGTGCTACAAATCCTATGAGAAGTTTGATTGCCTCTAGTCTTGCAATTTGAGCAAATATCTCATCATAGTCTATTCCTTCCTCATGGTTGTAAACTTGGACCACCAACCTTGCCTTGGTCCTTGTAGCAGTTCTATCTTTATCAAGTTTATTCCTAAAGACACATTTAGTCTAATGACTAATTTATCCTTGGGTCTTAGAACTAGGTGCCAAACTTTTCTTTCAATCTAGTTTAGCTCATCCTATATTGCATTCACCCAATCTGTATCCTGCAAAGCCTCAACAACATTTTTAGGTTTAAGGATAGATAATAAAGCATCAAAAGCACACATATTCTTTAACTGTGATCGGGTTTTGACTCCAGATGTTTGATCGGTGAGAATGTTATCAATGGAATAAGAACTTTGATACTTGTGAGGTTTCACAACCAAATGGCTTCTACTGGATGTTTTAGCCATTTGCCGAGCAACAGGTTTCTTCAAGGAGTTTATTTCAATTCCTCTTTGATTTCTTCCCTCTATCAGGTTGCCCTGTAAGGAAGAACCTGTTCTATCACGTGTTCTTTCTGTAGGTTCCACTTTGACTTCAGCTGATGCTTTAGCCAAATCTTTAACCAGTCCAATGGCTTCATCTTCATGTTTTTGTCTCTTAGAAAGAATGTTAGTTTCATCATATACTATATATACACTTTATTCTACAAACAAATTTCCTTTATTAAAAACTTTATAAGTTTTTCTATGTGAACCCAAGAATACTCCCTTATCAATTCTGGGATCAAACTTTCCTAAGGAGTCTTTTCCATTATTGTGCACATAGCACTTGCAACCAAATTCCCTAAGATAGGATATATTTGGTTTTATCCTTTTGAAGTAACTCATAGGGAGTTTTCTCTACTAGAGGTCTAGTCATGCATCTATTTATGATATAACATGAAGTGTTTACATACTCTACCCAGAAGCTGTGAGGCAAATTGTGCTAGATAGTAACATTGTTCTAGCCATATCCTCAAGAGTTTTATTTTTTCTTTCAACTACTCCATTTTGTTGTGGAGTCCTAGGGGCGGAGAAGTTGTGATCTATGCCATTTTCATCACAAAACTTAGCAAACTTAGAGTTTTCAAACTCAGTTCCATGATCAGACCTAATGGAGGCAAGTTGATTTCCTAATTATTTCTGAGTCTTCCTAACAAATGCAGAAAACATGTCAAATGCTTCATCTTTGGAAGTTAGAAATAAAACCCAGGTGAATCTAGAATAGGTATCTACTTTCACCATTACATACTTCTTTCCACCTCTGTTCATGGTTCACATTTCACCACATAGGTCTATATGAACCAGTTCCAATGTCTTGGACGTACTTACCATTTTCTTGAATTTGAAGGATGATCTTACCTGCTTTTCCCTTGCACATGCCTCACAAACTTTGTCTTTCTTTCACTTGATATTAGGTTAATCTACAACCAAGTCCTTGGAGACTAATTTGTTTAGATGATTTAGACTGGCATGACCAAGTTTTCTGTGCCACAGAAGGGGATCAATAACTAACACACTTAAGCAAGTGAGTTCATTTTTTAAAAAAGTTAACGAATCTACAATGTAAATATTGTTAGCTATTTTTCCCTACAAATCAATCTTGTCAATGATAAGGTTAATCACAAAGCATTTGGTGGAGGGAAAAGCCATAGGGTTACCTCTGTCACACTATTGTGACACACTTATTAAGCCACAAAGTTACCTCTATCACACAATTATGACACACTAATAATGGGCTTTATGAGGTTGTTATTAGTATACTTTGCAGCCTTTTGTATGTCCTATATTTTTTGTATTGCGGGTATTTTGTTATTTTATGGTATTTTGTGTTATGTTATGTTATGGATTCTATGTTATTTTATGTTATCTTACTTTGAGTCTATTGATAGTACCAATATCTTATCTCTTGTTGGTTTCTTGAGCCAAAGGTCTCTTGGAAATGGCCTGTCTGTCCCTCGGGGTAGGGGTAAGGTCTACGTACATATTACCCTCCCCAAAACTCACTTGTGGCATTATATTGGGTTGTTGTTGTTGTTGTTGTTGTTGTGTTATTAAGCTATATTTCAAGCCATCTATGAGGTAGACATTCACTATAGAATGAGAATCAGTCTTGCCTACCTTTCCAACCCCCAATGATCTCACCTTTCTTTCCATTACCAAAGGAGACATTACCTCCTTTTAAGTCCTCAGGTGAAAGGAATGTTCCTTGTTCCCCGTCATATGTTTTTAGTAGCCACTATCCATATACCATATTTGGCTCATCCATTTCACTTAGACCTGCAAAAGGAAATCATGGGTTAGTCTTAAGAACCCAAACTAGTTTGGGTCACTTTCAATAAGCAAACGGATGAATTAAATTCCTTCTTGTCCATCCAGGCAACTTATTCTTTTCTTTAACAAAAACTTTGTTCCTTTGACTGGCCATTTCTTTTGCATTACATTCATATTTGTAATGGCAAATCTTACCACATTGTTTGCAAATTTTATTTTCAGGAAGAGTGAGGTACTTGCTTTTTGGATCCCATTTAGGAGATTGAGTCCGATAGCCAAGTGCTCTTTTGTTATTGTTGTGATGCTCTTACAACCAGGAGAGAGCATCAGAGGCTTTGTTCCACTTGCAAGTTCCGTCTAGTTCATGTTTTACTTTTTCTAGATCTTCTTTTATGACTTTGATGAATTCATATTTCTTATATAATTCATGTTTTAGTTTTCCCAAATTTTCTTCTAGAGTGAGATATGTGTGATTAGCTATCTTCTTTCCTGTTTCTAATTTCAATTTTAGATTTTCAGACCTAAGTTCTAGGACACTGTTGTCAAGTTCAAGAACCTGGTTCTTCAACTCAGCATTTTTGTTGTCAATCTCATTTTTTCTAGACTCTAGACTTTTACATTTTGCTTTTAGAATCACATATTCCCTAGACATAACTTCCTTCTAATTATTAATTATCTCAGACTCATCAATGAAGTTTATTACTAGCTCGACCAGCCTTTCTTTAGACAAGAATTTAATCTTGTCTTTGAGATGAAGAATACTTACCTCTTGTTCATCAATTGATTCTCCAATGGCCATTAGTGCTTGATCCTTCTCAGCTTCATCTTCTGAGTATTTATCTGACGTTTCTCCCCAAGCAGCAACCGTAACCTTGGTTGAAGCTTTGTTTCTCTTTGGTTGAACCTATTCCTTCTTCATGTTCTTTCATTTAACTGTTTCTTTCTTCCACTCAATTTCCCATTGAGGGCAATTTTTAATCATGTGGTCAGTCTTACCACAATTGTAACATCCCTCATTGGTCTGTTTCTCTGGAGCTCTTGTTTTGTTGAAGTTTGTACCTCTTGAAGAACCCTTTCCTCTCATCAGGTACTTCTTGAAATCCCTAGTGTTCATATCCACTTAATCATCTTCCAAATCTGCACCTTCAGCAATTTTGAGAGTTAAACTTCTCTCCATTTTGGGGGTATCCATCTTCATGGTTTGTGTCCTCATTTCATAGGCAGTTAAATATCCTATTAGTTCATCCAACTTGAGGGTAGCAATGTTCTTGGATTCCTGAATGGCAGTGATTTTGCTTTCCCATGTGACTGGTAGAACTCTTGTCAGAATCTTCTCAACCTTGTCTTCTTCAAGGATAATTCTTCCAAGAGATTCAAGTTCATTTGTCAAACTGGTGAATTTAGTGTACATCTCCTGGATAGTTTCTCCTTTATTTATAGTAAAATTCTCATATTAAGAATACATAAGTGTTCCTCTTGATCTTTTTACTTGAGGTGTTCCTTTATGAGCCACATGCAAAATGTCCCATATTTCCTTAATAGTTGTACCACTTTGGATCCTGCTGTATTCGTCTGATCCTAGACCAGATACAAGCCACTTCTTGACTTTAGCATTTTTCTCCAATTTCCTTAGGTCCTCAGTAGTACAATTAGCCCTTGTTTTTGGCATACCAATTCCTTCAGCATTCGTTTCTTGGGGACTATCAATGACTATGTCCCAAAGTTCATAATCTTCCCCTATAATGTGATCTATCATTCTATTCTTCTACCAAGAATAGTACTAACCATTGAAAAGTGGAGGCCTAGCAGTGGATTGACCATCCCAGTTCCCTGGTGGTGCACTCATTGTTGATCTTCCCTTAAGGTGTTAGCCTCTTCAAATATAACCTTCTTTGATATCGATTGATGTTCTAAATGTCAATACCACACAAGAGGGGGGTGATTTGTGTGGTACCTAGTTTTCGCACTAGAAGAACCTGGTTCTTCTAGATGTGATTACTATGACTATTTGAGGAATTAAGAGTGCATAAAATAAAGAACACAGATTATTACGTGGAAAATACCTTGCTCAAAAGGTAAAAAAACCACGACCTACTACTCAATAGGATTTTCCCAAACTTCCAATAAAATCACTAAGCCAAAACAACATTTACAAAACTCTTATAAACCTAAGGATTAAACTCTAATCCCAGTGTAGCACACAACCTCAAATGTTACCACACCTTCAAGTTAACTCTAACTTTAATACTCAAAGTACCAAATACATTTGCTTCTAGATAAAGCTGAAAGGTACAATATTAAAACACCTACTACAATTGAACTAGAATTAAAGAAAGACACAATGGAATTGGTTCTTCACTCTGGTTCATGTAGCTTCAGATTTGCACACTTAAATCACACACAAATTGCTTGCAAAATCGCGTAGCTCTTTTGCTCTCAATTTAGTTTAACTTCTATGTATGTGCAATCACCTGTATAAGAGAACAATCATTATTATTTATAGAGATAGTAATCTGAGTTTGATTAAAACTCGAATTGTTGATCCTTCATCAAATTCTAGTCCTAGAACAAGTCAAACTCCAATCCTTATTCTTTATCAGGATGTAGTTCTCTTCATATAAAGAGACATCAATTTCTTATCATATGCAACCTTTTATATCAACTCAGAAGATATTGTTGTTGATCCTTAAGACTTATCTTCTTCACACACGCATCTCACATGTGTAAGTATATTAACACGGTGTCTCACATGATGGACCTGGTTCATGACTGAGTTCATCTTGTCAATCTCCAAAACTTCATCTGAACTTGGGCCAACACTAGGAAATCCAAGAACCTTTGAAATCATTATTTTTGTTTTATACTTGTTAGGCAATTAAATTAATAATGGATAAGCAATTATATAACAAAATAAATTTAACTTTTATCGGAAGTTTGAACTAAATATAGAAACAGCATCTAGAAACCCAATACAAATCTCTACCCAGCACCTAGTGTAACAACAATACACGGTCTGTCTAAGATTACTACAAATAAGAGTTTGAAATAAAGGACATAATCTGTCTTGAATGCAATGTCAACAGAACATGAAACTAATAGAAGAGAAATGCGGAGCCTGCGTACTCCAACAAGGCTACCTCGGAGTCTCGTGGACTAAAGGTTGGCTCCCTGACTACTGATGCGCACCATAAGCTGCTCTGACACTTGTGTCTGTACAAAAGAGCACACAGTGTAGTAGTAGCACCCCATGTGCTGGTATATATAAGCGGAATCGAAATATATAAAATAACCAGTCAATATGGGAAGGGAGCTTGCTGTGGGGAAGATAACAACTCCAATTAAAAATCATTAAATAACGAAGAAAACGGCATAGCTAAACATAAAGAATCGGAAATCAATAAGTGCACAACATCACCCTTCATGCTTTTACTCTCATCCTTACCAAGCAATGATATAATAATAAAGTACACTACATCACCCTTCGTTCTTTTACTCTCTTTCCTCATGTATAATCAATAGAATTGGCACGGGATGACACATCGTGCATCACGACATCTCTCTTCGTGCTTTCCTCACAATAAGCAAATAATGCATGACATCACCCTTTGTGCTTTAACGCTCTTCCTCACCTAAACAACAATCACAAACAAGGTCAAGGGAATAAAAAATAATAATATGAATCCCAGCAAGGGAACACAATTGAAACATTCAAATCCGGGCAAGGGTACAATATCAATAATCTCAATGTCCCGGCTAGGAAAAATAACCAATAAGAAACAATATCTCGGCAAGGGAACTATTTAAATATTGTCTCTCTTTATTTCGATTTTATTTCATATCTCACTTTACCACTTGAGCCAATTCTCCAGAGGGTTCAACCATTTCATATACGTTCACAATTGTAATATAACTTGAGTCAGTGCTTCTCGATGTTCATAGGTCATAATTTCCTTTCACAAGCTTTTCACAACAAATAGTAATCATCACCAAGACAAGAGAATTACAAAAAAATCAAGATATTCACAACTTAAAGCCTCACGGTCATGCTAGACACCAGCGTATAGATACTCGTCACCGTGCCTATACGTCGTACTCGACAATTACCACATAGCAAATATGACTCAACTCCTAATCCCTCAAGCTAGTGTTAAACCAAACACTTACCTTAAACTTCCACGACCAATTCAATCCTCAATAACTGCCTTTCCTTTCGAATTCGGCTCCAAATTAATCAAATCTATACATAAAAGACTTCATAACATCAATACATGCTAAACAAATTGAATCCAATGCCTAATTATATCTTTCAAAGCATTCTTCCCAAAAACCCAAAAATCCACCCCCGGGCCTGCTTGGTCAAAACATGAGGTTCAGACCAAAATCATATCACCCATTAACCCATGAGCCCGATATATAATTTGTTTTAAAATTCGACCCCAACACAAGGTCTAAATCAGGAAAAATCATAATGCCCTAACACTACCCAAATTCCCAATTTCTACCATTAATTACATGTTTTAGGCCTAGGAATTCAATAGATGTTGATTAAAAATGAACAAAATGAGCTAAAAATTACTAACCCAAGAGTTAATGGTGGAAGATTCTTCAATGAACGCCCTAGAACTTTGGAGAAGAAAGAGTTTAATAAGTTTTATGAAAATCCCATTTGCATTCTATTTTGAAGAATTAAAATAATTGGGCAAAATTACTCATCGCGTTCGCGATAGGTTGATCTTGCTCGCGATGAGTAACACTAGGCAGACCATCGAGATCATGGGAAGGGGAATGCGAATGCGGAGAATGAAAAGGTCGTGACTCAAAAATTGACAAACACAAATGCGTGAGCCATCAAGCGAATGCGATGAAGGACTCCCGCAGAGCTATGCAAACGCGAGCATATGCATGCAAATGCAAAAAGGAAGTCCTCAGGGTCGAATAACCTTATGCAAATGTCAGATAGGGATGCGAACGCGATGAAACAAAAATCAAGGCTTCGCGAATGTAGAGGATGCATCGCGAACGTGAAGAAAAAATGGGGCATGCAACAGCTGAAGCAGAATATGATATTTCCATAAGTCCAAAACCACTCTGAAACACCTCTGAAACACTCCCGAGCCCTCGGGGCTCCTAACCAAACACATGCACTAACTCAAGGACATCCTACAGACTTAACCTGTGATGACCCAAAGGGTCATCACCTATTTTCTAATCCACTCCGTGCTTCCAATGTCTTGAAAACCTCATTTTTACTTGCCTCGATTTTTGTGCGCGGTCCGGGCACGAATTCAGAAAACTTTTATGTTGAAATATATGAATTCCGTAAAATTTAAAGAATTTGGATATTAATATGATTAAATTTGACTTTGGTCAATATTTTTGGTAAACGGACCCCGACCCGAGATTGGACGGTCTAGAAAGGTCCATAGAAAAATATGAGATTCGGGCATCTGCTCGGAGTTGAATTTCGAGGTCTAGAGCCCGAGGAAAGAATTTTTTTGTGAAATTGTTTTTCTAAAATTACTAAGGAAATTTAAAATGAAAATGTATTAAAATACTATGGTATCGGGCTCGTATTTTAGTTCTGATGCTGGGTACAAGTCTTACATATTGTTTAAGCGCTTTCTGTGAAGTTTGGTTGAAATCGGGCGTCGTTTGACGTTTTTCGGACCTAGACAACTAAAGTTTGAAGTTTATGAAGTTATAATGAAAAATGATGATTTTGAGGCTTAATTCATTGATTTTGATGTTATTTTGGCGATTTGATCGCTCGATGAGTTTGTAGGATGTTATTGAGTTATCGTGTGTCATTGGTTAGGAGCCCTGAGGGCTCGAGAGTGAATTGGAGGTGGTTCAAGGTGTTTTTACACTTAGGAAAGGATCATATTTGCTGCTATGTTTACACAGACATTTTGTTCTTCGCGAACGCGGCCCATGCTCGCGTTCGTAGTACCTTGGTGTTCCCCTCTTACGCGTTCATGGTCCACTTCAAGCGTTCGCGTAGTTGTAATTTCCCCTCCTTCGTGTTTGCATAATTTCCATCACAAACATGTAGCATTACTAGCTTCCTCAACGTGTTTGCATAGCTCTTCACGTGTTCGCGTATAACAAGTTCCTGGACCCCAGCAATTTTCTTGTACACATTCGCGTTTGTCTCCACGCGATCGCAATGGCTTACCCAGTTTACCTTTCACAAATACAGCCCCAGTCCCGCGAATAGGAAGGGCATTTTTGCCCAGCGATTTTTTAAGTAAAAAACAGAACCAGTGACGGGAAAAACATAACACTTTACGACTTCCTTCTCCAGAGTCCTAGGGCAAATGTTAGAGAACTTCTTCATTAAAACTTCTTGGGTAAACATAGTTTAACTTGTTTTCCTCTATTTCCTTCATTAATTACTAAAATCCTAGCCCTAAATCATTAAATCAAACTAGAAATTATGGGTTTTGGGTGGATTTAGGGTTTTGAGAATTTGGGGTGATTCAACCTCAATTAGGGGTCGAATCTTAAAACAAATTATATATTTAGACCCGTGGGGCTATGTGTGATTGGGTTTTGGTCCGAGCATTGAGTTTGGACCATGTGGGCTCGGTGTCTAATTTTGGTATTTTTGGAATAATGCTAGAAAATTCATATCTAGGCTATGGGACGTTGCCATTGAGCCTTTATTAATATTATTGAATTAATTATGTCTAGATATCAGGGTATTGGAGGTGGAATTGCAAGGTAAAGAAATAGTTGAGGATTAAGTGGATTTCAAAGCCTTGAGGTATGTGTTATGTTTAACCCTAGCTTGAGGGAATACGAGTTGAGTCTTGTTGCTAATTGCTATGTGATCGAGTATGATGTATAGGCATAGTGATGAGTATCTATACATCAGTGTCTAGCATGACCGTGAGTCCTTATAATGTGATTATCATGACTTGGTTGTGAACTCCGTGATTATTGGAGGATTTCTATATGTTGTCAATAAGATGTGGATGGTGATATGATTATTTGATTCCTAGGAGCATTGGCTCGAATTGTGATACGAATATTGAAAGTATATGAAATGACTTGATTCTTTGGAGCGTTGGCTCAAAATAGTAGAGTGAATCATAAGATAAGAAAACTAAGAAAGAGAAAGCATTGTTGATTATTCCATTGCCGAGACGTTTGGTTGAACTTGTTGGTTCTTTCCCTTGCTGGGAGTTTTGTCAATTATTTGCTTAGTTTTATGTCCCTTAAATGTGACTGTGGTTTGGGGAGTCAGAGTGTTAAATAATATTGAGGATCGGATTGCACGCCGCAACAATGATATTGAGGATCGGGTTGTATGCTACAACAATATTATGAGAGGGTCGGGTTGCGCGCCTAAACAATAATACATGATAAATGATATGGGTCGGGTTGCATGACGAAACAGTGTTATTTGTGGAGCGGGTTGCATGTCGCAACAATTATAATTATGGGACGGGTTGCACGCCACAATAGTTATGGATGCCATGTGTTTATATCGAGTAATGATTCCTTGTTCATTGTGAATCTAAACTGCTTTAGTTTGTTACTCTGGATTACTGTTAATATTGTATCTCCCCATAGCATGTTTCCCCTCCCATGTTGTTAATTGCATGTATTCTATTTCTGCTGTATATTTATAACTGCACAGGTTTATGTGGTGTCTAGTCTAGCCTCATCACTACTTCGCCGGGGTTAGGCTAGACACTCACCAGCACATGGGGTCGGTTGTGCTAATGCTACACTTATTTGTATTTTTGCTTAGGTCCAGGTTTTGAGGAGTAGCAGCAGCATCGGTGCGGGAGCAGGTTTTTATTTTTATGAGACTCAGGTAGCCTTACAGGCGTCCGCACGCCCGACGTCTCTTCTTTATATCTCTTTTAGACTATTGCCTCAATGTTTTCGAGACGAGCAACTTATATATTTCTTTCAGACCATTATATTTAGTATATTCTTAGTAGTTTGTGAGTAATGTGACACCAAATCTTGGGTAGAGGCTATAATGACTGTTCCGCATTTTGATTCGTATTTATAAATCTGACTTTGTCTATTGTTCTTATTAAATTTCATGTTCAATATTGATGCTATGAACTTTTAAAATAATTATTTAATAATGGAAAAGGTAATTAAGTTGGGTTTGCTTAATACCACGAGTAGACGCCATCACGTCTCCGATGGTGGAAAACAATTCGTGTCGTGACATAATCATGCGATTAAATGTCCAAATTAACATAAAAAAATGAATCAAACTTCAAAATCAAGAGTTTTTCTTCACACTTTATTAAATTTCAAATTTAGAACTTTAAGCCCGAAACACGTCAAATGACGTCTGATTTCAACTAAACTTTACAGAAACATATTAAATCACATATAAGATTTGTACCTGCACTAGAACCAAAATACGAGCCAAATACCAACACATTCTAACAAATTTTCATTTCAATTTTTTTTAACAATTTTCGAAAAATAATTTCTTTTAAAAAATTTATTTTTCGGGCTCGAGACCTCAGAATTTGATTCTGGGCATACGTTCGAGTCTCATATTTTCCTATGCATCATTCGAGATCGTCAAAACATGGGTCTGTCTCTGTTTGTCCAAAATGTTGACCGAAGTCAAACTTATTCATTTTAACACCAAATTTCGCATTTTCACCAAATTTTACATTTACGTGCCCGGATTGTGCTCACAAATCAAGGAGACTCTAAATGAGGGTTTTAAGGCCTCACAAGCACAGAATGTATAAAAAACAGGTGATGACCCTTCGTCACACATTATCGCTTATATAAAGGCACGAAATTGTACATCGTGTCATACGGCATCACCCTTCGTGCATTAACACTCTCTCACAAAAATCATACATGACATCACCCTTCGTGATTTAACACTCTCTCACAATAATCATGCACGGCATCACCCTTCGTTCTTTAACACTCTTTCTCACCCAAACAACAATCACAAAGCAATAAGGGAAAGTGAATCGGTAAAATCACAATAAACTCCTGGCAAGGAAACAATAGTACAACAATCATATCCCGGCAAGGGAAATAATATCAAAAGCAACAACATCCCAGTAAGGGAGACAATACCATAATCCTCTTCTCCTTTTTTTCTCATTTTCTTCACAACTCAATTCACAACTTGAGCCAATGCTCAATAATACAAAAGCCAATAATACTTCCACGTATCATTTTGCAATTTGAGCCAACGTTCTTCAATCTTTAAATGCCAATATTACTTCCACAAGCCTTGCTCCACAATAGAAAATATCACATAAGGCACGAACAATACAAACGGAGTGACGTAAATTATAGTATAGGACTCACCGGCATGCTTGATACCAACGTATAGATACTCGCCACGATGTCTATAGGACTCAACAACTAACATATAGCAAATTGGACACAATTCCTAATCCCTCAAGCTAAGGTTGGATCAAACACATACCTCAATCCTACGAACACAATTCAAGCATCAACTACCGATTTACCTCTTGATTCCACCACCAATTCACTTGTATCTTGCCACAAGTTACTTAACTATATCAATAAATGCTATATGAAATGATTCTAATGCATGGAAATAGGTTTCTAAAGTTTTCCCAATAATTCAAAAATCGACCCCGAGCCCACATGGTCAAAAGATGATGTTTGAATCGAAACCAAATTATCCATTCACCCATGAACTCAAATATATAATTTATTTTGAAATCTAACCTCAAATTGGGGTCATAATCTCGCAAATTCAAAAAATCCTAAGTTCTACCCAGGACACTCAGTTTCCCTATGAAACCCTTGATTTTGAGTTGAAATCATGCAAAAAGACATATTAGATTGAATGAAAGAAAGAATTGACTTGAAAATGATTTGAAAGAGTAGTTGTGTTTGAAAAATCGCCCGAAGGTGTTTAGGTTTTGAAAAGATTGTAAAAATGGTTGAAATCCTGTCTGAAATTTATTTTAGTGGGTCTCTGATGTCGCAATTGCGGACCCCTAAAAGTCCTGTTTTCTTCGCATTTGTGATTGTGTGTTCGCAATTGCAAACTCGCATTTGCGATGGGAATGTCACATTTGCGACAACTTGCACATACTGAAGACTTCTCATTTCCGAAGTGTTCCTCGCATTTGTGAGGTAATATTGGCCTTGGGCTCTACGTATTTTCGACATAATTCTTGCCTTTGCGAGCCAATTGCAAAGCCTACAGACCTGCAACATACCAGCAATTTCCTAAGTGCAAATTTCACTCCACGGCCTATCCAAAACTCACTCGAGCCCTCGGGCTCCAAACCAAACATGCACTCAAGTCCAAAACCATCATACGGACTTGCTCGTGCTATCAAATCATCAATATAACATCAATAACTATAAATTTAACATCAAAATCAAAGAAAAATATCACGAACTCTTAAGTTCAAATTTTAACAACCGAAGGTCCTATTCACGTCATTTCAAGTCCGTTTCCTACCTTATTTTACAAGCTCAACTAAAATAACATATAAGACCTGTACCGAGCTTCGATACCAAAATACGGGCCCAATACCATCAAATTCAATTACATTCAAATTTAAAAAAAACTCTAAAAATTTTAGTTAAACAATTTTCTTCAAAAATTCATTTCTCAGACTTGCGACCTTGGAATTCAATTCTGGGCGTACACCCAAGTCTCATATTTTCCTACGGACCTTCCAAGATCGTCAAATCATGGTTTCGGGTCAATTTACCTAAAATATTGACCGAGTCAACCTAAATTCATTATAAAAGAAAAATTTATCATATTTCATATATTTTCACATAATGGCTTTCCGGATACATGTTCGGACTGAGCATGCAAAATAATGTACGACAAAAAGGATATTTTAAGGCCTCAGAACAAAAAATTTAATCCTAAAACAAGTGATGACAATGTTCCTCCCCCAATCTCTAGTTTATCAAATATTGGGGCAAAATTATGCTTTTCCCTCAGAAGACCAGCAAAGAAGGAGAATGCTACTTCCTCAGTCTCCATCTAACGGAACTTGCTATCTCACCCGATAGGACTTGTAAACTACCTGAAGACTTAGGCTTTAGAAAAATATTCAAAAAAAATACAAGCTCTCTTAGGAGAGTGCTTGTTGAATAATGCCATGCACAACGTCGCAATGGTATATTCTTCTTTTCCATTGTCATTTATTCAATCTTCGATTCAGTTTTACTTTTGAAATTGCCTTTCTTGTTTTGTAGGCCAATTCCTTGCTTTCGAGGGTCTTCAGAAGTTGATTCGAGAAAAGGAGGAACTTACCTACGAGCAAGATCAACTTTCGATTAAGCGGGACTAAACCGATGCTCGCCTCTCACAACTGGAAACCAAAGTTGCTATCACAACCCAGATTTCTCATCATTGGGAGTCGTGATGGTACCTAATATTGGAGCTGGGCAAGCCAAACATTTAAACCTTTTGAATAACAACACAACATTAATAACAATAATAAACCTTTAAATGAAAGCAGAAGACTCTTATAACCTAAGTAACTGAAAACTAAAAAAAATACGGAAGTTAACATTTCACTACCCAAGACTGGAGTAGATATCTCACGAACTACTAATGATTACTACAAACAAGTCTGAACAGAAAAATACACAGTGTCTATCTCGATACAATGAAAACAAATAAAAGAAATAGAAAGGGACTTCGGCCTACGAATGCTAGCTAGGCTACCTCGTCGACCCTGGACTGAAGTCAGCTCCCACTCGACATGCTATTGTTGTGGTCCGAAAGCTGCTCCGGTACCGTGATCTGTGCAAAAAACACAGAAGTGTAGCATCAGCACAACCGACTCCATGTGCTGGTAAGTGCTTGGCCTAACCCCGGCGAAGTAGTGACGAGGCTAGACAGGACTACCAAAATCAACCTGTGCAGTTCAATACATATATACAATAGAAGGAAAGAAATACCGAAAACTAAACAGTTAGCAGGGAAGGGGAAACATGCCATGGGGAGTGCAATCCGGATATAAAAAATATCATCAACTTAAATAAGAAATAGGACACAATAATAATTAACAAAAATAGGAAGTCCTACAGTTGCACGGCATCAACCTTCATGTTTTTACTGTCATCCTCACCCAAAGCAAACAAATAAAATGCATAGCATCACCCTTCGTGCTTTCCTTCACATAACTCTCATTTCATGTCACGGAATGATCCTTCGTGCAAATATAATCAAATCGGAGCACGGAATGTCCATTCGTTCATAATTAATTAAAGCATGGAATAGAATAACCCTTTGTGCATAATATAATCAACAATGCCACAGAACGACCCTTGGTGCATTATCACTCTTCCTCACCTAAACAACAATCAAAACCAAACAGGCGAGGCAAATAGACAATAATAAGAAATGTCCCGGCAAAGGAAAACACAAATAAACAGCTAAATCTTGGCAAGGGAGCAATAACAACTTCCACATCCCGGCAAGGGAGATAAACAATATACTCAAGTTATCCCGGCAAGGGATTTAATCACATCTTTTACCAATTCTTTCATTTCTTACACAATAGTATTTTTTTAATTATTCGAGCCAACGCTCCAAAGAATTCACAAATTCATAACTGAACCTCAACTCTTCACATTATGTAGAAATAATTAGTTAGTTTAGAAGAGTCCAAAAATATACCAAAAACAAGTACCAACAAAGACCCACAGTCATGCTAGTCACCGGTGTATGGATACTCATCACCATGCATATATACCGTACTTGATCATTTAGCAAATAGCAATTAATAACACTCTAATCCTATTCCCTTAAGCCAAAGTTAGATCAAACACTCACCTCTGTTCAAAGAATAGCAATCAACTCTCCAATACCATCTTTTCTAAAAAATCCAACTCCGAAATAACGGATTTTATGCATAATTAATTCAATAATATCAATTAGGCTCAACAACATAATCCCATAGCCTACAAATGGGTTTTAGAGCATTTTTTCAAAAATACCAAAATTCGACACCAGACCCACATGGTCCAAACACGATGCTCGGACCTAAACCTAGTCACCTATAACCCCACGAGTTCAAATATGTAATTTGAATTAATATTCAACCCCAAACTGAGGTGGAATCACCCAAAATATCCAAAACCTTAACTACCCAAAAACCTTAATTTCTACTTTGATTTCATGACTTAGGGATAGGAAATTACTGATTAGATGAAGGAATTAAAATACTTACCTAGGAAGCTTTGGAGGAAAAGGCTCTTGTAACGACCCGGCCCGTCGTTATGGAAATTTCTACCCCGTTACCTTGCATTAACATATCTTATGCTTCTATATCAGTTTTAGAACCTATCGGGTGAGTTAGGAGTGAATTGAATTAAAAATGAAGCAAATAGCATGTTTGAAGGAAGTTTGAATATGGAAAGTCAATCTAGAGTTGACTATCGAGTTAGAGTGCTCGAAATCGGATTCTGATGATTCGACTAGTTTCGAGGGATAATTTATGACTCAGGAGAGCAATCGGAATTGAATTTGGAGACCCGGTGTAGAAATAGGCTTGAATTGGCTAAGGTTGAATTTTGGCGAAATCCGATCGATAGGTGAGATTTTGATCCGGGAGTCGGAATGGAATTCTGACAATTTCTGTAGCTTCGTTATGTGATTTTGGATATGTCTGCAAATTTTCAAGTCATTCGGACGTCGTTTGATCGGGTTTTGGATTAAATGTTAGTTTTGAAAGCTTTGAAGAAACTTAGGCTTGAATCCGTGTGTAATTGGTGATTTTGATGTTTAGGATGGTGTTTTTATGATTGGAACAAGTTCGCATCGTGTTTTGGAGTATATTGGCGGTTTTCGTTGGGGTCCCAGGGGCCTCGGGGTGAATCCGGACCATCATCCGGGCATTTTGAACTTGGCAAAATCTGCTGTAAATTGCAGATCACTGTGCAGAAGGCTAGGCCTTCGCGTTCGCGAGGGCAAGGCCCGCGTTCGTGAGGGCAAGGCCCGCGTTCGCGTAGCTTGGGGCACTTTGGTCAGCGCGTTCGCGAGGAGGACGGCCGCGATCGCGTAGAAGGAATCTGGGAAGCATCGCGTTCGCGATGTGGTTAGTCGCGATCGCGTAAGAGGAAATAGTGAAACATCGCGTTCGTGTGGATGGAGGCCGCGTTCGCGTAGAAGGACCTCCGGATGGTTGAAAAAATGTGCATCGCGAATGCGTGGGGGCATGTCGCGTTCGCGAAGGGAAAATGGATCAGTGCATCATAGACGCGTGATAGGTAACGCGAACGCGATGAGTAAAATGATGCTGGGCATCGCGAACACGAGTGGAGTCACGCGAACGCGTACAGAAAAAGTTCCAGGCAGCGAAGTTAAAACCAGAAACATTTCACTTACGGGTTCATATACCCAAAACACAATTTTTGAGACCTAGAGAGAAGAAATCACGGGAAAACGCTGGGAAATCATCGGGTATTCATCGGAGGTAAGTTTCTTGACTCAAAAACATCATTTTATGGTAGAATTAACATCATTCTTCATGAATTTGGGTAGAAATTGTGAAGGATTGTGGCCTAGATATTGAAAATGAAAATTTGGGTTTTGAAAGGCCAATCGAACTCCGATTTTGGTAAATTTTATATGTATGGACTCGTGGCGAGATGAGGGTTCTGGAAATATGAGTTTCAAAAATTTTCGAGATCCGGTGTAGAAATAGGCTTGAATTGGCTAAGGTTGAATTTTGGCGAAATCCGATCGATAGGTGAGATTTTGATCTGGGAGTTTGAATGGAATTCCGACAATTTCTGTAGCTTCGTTATGTGATTTTGGAAATGTCTGCAAATATTCAGGTCATTCGGACGTCGTTTGACCGGGTTTTGGATTGAATGTTAGTTTTGAAAGCTTTGAAGAAACTTAGGCTTGAATCCGTGTGTAATTGGTGATTTTGATGTTTAGGATGGTGTTTTTATGATTGGAACAAGTTCGTATCGTGTTTTGGAGTATGTTGGTGGTTTTCGTTGGGGTCCCGGGGCCTCGGGGTGAATCCGGACCATCATCCGGGCATTTTGAACTTGGCAAAATCTGCTGTAAATTGCAGATCACTGTGCAGAAGGCTAAGCCTTCGCGTTCGCGAGGGCAAGGCCCGCGTTCGCGTAGGCTGGGGCACTTTGGTCAGCGCGTTCGCGAGGAGGACGGCCGCGATCGCGTAGAAGGAATATAGGAAGCATCGCGTTCGCGATGTGGTTAGTCGCGATCGCGTAAGAGGAAATAGTGAAACATCGCATTCGCGTGGATGGAGGCCGCGTTAGCGTAGAAGGACCTCCGGATGGTTGAAGAAATGTGCATCGCGAACACGTGGGGGCATGTCGCGTTCGCGAAGGGAAAATGGATCAGTGCATTGCGGACGCGTGATAGGTAACGCGAACGCAAAGAGTAAAATGATGCTGGGCATCGCGAACGCGAGTGGAGTCACGCGAACGCGTAGAGCAAAGGTTCCAGGCAGTGAAGTTAAAACCAGAAGAGGGCTCACAGGTTCATATACCCAAAACATAATTTTTGAGCCCTAGAGAGAAGAAATCACGGGAAAACGCTGGGAAATCATCGGGTATTCATCGGAGGTAAGTTTCTTGACTCAAAAACATCATTTTATGGTAGAATTAACATCATTCTTCATGAATTTGGGTAGAAATTGTGAAGGATTGTGGCCTAGATATTGAAAACGAAAATTTGGGTTTTGAAAGGCCAATCGAACTCCGATTTTGGTAAATTTTATATGTAAGGACTCGTGGCGAGACGAGGGTTCTGGAAATATGAGTTTCAAAATTTTTCGAGATGTGGGCCCGGGGCTCGGGTTTTGCAAATTTCGTGATTTCTGATATTTTTCGAGTTCTTTCGATTGGGTGATGTTCCATTAGCCTATTTTGATATATTTGTGCTGATTTGTGCTAGTTTTGACGTGCGTGGATGCCGGTTCGAGGAGCTAAGGCGTCGCGGGCATGAGCTTTCGTCGGTTCGAGGTGGGTAATACTTGTAAATGATGTCCCGAGGGTTAGTAAACCCCGGACTTGCACATCTTAGTGCTGTGTTGAGGTGACTTGCACGCCGGATAACGAGCGTGGGGTAGAGCACCATTGGGGATTGTGACTTGGTCCGTCCCGCGTAATTAATAATAACACCTAATTGTCGAAATGAATTGGACTAATTATCATGTTTGGGCTTCGTGCCAATTATCTGAATCCTTCAGGGATTGGTATCATTGTTTTGATAACACTGTGCATATTTTATTCTAAATTCAAGGTTTAAAATGGTATTTTGATATTCATCATTTTTATAAGGTTATGAAACACTTGAACAAGGTCTTAATAACATTTTTAGATGTGACTATTATGATATTGTTGCCCGTAGGGCTTTCTTGATTATTTGTTAGATTGATTGGGCCGAGGGCCGTATGTTAGGGCATGACATTTCATATGAGCATATGCATACACATGCATGGATCGGACTGCACGCCGCAGTGGTATACGGATCGGGATGCGCGCCGCAGCAAGTGTGATATTAATATTGTGCTTGGGCTGTAGGAGCCCCTCCGGAGTCTGAACCCCCACAGTGAGCACGGGTACCCAAATTGGATCGGGCTACACGCCGTAGCGGTCATATGCGTTGCATGGCATACATACATTGGTTTACGTGTACTACGTGGCATAACATTCAGTACTCATACATTACTGGCACACATGCATTAGTTGCCTTATTGACCAAATCTCCTGGTATAAATTGATAAGGAGTGCTGAGCCCGAGGGGCTGATTTGAGTGCGGACTTGCACTGTTTGAGATTGTTCCAGGTATTGGTATGTTATCATGAAAGAAGCTAAAAATTGAGATTTCTAAATAATCTATTCACATATGCTGGAAAGGAATAAAAAGATAGTTCTGCATTGTGTAGCATGAGATAGTGCCTATCGTGGTTTTCTCCCCTTCAGCATTATTTACTTTTATTACTGCTGAGTTGGAAGTACTCACACCCGACTCCCTGCACCTTGTGTGCAGATCCAGGTACATCACAACAGAGCTAATTCTATTGCGGCTCGGGAGTGCTTTTGGACCGTCGAGGTAGCTGCCGGCGTTCGCAGGACCTGATTCTCCAGTTTGTCTATATTTTTGTTCTGACCATCCCACACTTGTGCACAGTTATATTCGCTATTTACACTTTGTATACTCTATAGAGGCTCATGACTCTTGACCCTTCGGTCTATGGGAGTTGGCACTTGTTGGGACTTGGTTCCCTGTTTTTAATATATCTATCACTGTTATACTTAAATTGGATAAAGTGAGCTTGTGGCTCCGTGGTTATTGTTGATTGGTCGGGCTGGCCTAGCAGTGTGTTGGTCGCCATCACGACCGGATTTGGGGTCGTGACAGCTCTTCAATATCTTATATGGGGTGTTAGGGAGAAGAGTTCGTGTGCAAAAATGAGGAAAATCCATTGCTGCTACTGTTCTGGAATTAAAATAGTCACTGAAGGGATTTACCCCTTCGTGATTGTGACATTAAGGTCATGTTCTTGATAAAGAAAGGGCTGAGGGCATCACCTTCGCGATTGAGAGCACGAAAATGCAAAGATGGAAAACTGGGTGTCCTAAAAAATAACCTACGTGCACGGGTTAGCCTGTACGCGAACGCGATGGGAAATAGGCCGGGAACTACGCGAACGCAATCCAGCCCTCACGAATGCGATGAAGAAAAGAGGGTTGGTCCTTCAGAGGTTCATATCTCTACGCAAACGCGGACTAGTGAAGCGAATGCGATGAAGGAACAAAATGAAGCATCGCGAACGTGTGAGGGGGAGTGCGAACACAAAAAATTATTTCACTGGGCAAACATTGCAGAAAAATCTGCTACCAATTCAAGAGTAAAAACACCCCGAACCACCTCTAATTCATTCCTGAGCCCTCGGGGCTCCTAATTAATTACACACACTAACTCAGTAACATCCTGCGAACTTACTCAAGCGATCAAATCTCCAAAACAACATCAAAATCAATGAATCAAGTCTCAAAATCATAAATTTCATTTTGAAACTTCTTAAACTTCCAACTTTAGATAATTAGGTCTGAAACACGTCAAACGATGTCTAATTTCGACCAAACTTCACAGAAAGCGCTTAACACATATTTAAGACTTGTACCAGGCGTCGGAACCAAAATACAGGCCTAATACCATAGTCTTTTAATCAATTTTCATTTTTATTTTCCTTAATAATTTCAGGAAACAAATTTACAGAAAAATTCTTTTACTTGGGTTCTAGACCTCAGATTTCAACTCCGGGCACATGCCCGAGTCCTACATTTTTCTATGGACCCTCCAAAATCGTCAAATCACGGGTCTGGGTCCGTTTAAGAAAAATGTTGATCGAAGTCAACTTTAACCATATTTATATCAAAATTCTTCAAAATTTTCATAGATTTTACATATTTCAACATAAAAGTTTCCCGGCTACACACGCAAATTGAGGCAACTACCAGTGAGGTTTTCAAGGCCTCAGAAGCACGGAAATGGGAGAAATCCGATGATGACCCTTTGGGTCGTCACATTCTGCACCTCTAAAATATTCGTTCTTCCTAGAACAGACAAAAGAAAGAAGTACCCTAGTTAGGAAATAGATGAGGATAACGTCTCCACATATCAGACTCGAACTCCCAAGTCAATACCTTAGGAGGCTAACCTGTCCACTAGACATGCACTGAAGGAAAACTCTTCGACCTCAACAGTCGAACCTGCCGGTCTAGAATAGCTATCGGCTCCTCCTTGTAGGACAGATCCTTGTCCAATTGGACAGTTCTAAAATCTAACACGTGGGTAAGATCGCCGTGATACCTCTGAAGCATAGGCACATGAAGTACTGGATGCACGACTGACAAGCTAGGTGGTAAGGCAAGTCTGTAAGCCACCTCTCCCACACAATCAAGAATCTCAAATTGGCCAATGAACCTAGGGCTAAGCTTTCCCTTCTTACCAAATCTCATCACGCCCTTCATAGGCGATACGCGGAGCAATACTCGCTCACTAACCATGAAAGCTATATATCAACCTTGCGATCCGCATAACTCTTTTATTGCGACTGAGCCGAACGAAACTTGTCATGAATAGTCTTGACCATATGCAAGACCTCCTCGATAAAATATGTACCCAATAACAGAGCATCTCCCAGCTCAAACCATCCCACTGGAGACCAATATCGCCTACCATACAACACCCTATATGGAGCTATCTGAATACTGGACTAGTAGCTGTTGTTGTAGGCAAACTCTACTAAGGGAAAAAACTGGTCCCACGAGCCTCTAAAATCGATAACACAGGCTCGAAGCATATCCTCTAATATCTGAATAGTCCTCTCGGACTGGCCATCCATCTGAGGATGGAATGCTATGCTCAACTGAACTTGGATACGTAACTCATGCCGAACTGCTCTCTGGAAGTGCAAGGTAAACTTCTTACCTCGATCTAAAACGATAGATGTCGGTACCCCGTGAAGGCAAACAATCTCCCAGATTTAGATCTCAGTTAATCTTTCCGATGAATAAGCGTTGGCAACATGAAAGAAATGTGCTGACTTGGTCAGCCTATCAACAATGACCCAAAGAGCATCAAACCTCTTCCGATTCACCAGAAGTCCAGTAACGAAATCCATGGTAATTCTCTCCCACTTCCACTCGGGAAGCTCAATCCTCTAACAAACACCACCAGGCCTATGATGCTCATACTTGACCTATTGACAATTCAAATACAGAGCCATATATGCAACAATATTTTCTTCATCCTACGCCGCCAATAATGCTGCCACAAGTCCTGATACATCTTTACGGGGCCCGTGTGAATAGAATACCAAGAACTATAGGCCTCTGCTAAGATCAACTCTCGAATCCCATCGATGTTGGGCACACAAACTCTCCCCTGCAACCTCAAAACACCATCATCATCTAAAGTCACCTTTGTGTCACTTTCACGCTGCACCGTGTCTCTCATGACACACAAATGAGGATCATCAAAAACCGGAACATGGATACGCTTCAATAATGAAGAACAAGCGAAGCTAATACTCTGCTAGGCTTAGAAATGTCCAATCTCACAAACCAATTGGCCAAGTCCTGAATATCCAAAGAAAACGGTCTCTGGCTGACCGGGACATAAGCAAGACTACCCATGCTAGCAGACTTCCTACTCAATGTATCGGCCACCATATTGGCCCTCCCTGGGTGGTACAAAATAGTAACATCATGATCCTTCAATAGCTCCAACCACCTCCACTGTCTCAAGTTCAACTCCTTCTGCTTGAACAAGTATTGTAGACTCTTGTGATAAGTGAACACCTCACATGTCACACCATATAAGTAATGCCTCCAAATATTCAAACCATGAACAATGGATGCCAACTCTAAATCATGGACCGAATAATTCTTCTCGTGGATCTTCAATTGCCTCGAAGCATAAACAATGACTCTGCCATCCTACATTAATATTGCGCCAAGCCCAACATGTGAAGCATCACAATAAACTCTATAAGATCCTGATCATGTGGGCAAAACTAATATCGGTGCCGTAGTCAGGGCTGTCTTGAGCTTCTGAAAGCTCTCCTCGCACTCGTCTGACCACCTATACTAGGCACCCTTCTAGGTCAACCTGGTCATCGGGGCTGCTATATATGAAAATCCCTCCACGAACCGACGGTAATAACCTGTTAACCCCAAGAAACTCCGAAGTTTAGTCGTTGAAGCTGGTCGAGACCAATTCTTGACTGCCTCAAACTTTTTTAGGTCCACCTGAATACCCTATACTGATACAACGTGACCTAGAAATGCAACTGAACTCAATCAGAACTCGCACTTCGAGAACGTAGCACACAAATGACTATCCTTCAGAGTCTGAAGAACCACTCTGAGGTGCTGCTCGTGCTCCTCCTAACAGTGGGAGTACACAAGAATATCATCAATAAAGATTATCACAAACAAGTCTAGATAAAGCCTGAACACTCAATTCATTAACTCGATAAATGCTGCTCGGGCATTGGTCAACCCAAATGACATGACCAAAAACTCATAATTCCCGTACCGAGTGCGAAATGATGTCTTAGGGACATGAGACGCACTAATCCTCAGCTGATGGTAGCCAGATCTCAAGTTTATCTTTGAAAACACCTTCATAACCTGTAGCTGGTCAAACAAATCATCAATCCTCGACAATGGATACTTTTTCTTTATCGTCACCTTGTTCAATTGCCGGTAATCAATGCACATCCTCATCAATCCGTCCTTTTTCTTCACAAATAGCACCAGCGCACCCCAAGGAGAAACACTAAGCCTGATAAAACCCTTCTCTAGCAAATCTTGCAACTGGTCCTTTAACTCAATCAACTCTGGCTGGGCCATACGATACGACAAAATAGAAATGGACTATGTGCCCGGGGCCAAATAAATATAGATATCAATATCCCTGTCAGGCGGCATACCCGGTAGGCCCAAAGGGAGAACCTTGGGGAACTCCCGAACAATAGGAACATAGTTAAGAGAAAGAACCTTTATGTTGGAATCACAAACATATGCCAAATAAGCTAAACACCCCTTCTTGACCATGCGTTGAGCCTTAACATATGAAATAACATTATGGGTGGCATGTCCTAGGGTCCTTCTCTACTACAATCGGGGCAAATCTAGCAAAGCCAAAGTTACGATCTTGGCGTGACAATCCAAGATAGCATGATACAGGAACAACCAATCCATCCCCAATATAACATCAAATTCCACCATGTCTAAAAGCAATAAATCAACTCGGGTCTCAAGGCCCTCAAATGCTACTACACAGGAATAATGGACTCGGTTGACCACTAAAGAATCACCCACTAGTGTAGATACATATACAGAAATAACCAAGGCATCATTAGGCATAGCCAAGTAGGGTGGAAAATAAGACGACACATATGAATACGTTGACCCAGGGTCAAATAGCACTGAAGCATCCCTGCTACAGACCAGAATAGTACCTATAATAACAACATCAGAAGACTCAGCCTCTGGTATGGCTGGCAAAGCATAAAACCGGGGCTGGGTCACAACTTCCTAAACCATGTCTCTAGGACGATCAGCTATTGGCTGACCTCTACCTCTGCCAGTCCGTGCTCCATCTCTACGGTCTCTACCTCCACCTCTATGATCCCTACCCCCACCTCTAGCTGGCTGGGCGGGCTGTGGATTATTTACTACGTGAATCGTGGGGTGAGGACCGTGCTGTTGAGAGCTTCCCGAGGCTCGAGAGCAAAACCTAACAATGTAATTATGGTAACCACCACCATAAAAAGACCTCGGCTGCTGCGACTGCTGGCCCTATCGACCTGAATGTCCTCCCCTAAAGCTCTGAAGTGGGGGTGCCCTGATAGGTTGCTGATCTAAATAGTACTGTTGAGAACCACCGCTACCTGGAGTACCATGAGAAACCTGAAGTACTGATTGAAAGGGCCTCGGTGAATGACCTCTATCATATGAATCCTTACCTCTAGACGAGGTACCATTGAACCTACCAGAATGACGAGGCCTCTTGTCCGACATCTGACCACCTCCCCATGCGAGGGACATCCCAACTCTACAAGCCACATTGGCAACCTCCTGAAAAGAAATATCACTACTAACTCCTATAGCCATCTAGAGACGGATTGGCTGAATCAATCCATCAATAATCTCGGGGCCCTCTATCGCTCTATAGGGAGTATCACAATAGCATGGCGCGCCAAGTCAACAAATCGAGTCTCATACGATGTAATTATCATGGAGCCTTGCTGGAGGTGCTCTAACTGCCTGCGAAGTGCCTCCCGTTGATTGGCTGGGAGAAACTTCTCAAATACTAACTTCGGAAACTGATCCCATGTCAAAGCTGGAGACCCTACTGGTCCAGATATGCAAAAATTGACCCCATTGGTCTCCACTATACCTATGGTCCTAAGGATCTCATGACAGCTGAATAAGAAATCCAAGAGATCCTCTAATGAAGCACCGGTGAATGTGGTGGTGAAGATCTTGGAGAACCGATCAAGTCTCCACAAAGCATCCAAATACATAGCCACTCCATCTCCGGCCTGAGCTGTAAAACCTGGCTAAGCTGCCACAGTTAGCTGAACCACTAGGATATAAGTCTGGGGAGCTACCTGCTTTGGAGTACGTGTAGCAAGAGTCTGAACCCTTCCTCTATCCTGGGAAGTGGCTGGTGCTACCTGCAGTAAACACGCGCTAGTGACACTCTCCATAAATCCTTTCAATCTGACTAGAGCGTCCTGAAGATCTAGGGTGACCATGACCCCTCCTAGGACCTAGGCTGGGCCCACTAGAGCTGCTGGTGTTGGAACCTTCTTATCATAGTCAATATAAGGCTCCACCTCTGGAACTGCTGCCGGGGGCTGAGCTCTGCCCCTACCTCGGCTCTGGCACGGCCTAAGGCTCTACCCTTCATAGGCGCTGCTATTGGTGGCTTAGGCTGCTGCGCAATAGAAAAAGAAGTACATGTTCTCGCCATCTATGAAAGAATAGAGTAGAAAGACAATCAGTATTTGAGAAATAGAATCGCACGATAAGAAAGAACATAAGTGAAACTCTTCCCAACTCCGTAGCCTTTGGGTGATAAATACATATGTCTTTGTACCGATCCATCAGACTCTACCAAGTTTTTCCATAAGTAGCAAGATCTATGCAACCTAGAACTCTGATACCAACTTGTCACAACCCATATTTCCCACCATCGGGAATTGTGATGGCGCATACTATTGGAGCTAGGCAAGCCAAACATTTAAACCTTTTGAATAACTAAACAACAATAATAACAATAATAAACCTTTAAATGAAAGCGAAAGACTCTTACAATATATGTAACTGAAAACCAAAAAAATACGGAAGTTAACATTTCACTACCCAAGACTGGAGTCGCTATCTCACGAACTACTAATAAATACTATAAACAAGTCTGAATAGAAAAATACATAATGTCTTTCTCGATACAATGAAAACAAACAGAAGATATAGAAAGGGACTTCGGCCTGCGAACGCTAGCTAGGCTACCTCGTAGTCCCTGGACTGAAGTCAGCTCCCACTCGACGTGCTACTATTGTGGTCCAAAAGTTGCTCCAGTACCGTGATATGTGCAAAAAGCACAGAAGTGTAGTATCAGCACAACCAACCCCATGTGCTGGTAAGTGCCTAGCCTAACCCTGACTACGTAGTGACGAGGCTAGACATGACTACCAAAATCAACCTGTGCAGTTCAATATATATATGCAATAGAAGTAAAGAAATACCAAAAACTAAATAGTTAATAGGGAAGGGGAAACATGCCATGGGGAGTACAATCTGGATATAAAAAAATCATCAACTTAAATAAGAAAAAGGACACAACAATAATTAATAAAAATAGGAAGTCCAACAGTTGCACGGTATCAACCTTTGTGCTTTTACTCTCATCCTCACCCAAAGCAAACAAATAAAATGCACGGCATCACCCTTCGTGCTTACCCTCACATAACTCTCATTTCATGGCATGGAATGATCCGTCGAGCAAATATAATCAAATCGGAGCATAGAATGTCCCTTCGTGCATAATTAATAAAAGCATGCCACGGAATGACCCTTCATGCATAATATAATCAACAATGGCACGGAATGAGCCTTGGTGCATTATCACTCTTCCTCACCCAAATAGCAATCAAAACCAAATGGGCATGGGAAATAGACAATAATAAGAAATGTCCTAGTAAGGGAAAACACAAATAAATCGCTCAATCCTGATAAGGGAGCAATAACAACTACTTTCATATCCCTTCAAGAAAGATAATCGATATACTCAAGTCATCCCGACAAGGGATTTAATCACATCTTTTACCATTTTTTTATTTTTTACACAATAGTATTTTTATTATTCTAGCCAACACTCTAAAGAATTCACAAATTCATAATTGAACATCAACTCTTCACATTATGTACAAATAATTAGTTAGTTTGGAACAGTTCCAAAATATACCAAACACAAGTACCAACAAAGACCCACAGTCATGCTAGACACCAGTGTATAGATACTCGTCAGCATGCCTACACATTGTACTCGATCATTTAGCAAATAGCAATTAATAACACTCTAATCTTATTCCCTGAAGCCAAACTTAGATCAAACACTTACCTCGGGCCAAACAGTAGCAACCAACTCTCCAATACCATCTTTCCTCTAAAATCCGACTCCGAAACAATGGTATCTAGGAATAATTAATTCAATAATATCAATTAGGGATCAACAACATAATCTCATAGCCTGAAATAAGTTTTGTAGCATTCTTCAAAAAAATACCAAAATTTGACACCGGGCTCACATGGTCCAAACACGAGGCTTGGACCAAAACCTAGTCACTCATAATCCCATGAGTTCAAATATGTAATTTGTTTTAAGATTCGACCCCAAACTAAGGTTGAATCACCCAAAATTCCCAAAACCTTAACTCTACCCAAAACCCGTAATTTCTACTTTGATTTCATGATTTAGGGCTAGGAAATTAGTGATTAGATGAAGGAATTAAGCAATAATGAAGTTATGAACACTTACCTAGGAAGCTAGGGAGGAAAGTCTCTTCAAAATCGTCTATGGGGTGTTAGGGACAAGAGTTCGTGTGCAAAAATGAGGAACATCCCATGTTGCTACTATTCTGGAATTAAAATAATCACTAAAGGGATTTAACCCTTCGTGATCGCGACATTAAGGTCATGTTCGTGATGAATAAAGGGATGTGGGCATCACATTCCCGATTGAGAGCACACGAACATGAAGAATGAAAATTGGGGGTCCTGAAAAATGGCCTACGCGAACGCGTTGGCCTTTAAGCGAACGCAATGGGAAATGGGCTGGAAACTACGTGAACACGATCCAGCCCTCGTGAATGCGAAGAAGAAAAGAGGGCTGGGCCCTCAGAGGTTCATATCTATAACGCGAACGCGAACGCGAATGTGATAAAGGAACAAAATAATGCATCGCGAACGCTTGAGAGGGAGTGCGAACGCGAAGAAGGATTTCACTGGCAAAAATTGCAAAAAAAATCTGCTACCATTCCAAGAGTAGAAACACCCCGAACCACCTCCAATTCACTCATGAGCCTTCGAGGCGCCTAACCAATGACACACGCTAACTCAATAACATCCTACAAACTTACTCGAGCGAGAAGATCACCAAAACAACATCAAAATTAATGAATCAAGCCTCAAAGTCATCACTTTCATTTCAAACTTCTTAAACTTCCAACTTTAGATAATTAGATCTGAAATACGTCGAACAACGTCCGATTGAATGCATATTTAAGACCTATACCTAGCGTCGGTACCAAAATACGAGCCCAATACAATAGTCTTTTAATCAATATTTATTTCCATTTTCTTTAACAATTTCAAAAAAAGATTAACAAAAAAATTCTTTTACTCGGGTTCTAGACCTCGGATTTCGACTCCGGGCACGTGCCTGAGTCCCATATTTTTCTACGGACCCTCTGGGATAGTCAAACCACGGGTCCGGGTCCGTTTACCAAAAATATTGATCGAAGTCAACTTTAACCATATTAATATCAAAATTCTTCAATTTTTTAACAAATTTCACATATTTTAACATAAAATTCCCAGCTACGTGCCCGGACTACCCACGCAAATTTTGGCAACTATCAGTGAGGTTTTCTAGGCCTAGGAAGCGCAGAAAAAAAGGAAAAATCTGGTGATGACCCTTTGGGTTATCACAGTTGCTGAGGCCATTTTGTTTAAGGCTCATTTGTAGCAAAGTGAGCATGAGGTGGAGACCTTTAGCCAAGAGATTTAATGAGGACAAGGCCAAATGAATTGAATTCCATAGTGTAGTTCTTCCTGCGACCGAATGCGAGGCTTCCTCCGATGGAAGATTGACCAACCTAGAGGCAGCCTTGAACTCCAAAACTGAAGAGCTTGCTGCTGCGGGGATGAAATGCCCAATTTGAGGAGAAGTATAAGAATACCATTAAGCATTATAGAATTTTACGCTCTACTATCCTCGAAGATGTTACCCTCTAGTCTGTTAGATTCGCCCGGGAAGACCTATCTATTGAGGGTATCAAACTCAAAGAAGAACTCAAGTGATGAGCGGCTTCCGAAATTTTTGAGAAAATTTATGTTATGTACATCATAAGAAGATAAACCTTGGAAGAGGCTAAAGCAGGTATCATTGACTTTGATGCTGAAATCGCTAAAGCATATGAGTTTGACCCAACTACTAAAAAGGGTGTCTCGATAGGGCTTGATTCTTCAGGTTTTCTAGTTCTAGTTTCAAAACTTTGGAAACTGAAGAAGAACCGAAAGGCAAAGATGTTGAAGGCCAAACTAATAAGGGCCAAGATGTTGAGCCATCGGCGGATATACCCACTTCCCCTAGGGCCACGAACACTTCTCTTCCTCCGGGTTTCGAAGATGCAGTAGTTTGGCTTTTCCTTTCTTTTCCCAACTTTTGTATCTATGCCGTTTCGGGATGTTTATTGTGAATAGAAACATCTTTTGCTCAAGTATTGTATTATTCTTTTTTCGTTTGAACATTTCTATTTTTAATCTTGGAATTCTTCTTTGCTTTAGTATTTGCACAAGTTTTACTGTTGCATCTTATGAATGCGTTGGGTGTATTTTTCCCCAAAAATATTTGCATTTCGGGCACACGGTCTTGCGAAATCAACCCTTCATCGTTCAGCCAAAAAATAAAAAGAATATACTTTAGTCCTTCCATTTTGAAAAGTGCATAAGTATTTGTTATGCTAAAAAGACATTGTCATTATTGTGGCAAGCTTATACATCATGTTTCTACGGGGCTGGTTGCACAGTTCTGGTCCCGATGCCATAACTATGTTCTCAGTTTTTGTATTTCGGTCGATGTAGCAAGCATTATTATTGTATCCTCATACCCACCCCCCCCCCCCCCCCCCCCCCGACATTTGAATGCGAATTGGAATACTGAAAATTTTGCACCTTTAAGGTTTCCACTAATGAATTTCTAGATAATCTTCTGTTCGCTAACAAACTTTGCTTCCCCTTAAGAATTTATGCTATCGATCTAAATACTATCTAACAATCCTCTAGTGGTTTGAGTAACCTTTGCCTGATAATAAAATCAATTTCCAATTCGTTTGAACCTTGCGTGATAACAAAATCACTTTATGCTACCGACCTAGCTTACATGCATCGAGTTCCTGGGTGTTTCAAAATTACTTTTCTTATAACCAAATTTTTCACTTTAGATAACAGAGGTTGGCTCTTCGATTGTAATACCTTTCCACTCTACTTCTGGGCTGCCATCCTTATATGTGCCAAGTCCATGCGCTCATTGCGTAGCTCCAAGTTGACTAATATTGCTTAGTTATTCACCTCTTCTTTTGCCTGAAAGTTTCTCAAGGTAGGATCTCCCTGTTCCACCGGGAATAAGGCTTCTGCTCCATACACAAGGGAGAAAGGAATTTCTCTAGTGCTTGATTTTGCCATTATTCGGTATGCCCATAACACCCCATGCAGTGCCTTAGGCCATTTCCCTTTAGCTATTTCCATCATCTTCTTGAGATTTCGTATAATCAATTTATTCATCGATTCTGCTTAACCACTTGCAATCGAATGATAGGGCGAAGATGTGATTCTTTTGATTTTCATGTGTTTCAAGTGAATTAATCCAATCCTGAAATAATAAAAGCAATGAAGAAATATGTAATACTTACTTGAGGTAAAGATGAAATATAATAAATAGTAATTACGGGAGTAAGGATTCCGGGCCCAATAATAATGAAATTAAAAAGTAAGAAGATGAAATTGCATAGAGCATTGAATAAATTATAGCGTAAGTTTTCCAAAAAATACGTGTCCTTTACAATGATACAAAGCTCACTATTATAGCTGCACCTACGGAACAAGGTCATAGCATTAAAGGTGTCATGGATCGAGTTGGTTTGAATTTTTTAATTAACAAACCAAACCAATTGTATCGGGTTATTAAATCCAAAGACCAAACCAAACCAATAAAAATCGAGTTTTTAAAACTCTATTTTTTTGATTTTTTTTATGAAGTCTTCGTAATACAAAACATAAAATTTGTGCTAAAAATATTTCCTTAATCCTAGTAAGACAGAACTATATAAGTATTTTTCAATAAAGTAACATAAATATGAGATGATTCATGGAATTGTACTAAATATTCAACAGTAAAGATAATAAAATCGCATATAAATAATGTTAATAAACCATAATGGAAGCAAACATAATTTAAAATTACTTGTAAGTTGCTAAAATAAGTACGACTAATACATACTATTATTACATGACTAAACATTAAAAGAAAAGTAAGTTATGCATTTTATCTAAGCCATGGAAAAACAAAAAAATTGATATCCAACACTATTTTCATTCATATTAAAATTAAATTGATATTCTTTTATTCACACTAATATTGATTTGATTTTGGTTTATGATTTATTTGAGTTACTAACATTTATTGGCTATAAAACTTATTGGAGCATCCAAAAATTATAAGTCCAAGCTTGAAATAATATGTTAAGCGATAAAACTATGAAAAAACTTAAGAAATATTTATAAACTATACTACAATAAATATTTTTATATATTAAAAATATTTAAAAATACTATACATATAATGTCGGGTTAGTTTGGTTGCGTTTTGATTTTTTTTTAGTTAAAACCAAATAAAACCAAATATCATCGGATTTTTTCTAACACCAAACCAAATCAAATCAAACCATAGGCGGATTTTTTTCTCGGTTTGACTCAGATTATCATGTTGGTACGATTTGTCTGTTTCATTTGTACACCTCTACCTAGGATCATGCCCTTCTTTAGTATCAATTATGAGGTTCATTGTAGAATGTATAACGGTGAATATACATGAAAAATTCTTTATAACGGATATTATTAAATGTTGTAGAATATTCCCCATTAAATTCTACCATGTGACATGTATTTATTGCATCTTTAAGAATGTCATTCCTTTCGATAACAAATGAAAAAGTTACTCTTCAATTTTAGCTATCTTCTATCTTCGACTCCACGTGGAAGTTTCTCATACATAACTTAGCATAACATATTTTTACCATGTACAGTCACTGTGTTCAACACTATGTCATAAGTATACCTTATACAACTTTTTCAAGTATCCACACTCATTTTAATATGTGATGTCTTCGTTATCAAGCTAATTCTCTTGAAGTCTTTTATCAATAATATAATTAGGAATCTAAATTTATATCTTAGATTTAGTATCCATAAGGGACACAAGTAATTACACCTATTTAAATTTGTTGGGCTTGGACAGGTTGGCTAGTCACTTGAATGAGCCTTAGAATGGCCAGCCCAACCCAGCCCTCAAACGGCCGCGGACCGGCCCTTCATTTTTTTTTAGAAAAAATATATTTTTTAAAATTCTTAAATATTTTTCGTGACATAATCAATTAATCATGTAAACATCTTCTATTTGCTTATAGTGTACAAAAAGCTTGATATTTGACGAAGAATCTCGTAATTGAATTGCAAATTCCCTATATCAGTAGCTCTTTTTTTTTTGAAATTTACATGAATATTTTCTTAATGGTTTTGTTTCATCTTTCTCATATTCAGAGATTACTTCAATAAGCTTAAATGCTGAGTATTTTTAATTTAGTATTAATATCATTTGTCGATTTCATCATTATAGTCCATAATTTTTTTAAAATTCATGAATTTTGCTAGTGGTGAAATTATTTTGTGTATTTAAAGTGATCTTTTTCTATTTTGAAGAGAAATTTAAATATTAATAATATATTAAAGTAATCCAAACTGTCATTGGTCACTTAAAGTAATATTTTCTTTTGAAAAAAGATAATTATTGGCCACGTTCGCTATTAATTAAACAAAAGAAAAACTAATTTTGTCATATTATAAGCATGTCAAAAATCTAGATTCTAGTTGATACGGAAAGGTAAATGAGCAATCTAAGGTTGGGAATGGGAATCACGGTTAATAATTTTTTTAGTTTTTACCTTTTTAAAATATTAATTATTTATTAGTTAATTAATTTAAATTTAATTAAGTTTTGGCCACGAGCCGACTGAAGCCTAGCCTCAGTTAAGGCTCAAGGACCAGTGGGCTGACTTGAGTCGAGCTTATAAGCCTTAATTTTAAATGAGCTAAAAAAAAACCTAATACAACCCTATCCAAGTAACGGGTTTGACGGCTCTTCATGTAATTAATACAACTAGCAAGTAATTAATGGAAGCATGAATATAAATGAGAGAACAAAATATTATTTCTCTCCTTTTCGAAATATTGATGCTAATTTAGGAAGTCTGTATCGAAACAGGAAAAAGGAAGCCATCTTAGTTCAATTAATGCATTTATGAGACTTCATTTACGTTGCAAATTTAACATAAAAAGAAATACATATTTATAGCAAATTTTAAAGGAATTGTTGAGAATTGTTACAAAACAGAGAACACTATGTTGATGTTAGTGTGGGGGAGAAGTACATTATTTTGGACCCTTTTTCCTTTTATTTTCTTTGCTACCTCTTCCCAAGCTAAACATGATGGTTCTTTTTCTTTCTTCTCTTTGTTTTAATCACCCTTATATATTATGGAAATACTTATATAAAAATTGGTGCAATAATACTTTACACTACTGAATTTAAATCGTGAATCCGCTTCTGATTCTTCTTTTTCTCATTTCATATTCCTTGTATTTCAGATGAACCTGTTTATGATTCTTCAGCTTGGACAGAGGTAATAAAGCATTTTTAAGACGCCATACTACAAAAAAATATCCATTTTATTGTTATATGAAAAAGGAAAGGAATTATTACACAAATAGTCGACCAGATTAAATGTTTACTTTTTTTCAGCCGGCATACATAGATTATATATTGATAACACACAGTTATACATATATTATACCATATGAATCATATATCTATTATACATCAACCGACTATTTTTAGTTTAAGAGATTAGGTAAGCGGCTATTTGGATTAATTCTTCGCTAATTAATCTGTTTGATGACAGTGTCAAGTGGATCCAGAGGCGCGACTTTACAATGGAGGAATTCTAGCGAATAAATTACCTGAATATAAACCGGTTAAAGATATCAATGGAGATATGGTTAATTCACCTACTTTTACCTTGCAAAATCTATCTCCAGGCTCATTTTATTCCTTCTCCAGTTAAGTTACTCTTAATTTCTTGTAGTGTTATAATTATTATTGTTGTTGCTCATCGATCATATTATTCTGAACTCAGTTTATTAAATTCTAAAAGTAGGACTAGTTTTTAAAGCATGTGTATTAATTGTAAGAAATTGGTATTTTTTACAGGCTGGGTAAGAGTGAAAAATGTAGATTCTGCTCTAATATCAGCTACGATAAAAGTAGAGAACACATTTGCAAAATGTATAGGCAGTGTTATAGCCAAGAAAGGATGCTGGTCTTTTCTCAAAGGTGGTTTCCGTTGGGAATCACCTTCCACCTCTTCTCAGATGGATTTTCAGGTACAATATTTTTTTTTTTTTTTTTAATAAAAATTTTGTTTCCCCTTATTTGGGCCTATCCGGTGTAATTCTGGATTAGTCAGGCCAGTAATAGTACATATTTCCTTCATCTTATATATCTCTATCTTTTTTTATGTTTTGCAGAATTCGGATCGGACAAGAAAGAATGTGGAGATAGAGCTTATTAGCTATTCATTACAGCCATTCACGGAGAAGCAATGGAGAAAAATTCAATTTGAAGGGATAAACACGGCAAGAACCTTACCATTTATGACTTAATTATTTGGCTCAATATATGATTGAATGATTTTCTTTAACTACAATTACTTGTGCGAAATACATTCAATTATATATATATATATATATAACAGAAAATATAGTTGTTGCATTTCAGGAAAGGAAGCGTGCCGTCACTGTCCATGTTGTAGATGAAAATGGATTTAGATTGCCAGGCGCAGCAGTAAATGTAAAGCAAATTTCAACAGAATTTCCATTTGGATGTGCAGTATCAAAAACAATTCTTGGAAATTTGCCTTATCAGGTCTACTTTTTCTCTTCATTTGCCAAGTGTACAGTACAATAGTTGAAGGGGAGCCTTGGCATTATCGCCATGTGACCAGGCGATCACGGGTTAAGGCCGTGAAAACAGCCAATTGCATAAATGCAGACCCTTGTGGCCCCGTCCCGTGCATAGCGGGAACTTAATGCGTCGGGCTGCTAAGAGTACAGTAGTTCAAAATTGATTTTCATTACTTTAGGGTAAATAATGTTATTTCAGGAATGGTTCGCTAAGCGATTCAAAGCAACAGTTTTTGAAAATGAGCTCAAGTGGTATAAGACAGAGCCACAACCTGGCCAATTCAACTATACCTTAGTAGATCAAATGATGGAATTCGTTCGTAAGAACAAACTTATAGCTAGAGGACACAACATGTTTTGGGATGACCCTGTCTATATACAAAATTGGCTTGAAAACATGACCGCTCCTCAGCTGAAACGAGCGATGAAATCCAGGATCAAAAGTGTGATAAGTAAATACAGGAATGATTTTGTACATTGGGATGTAAACAATGAACTTCTGCATTTCAATTTTTATGAGGGAAAGCTTGGACCTAATGCTACCTTAGATATGTTCAAGAAAGTGCACCGTGAAGATCCACTGGCGACCTTGTTTCTCAACGAGTACAACGTTGTTGAACGTTGTGACTCGAAAGCTAGTGTAGACAGGTATATTGAAAAGTACAAGGAACTAAAGAACGGCGGGGTGACTGTAGCTGGAATTGGTTTAGAGAGTCATTTTGCTATACCTAATCCTCCTTTCATGAGAGCTGTTCTTGATAAATTGGCGACGCTAAAGCTTCCTATTTGGCTAACAGAAGTGGACGTAAGCAAAATGTATGGACTCGAAGAACAAGCAATGTACTTGGAACAAATATTACGAGAGGGATTCTCACATCCAAGTGTCAATGGGATCATGCTTTGGACATCACGTAGCATAGGAGGATGTTATCAGACGTGCCTTACCGATGAAAAATTCCAGAACCTTCCGACAGGCGATGTTGTTGACAAGCTGCTATTGAAAGAATGGCAAACTAGGATGAAACATGGAAAAACAGATGAGTTTGGTTCCTATAGTTTCAGAGGTTTCTTAGGTGAATACAAGGTTTCTGTTGTTTACAATCACAAAGTTATCAATTCTTACTTCTCATTAGGCCGTGGTGTTGAGACTAAGCACATTACAGTTCAAATTTAGCCAAAAACTACTCAACACATTACGTAACTTTTAATTAATAAAGTGAACAAGAGATAGTTCATTTTTCATGTAAATTTGTATTCTTGAAAAGAGAATATTTGACTCCTAGTAATGTCAAAATTTTGATTTTTACCCTATTTCTTTTCACATGTCCTGCTCATTTGAGAGGTTTTCTTTTTTTAAATCTCAGTTTTGAGATGATTTGGTGGAGTTTTGAGGTGGTTTGAATTGAAAATTCAAAGTAAAAGATGGACATGAAAAAAATGATAAGTGTATCACACTATGTATTAGATATGTATTATAGTTGTTTCAAATGTATATCCATGAATACGTGTGTGTGAGATATATGTGTGATACATGTGTTGCACAAGAATTTTTTGAACTCGAGTTTGACTACAAATTTTGATACCAATCGGTTCAAATCACCTCAAATTTTCTCTCAAATTTTGTGTATTGACTCATCTATATGTTCTCAATGAATTTCAACTATACACATTGAAAAATATCCTTTTTAGCTTAGATTTTTGGAATCTTGATATATATATATATATATATATATATATATATATATATATATATATATATATATATATATATATATATATATATATATATATATATTTCATCACCTTGTTTGCTACCTTATCCATGATATTTCCTTTCCGTCTTGCATCTTATATTGTTGATCACGCTTAAAATTATGGAAAGAGATCTTTGCATGTATTTTTTGGGGAGAAAGAACCTTATTTATTTGGGTTTTCAATTTTTATATGTGTTTGGCTAGATTGGGTAAGTATAATATTAATGGCTAGAGATTGGTAAGTGAAGACTTATTTGGGATATTTGTGTAAGATTCCCAAAAATCAACTACAAAGTTAATGGGACAATGTCCTCTTTAGGCCTGGGGGTGGCAATTTGAGCCCAAATCTATTTGATCCACAATTCGTATAAGGTTTGTCTGGTCAATGACACCTCCATTTATTGAACTCAGTCCATCTTGTATCTCAGCCAATCTAAAGTTGGAGTGATTTTAGCGCAAATTTATCCATGAGTAACTTTGATAAAATATTTTTTGTTCGATATGTTATCTATGTCTATAACAAAAGTAAAAAAAGACTTACTTGATAATTAAATAACTCAAAAGAAAATAACACATTTTATCTATACCCGACTTTTTGTATCACATTTTAACTTGTGCCCGCTTTGTAAAAACATTACAAGTGTATCCATTTTTTTCGCATAACTGCAGCATACTGGGAAGAAGTAGGAAAGATGTTTAACCAAAATATGAAATTTCGATTAAAACTAAAAAATAAGAGAGAAATTAGGTTACTGATAATCAAGAGACCAAAGAATGTAATAGGCTTTCAAAAATTAGAATGAACAATAAAGAAAAATTTTATTTCAGTATGTTTTCAATAGTTGATCGTATCCACAAATGGCATAACTTCTTCCTTTTATAGCTGACCCTAGGTAGAAGAATGAAACCTAGGCTTTAATGACATAATTATGAATAAATAACACTGAATAGGTCGTTACACAATCATTCCTATTAAATGCCAATTCTTCAACATATCAAGTATTTAATGTTTGAATTGGGACTTCTTCATGTCTTCAGATTCATGCCTTAAATATTTTTTGATCCGTTGCCTCTGAATGTCTTGAGTTGATACGGAACTCGTATCTACTTACTTTTAACTTTTCCTGTGTTTCCTATCATTAACTTCGTATCTTTTTTGAATATTCAGGAGTCCATAGTCTTAAATGCCTTATTTAGATACGTGATACGTATCAAAACTATTCCTCGTGCCCTCTTTGAACTCTTCTTTTCGATTAAACATTATTTTGTTGACCTTTTGACCAATCCACGTATCATGCCACATCGCTCTTAGTAAAAAATTTAATTTTTTCCCAATACAGATAGTCCCCCCACTTCTCATTTATTTATCATTTAAATATTTGGGTAGTGGATTCTCATTAAAAGAGATTTTTTGTCACAATAAATGTTATGTCGGTGTTGACGTCTCAATTGTCCCTTCCATTTAATGTGTGATGACCCAAAGGGTCATCACCTATTTTCCTCACTTGTCCCGCATTTCTGAGGCCTTGAAAACCTCATATTATGTTGCCTCGATTTACGTGCATGATCCGGGCATGTAGCCGGAAAGATTTTGTGATAGAATATGTGAATTCTATGAAAAATTTGAAGAAAAGTGATATTAATATTGATATAGTTGACTTCGATCAACATTTTTGGTAAACGGACCCGTACCCGAGGTTGGACGGTCCCAGAAGGCCCTTAGGAAAATATGGGACTCGGGCATGTTCCCTGAGTTGAATTCGGAGGCCTAGAGCCTAAGATATGAATTTTTCCGTTAAATTACTTTTACTGAAAATAGTAAATGAAAATGGATTAATTGACCTTGGTATCGGGCTCGTATTTTAGTTCCGACGTCCGGTTCAAGTTTTAAATATTATATATGTGCTTTCTACAAAGTTTGGTGACATTTGGATGTCGTTTGATGTGTTTTGAACCTTGAGTTCCAAATTTGAAAGTTATGAAACTAAAAGAAAGATAACCATAAACTTGAGGCTTGATTTGATGAAAACGATGCTATATTGGGGATGTGATTTCACGAGCAAGTTTGTAATATGTTTTTGAAGTTGTATACATGTTTGGTTTGGAGCCCGGGGGGCTCGAGTAAAGATTTGATAGGCCGTCGGAGCAAATTCTGAAAAATAACACAGCTGGTTTTCCATCCAGCTGGTATATTCGCAAATGGGAAGATTTTCTCGCAAATGCGAGGCCTTCAGTAATCAGGGCATGTCTGCAAATGCGAACTATACGTCGGAAATGCGAGGTCTTCAGTAATCAGGGCATGTTCGCAAATGCGAACTATACCTCGCAAATGCGAGGCCTTCAGTAATCAGCCCATGTTCGCAAATGCGAACTTATTATTGCAATTGCGAAAGCCCCAGTAACCCAGCCTTGTTCGCAAATGCGAATATAATGTCGAGTGTGGTGTATGGGTAGTGGTGACGAGCATCCATACACTAGCGTCTAGCATGACCGTGAGTCGTTGTTGATATTTGTTGTGGGATGTTTTAAAGATGAAATCTTGAAGCCTTGCCAGGTTGTGAAATTGAACCCTGTTTTCCCTTGAAGGGACTTATTGTAAAGTGGATTATTGTTTTTCATTCTTTTGCCCTTAACTGTGATTGTTATTTGGGTGAGGAAGAGTGATAATGCACGAAGGGTGATGCCGTTCCTTGTTTACTGATTTTGCACGAAGGATAATGTCGTGCCTTGTTTTATTTATTATGCACGAAGGATCATGCCGTGACTTATGTTATTAATTATGCACGAAGGGTAATGTCGTGCCTTATATTATTGATTATGCACGAAGGATAATGCTGTGGCTTGTTATTGATTATGCACAAAGGATCATGTCGTGCCTTGTGATATTGATTATGCACGAAGGAACATTCCGTGCCGTTGTTATTTGAACCATGCACGAAGGATCATGCCGTGCCATGGATGTGAGGATGAGAGAAAAAGCACGAAGGGTGATTGTCACGACCCTAGTTCACCAATCGTGAACATGTCATGATGGCACCCAGTCCCCACGACTAGGTAAGCCTAACACGTTGCGGAATATACCAGTTTATGAACATTAAATAAGAAATAGCAGAAAACGATATAAATAGGAATGTAATCCGTACTGCTTGGCACATACACCCGTCAAACACACACAATAAAACACCACCAAGACCTGGAATCCCACGGGCAACACAGACTAAAAGAGAGTATACAACTGTGGCTCTATGTGTAAAGAGTATCTAACAACGAAATGAAGGAAAAAATCTACTAATACTATCAGAATAGAAGGAGGGCCTCCGGATCTGCGGACGTAGCAGATCATACCTCGAGGTCTCTCAAAGTGCTGCTGAATCACCTAGTATGGGCTTGTCCTGATATACCTGGATCTGCACAATAAAAGTGTGCAGAAGAGTAGCATGAGCACACCACGGCGGTACTCAGTAAGTGCCAAGCCTAACCTCGATGGAGTAGTGACGAGGAAGGTCGGTGCCCTACTAAGAGAAAACAATTACAAAAATGATAATAACAATAATAAGTAGTTTAACGATAATAATTCCGAAATAACAACAATAAAATGATTACTGCAACCGTCTATAATTAAACTAACAACAACTAACAACTCAATTAACAAGTCCAGGACCTGTGAAAATTGAACCCACAGTCCTATTAACAGTACCCCTGGGTCTCCGGGAATCGAACCCGCAGCTCATATCTCAATAATATATCAATAACTCAGGATCTCCGGGAATCGAACCCGCAGTCCCTTCAAATAACTCAGGATATCGGGAATCGAACCCGCAGTCCCTACAAATAACTCGAGATCTCGGGAATCGAACCCGCAGTCCTTACAAATAACTCGGGATCTCGGGAATCGAACCCGCAGTCCCTACAAATAACTCAGGATTTCGGGAATCGAACCCGCAGTCCCTACAAATAACACAGGATCTCGGGAATCAAACCCGCAGTCCCTACAAATAACTCAGGATCTCGGGAATCGGACTCGCAATCCCTACAAATAACTCAGGATCTCGAGAATCGAACCCGTAGTCCCTACCAATAACTCCAGGTCTCTGGGAATCGAACCCACAGCCCTGGGATCTCCGGGAATTGAACCCGCAGTCCACCAACACAACATTTAAAGAAAACGCACAAAGAAAACATAATATACTCAACTACAACTTCACCGAGGACTAGTGCCAACAGTTATCGAGATGTTCAAGTAAGACAATTTAGGCAGTTAGACAGATAAATCCTATCTAATCATGCTTCCCTAACGAATACCAGGTAAATATCACAATTTAATAAACCAAGAACAGGAATATCACGAATTGGACAATTCCAGTAAAGTGAGTTACAACAACCAGCGCATGTACACGCCCGTCACCTCGCGTACAAGGCATTTAAACTATCACATAATATCTTAGGGGTAAAGGTTCCCCCACACAAGGTTAGACAAGCCACTTACCTCGACTCCGGTACAAAATTGCTAAGAGACAACTCTCTTGCCGCGAATGTCGGCCTCCACAGGTGTAGTATCTGATAAAAATCAATGGAATCACATCAAAATAAGCCAATTGGGCATTACCCAATCAAAACAATCGAATTACACAAAAACCACAAAGTTGCCAAAACCCGACTTTCGGTAAGCTTCTCGAAAAAATTATGAAAGTTACATTTTCGGATTCCTTATCTCAACACGAGTCTAACCATACCAAGAACACCCAAATCGGACCACAAATGGCCCATCAAATCCTTGATTCTATCCAAGAGGGTTTTCTACCCTTTTTAACAAAAATTTTCAAATTAAAGACTAAAACTTGCAATAGATTCGAGTTATACAGACAAAATTGAGTTAAGAGTACTTACCCTTTTGATTTCTCCAAAAATCTCCCGAAAAATCGCCTTACCCGAACTCCAAATCGTCAAAAATGGCAAATGGGACGAAGTTGAACTTTATTCTGCTGCCCAGGTATTTGTTCTTCGCGTTCGCGGTCCTTCTCTCGCGTTCACGAAGAACAAACTTCCAAAAATATATTTTTCCAACTTTGCTCGGACAGCCTCTATTGCAATGGTCATAACTTTTTACACACAACTCCAAATGACGATTATAATATGTTTCGGAAAACTAGATTCAAAGAGCTACAACTTCCGTTTTTGAATCACCTCATAATTCCATGTAGATAAAAAGATATGAGTTTCCGAAGTAGGACCTGTGCGACAAAAAATCCTTCTTCGCGAACGCGAGGCACTGTTCGCGAACGCGAAGAACAAAGTCTCTGATGGAAAATCCTTCTTCGCGAACGCGATACCTTCATCGCGAACGCGAAGAACAAAGTCTTAGAGGCCAAATTCTTCTTCGTGAACGCGATAGGACCCTCGCGAACGCGAAGAACAATACCAGATACCAGAACAGCAGTCCAAAAACTTCCAAAAATGACCCGTTGGGCATCCGAAATCATCCCGAGGCCCCCGGGACCCCAACGAAAACCACCAACATACTCCAAAACATGATACGAACTTTTTCCAATCATAAAAACACCATCCTAAACATCAAAATCACCAATCACACACGGATTCAAGCCTAAGTTTCTTCAAAACTTCCGAAACTAACATTCGATCCAAAACCCGATCAAACGACGTTCAAATGACTTGAAAATTTGCGGACATATCCAAAATCACATAACGAAGCTACAGAAATTGTCGGAATTCTATTCCGACCCCCGGATCAAAATCTCACCTATCGTTCGGATTCGCCAGAATTTCAAACTTCGGCATTTCAAGCCTAATTGAGCTACGGACCTCCAAAATACATTCCGAACGCGCTCCCAACCCCGAAATCACCTAACGGAGCTAATGGAACCATCGAATTTCCGTTCCGAGGTCGTCTTAACACTGTTCCGGCTACGGGCCATTTTTCAATTATAAGGCTTCTATTTAGGGACTAAGTGTTCCAAAACGCTCCAAATTTCAGAACCGACTCTCCCGGCAAATCACCATAGCAGAAATGAACTTAGGGGAACAGTTAAATTGGGGATTGGGGCGAAATTTTCTAAAACGACCGGCCGGGTCGTTACATCTTCCCACACTTAAAAGATTCGTTCGTCCTCGAACAAGCATAGAAAACATACTTGGAGTGGTGAAGAGATGAGGGTATTGGTTGCGCATATCCTGCTCGGTCTCCCGAGTCGCCTCCTCGACCGGCTGACCCTGTCACTGAACCTTTTCCTGAAACGACGTTCTTTGACCTTAGCTTCCTGACTTGCCTGTCTAGAATGGCCACTGGCCCCTCAACGTAAGACAGATCCTCGTCTAACTGAACAGAAGTGAAATCCAACACACGCGACGGGTCACAATGGTATCTCCGGAGCATAGAGACATAAAACACGGGATGAACCCCGGCTAGGCTGGGAGGTAAGGCCAACTCATAAGCAAACTCCCCAACACGCCTCAAAACCTCAAAAGGGCCAATAAATCTAGGACTCAGCTGAGCACATTGACCTGATATAATCTGAAGATATTCCCTCTTGTTCAAACAATTAAGTTTTAGAGCCTAATTCCAACATCCGAAATTCTATGTAAGGCTTATTTTCATTAAGAGATCACTCGATATTCCTCAAATGCCGTCCTCAAACATGACTGCATAACCTTGCTGGATTCTTACCTTGCAACTCAAAATCCACAGGACCACAATAATATTTTATGACCAAATTAGTCAAAATTCAACGAATCAGATGCTCCCATTGCACCTCATGATCTACATAGGCCTCGTTCTAACTTTTACAATACTGACACTACAGAAGAAATGTGCCGATATCCATAACCAACTACTGAACCAACAATTCATTGGGTCTATACTCCTGACAAGATTCATTACCTTGTCCTAAACCAGAGGATGATTATTTCCTCTATAATATACTTCATATAATCAGTTTGCACTGACCCCAAATCACATAATCTCATCTCACCCAGTACGAACTGCTCAGGCGATAAGCCACATCAGACATAATCAAAAGTCCCACAAGATGACACAATGTGCTAGTAATCCACTAATTCGTACGTGATAGGAAGGCGAACACTAGAGAGAACTATTAAACTCTCACACTAACTTGGACTTCCTCAGAATAATAGGAAACAGAACACATAAGAGCAATAATGGACACTGAAATAACCATCACACTGTTGCGGCGTGCAACCCGATCCCAACAGTATACCTATGACGGTGTGCCACCCGATCCCAACAATATAACCATGGCGGCGTGCCACCCGATCCCAACAATATAACCATGGCGGCATGCCACCCGATCCCAACAATGTAACCATGGCGGCGTGCCACCCGATCCCAATAATATAAAACTCACACAAGGAGTCATATGTCGAGCTGAATAGCTCGTCACATCAAAATACTGAATATCGATCATAAGCACACTAAGGTGCATGATATCAGACTCAATGAAAACATATAGCGCTATAGGCTATGAACTCAAGCACAATTGAGGTGCGACATAAGATATGAGCCTCAAGAGCCATCATGCTCATATAACATCACCGCCGAGCGGAACCTCAACACATAAGGAACTTACCAAGGCTGTCTCACACTCATACGGCACAATATATCTTTACATGAATTAACTAACCGCGAAATAAGACCACGACTATCCCTCCATAAAGGGCGCATTGCTGGAAGAAACATAACCGGCCTGACGCAAGGCTCACCTCCACATTTAAATCTATCCACCGACCTTAAGTCTATCCTGGTCGTGCCAAGCTAAGTCAATAGTATTTCACAGGTCTATAACCCAATAAGCAGAGTGCCTTCCCGGCATAAGTCCTCAAATGGATGATATCACCAAAATCCTCATACTTGGTTTAAATTTCTAACCAATCAAGTGACTACATGTCACACCTATACAATCTTCTTGTGGGGCAAGCTCCCACCATCTTCCGAATAATTAAACGGGCTTGCACATTCAACCCACCGGCTGCGCTGACACTAAAAGCGATCAGGAGTCCCCAATCCGGGGTGCAAAGCCTTTCTCGCAGAACACCGATCTCAAATGATACCGATGTTAATACCCATCTTACTCAAAACACCGAAACTCCTTTTCTGCTCATCCGAGCTCTTTATATCACATTCATTGACCAAACTGTGACCTTGGTCCTTACTTCAAATTTCATACTACTCACTGCACCCCACGTGCCGATATACGATAGACACAATTTCAATCATAGCTCTAAACTGACGATAGGCTAATACTTCATCACAAAAGACTTTCCATTTAGCTCACTGCAGGAGAGCTATAACAACATACGGCAAATTCTCATAACCATCGAATATGCCAATCTCTAAGTAGTGGTCCAAGCCACCATAACCCTTCCCGAGATCTGCCTACTCATAACAGGCCCTAACAGAAGAATACTTCAGAATACCATCAAACACTGCAACCGACAAGCCTTAAATGCACCACCACAAATCACATGCATAATTCGATCACGTTACATGAACTGATCATTGACACAAATATGCCAACTCAACTTTGGCCAATCAATCTACTTTCTTCCAGTTTATCCTGGATTGCCTTATAATGTAAATATCTCCCTTCAATACCTAACATATTTCAACCACACTCACCCCGAATGACCTGAAATCACGAGGCCATGCTATCTCAAGAACGACGACCATTTCACGCCTCTCAAATGCTACACCACAAGTCAAAACATCATAGATTGTTTTTATACTTTTCTTCCTACGTTGCTTTAAAGGCTTGAGCCTCAACTGTACTTATAGACTCAGAATTATCAAACACCACACTTTACCTCTTGAATTTACTAGGACAGCTATTGAGAGCCATCCGGCCCCGACTTGCCCCAGTACGCAATCAACTCTATTGAATTTTATAACATATGAATACCCTCTCGATACAGCCCCCAACGGAACCACTTCCCGCGAAGCCTACACCTATACGAGGCATAAATCATGAATCTTTCCTCAAGTTTGAACACGAGCCAGTAAGGCTAACCATAACATGCATTCAACAATACATATACTCAATATACCACTCATGGCCCTTTTTCTGTGGCTACAATAACACAATAATACGCTAGTATCCTAAATTCATGCAGGTAATTAACCATGCGACCCCATCGTAAGCGGTGGGACTCTCTCATTTAGCTCAAGGCCACTATTACACAACTCTCGAACACATTAGAACCATACTTTCAAGTCATTTACTCTTATTCAACTGCAGTTCACTAGATCCAACGAACATAACCACCTATGCTCTATTAGCACTCTGACACCATAGGGTATGACCTTATCCCAATACAACCAAACATCTTCCTACTCCATGCATCGAGCATTCTTTCCCAACGACAGCTTACGACATAATGTGATTCTCACAGATCTATGAAGCACCATGTAGCCTTTGTCGAAGTTTTCACTGATAATTAAAATGTAGAATTATTATGGACATAGGAACATCAAAAGTCCCAACATCATACCATGCAAAACTCAACTCTTACTCATTAGCAAGTTTCAAAGAACTTTTGAATAACACTTAAATACATCACAGGACAAATCTGATATGACACATGACCCATAATTTGATCGTTGATAGTGAAATTCCTTCACTTGGCACGAAGCCATAAGATACATCTTGCTAATCCATGATACTAGCCTTTAACATTCGTATGTCTTCATCATAAGACAAGCCAAAGACACTCGTTTGGTACATGTCCTTCTTAAGACAGTTAAACTCATTTCCCCCCAGTATCTCTGATGGTTGAATCCTTCGCAAAATAGATATCTCATATGAACCACATAGTCTTTATTACCACAAACTATGTTTAGGTCTACATCCACCTTGTGACTCTACCATTATCGTGACGATTAGGCAGTTAAGTAAACATTCTCAAGATCGTACTTATCAACCGAATGTCAGAACCTAGTGCAACCCCATGTGCACAATTGAAGATCTCTCAATTCTCTTGCATTATCGATATGGATGACACGTGGTAACAAAGGTTGAGTAAATTCTTGACTCCCTTGAAATCCCACTGCAGCGTCACAAACCGTCGGCACATATTTGATACCGAGCGTGCAATTTTCAATACACGAGTGGATTCAAAAGAACGTATGACATAGGCTCCAACTGAATAAATGGCGCACGATAAGGAATTCAAAGAATTGAAGAGTTTCCTAAACAGTTACATAGCCCCTCGTAGATAAATACAGACGTCTCCGTATCGATCAGCGAGAATCTAAGTAACCGGTCTGTGTCCCGTGACTCCTACGAACCTAGAGCTCTGATACCAACTTGTCACGACCCTAGTTCACCAATCGTGAACATGTCATGATGGCACCCAGTCCCCACGACTAGGTAAGCCTAACACGTTGCGGAATATACCAGTTTATGAACATTAAATAAGAAATAGCAGAAAACGATATAAATAGGAATGTAATCTGTACTGCTTGGCACATACACCCGTCAAACACACTCTATAAAACACCACCAAGACCCGGAATCCCACGGGCAACACAGACTAAAAGAGAGTATACAACCGTGGCTCTATGTGTAAAGAGTATCTAACAACGAAATGAAGGAAAACATCTACTAATACTATCGGAATAGAAGGAGGGCCTCCGGATCCGCGGACGTAGCAGATCATACCTCGAGGTCTCCCAAAGTGCTGCTGAATCACCTAGTATGAGCTTGTCCTGATGTACCTGGATCTGCACAACAAAAGTGTGCAGAAGAGTAGCATGAGTACACCACGGCGGTACTCAGTAAGTGCCAAGCCTAACCTCGATGGAGTAGTGACGAGGAAGGTCGGGGCCCTACTGAGAAACGATAATATAATGATGATATCAAAATAATAAGCAGTTTAACGATAATAATTCTGAAATAACAACAATAAAATGATTACTGCAACCGTCTACAATTAAACAAACAACAAGTAACAACTCAATTAACAAGTCCAGGACCTGTAAAAAATGAACCCACAGTCATATTAACAGTACCCCTGAGTCTCCGGGAATCGAACCCGCGGCCCATGTCTCAATAATATATCAATAACTCAGGATCTCCGGGAATCGAACCCGCAGTCTCTACAAATAACTCAAGATCTCGGGAATCGAACACGCAGTCCCTACAAATAACTCAGGATCTCGGGAATCGAACCCGCAGTCCCTACAAATAACTCAGGATCTCGGGAATCGAACCCGCAGTCCCTACCAATAACTCAGGATCTCGGGAATTAAACTCGCAGTCCCTACCAATAACTCAGGATCTCGGGAATCGAACCCGCAGTCCCTACCAATAACTCAGGATCCCGGGAATCGAACCCGCAGTCCCTACCAATAACTCCGAGTCTCTGGGAATCGAACCCACAGCCCTGGGATCTCCGGGAATTGAACCCGTAGTCCACCAACACAACAATTAAAGAAAACGCACAAAGAAAACATAATATACTCAACTACAACTTCACCGAGGACTAGTGCCAACAATTGTCGAGATGTTCAAGTAATACAATTTAGGCAGTTAGACAGATAAATCCTATCTAATCATGCTTCCCTAACGAATACCAGGTAAATATCACAATTTAATAAACCAAGAACAGGAATATCACGAATTGGACAATTCAAGTAAAGTGAGTTACAACAACCAGCGCATGTACATGCCAGTCACCTCGCGTACAAGGCATTTAAACTATCACATAATATCTTAGGGGTAAAGGTTCCCCCACACGAGGTTAGACAAGCCACATACCTCGACTCCGTTACAAAATCGCTAAGAGACAACTCTCTTGCCGCGAATGTCGGCCTCCACAGGTGTAGTATCTGATAAAAATCAATGGAATCACATCAAAATAGGCCAATTGGGCATTACCCAATCAAAACAATCGAATTACACCAAAACCACAAAGTTGCCAAAACCCGACTTTTGGTACGCTTCTCGAAAAATTACGAAAGTTACATTTTCGGATTCCTTATCTCAACACGAGTCTAACCATACCAAGAACACCCAAATCGGACCACAAATGGCCCATCAAATCCTTGATTCTACCCAAGAGGATTTTCTACCCTTTTTAACAAAAATTCTCAAATTAAAGACTAAAACTTGCAATAGATTCGAGTTATACAACCAAAATTGAGTTAAGAGTACTTACCCTTTTGATTTCTCCAAAAATCTCCCGAAAAATCGCCTTACCCGAGCTCCAAATTGTCAAAAATGGCAAATGGGACGAAATTTGAACTTTATTCTGCTGCCCAGGTATTTGCTCTTCGCGTTCGCAGTCCTTCTCTCGCGTTCGCGAAGAACAAACTCCCAAAAATATATTTTTCCAACTTTGCTCGGACAGCCTCTATTGCAATGGTCATAACGTTTTACACAAAACTCCAAATGACTATTATAATATGTTTCTGGAAACAGGATCCAAAGAGCTACAACTTCCTTTTTTGAATCACCTCAAACTTCCTTGTAGATAAAAAGATATGAGCTTCCGAAGTAGGACCTGTGCGACAGAAAATCCTTCTTCGCGAACGCGAGGCACTGTTCGCGAACGCGAAGAACAAAGTCTCTGATGGAAAATCCTTCTTCGCGAACGCAATACCTTCATCACGAACGCGAAGAACAAAGTCTTAGAGGCCAAATTCTTCTTCGCGAACGCGATAGGACCCTCGCGAACGCGAAGAACAATACCAGATACCAGAACAGCAGTCCAAAAACTTCCAAAAATGACCCGTTGGGCATCCGAAATCATCCCGAGGCCCCCGGGACCCCAACGAAAACCACCAACTCCAAAACATGATACGAACTTGTTCCAATCATAAAAACACCATCCTAAACATCAAAATCACCAATTACACACGGATTCAAGCCTAAGTTTCTTCAAAACTTCCGAAACTAACATTCGATCCAAAACCCGATCAAATGACGTCCAAATGACCTGAAAATTTGCGGACATATCCAAAATCACATAACGAAGCTACAAAAATTGTCGGAATTCTATTCTAACCCCCGGAACAAAATCACACCTATCGTTCGGATTCGCCAAAATTTCAAACTTCGGCATTTCAAGCCTAATTGATCTACGGACCTCCAAAATACATTCCGAACGCGCTCCCAACCCCGAAATCACCTAACGGAGCTAATGGAACCATCCGATTTCCGTTCCGAGGTCGTCTTAATACTGTTCCAGCTACGGGCCATTTTTCAATTATAAGGCTTCTATTTAGGGACAAAGTGTCCCAAAACGCTCCAAATTTCAGAACCGACTCTCCCGGCAAATCACCATAGCAGGAATGAACTTAGAAGAACAGTTAAATTGGGGATTGGGGCGAAATTTTCTAAAACGACCGGCCGGGTCGTTACAGTGATGTCGTGCAACTATTTGCTATTCTTTGTTTTGATATTAACTGTTTCCATTATACTCTGATTTCCATTATTGATTTAATAGTTGGTGCTAACTGTTGTGTTTCCCCTTTTACGATACTTCTTGTTGAATTTGTTATTTGATATTTCTTGATATCTTGTGGTGTACACATATATAGAACTGTACAGGTTTACGTGAGTGTCTGGTCCTAGGATTGTCACTACTTCGCCGGGATAGGCCAGGCACTTACCAGCACATGGGGTCGGATTGTGTTGATACTGCACTTCTGTGCGTTTTTGCACAGGTCCATGTGTTAAGCAGGAGCAGCAGCAGCAACAACAGCAGTAGAGTATTCTTGGTAGGTGAGCATTTCGAGACTGAGGTAGCTTGCAAGCGTCCACAGGCCCGGTGTCTCTTCTATTTACTTATAGTCTCATTGTTCCGAGACAAATGGATATTTATCATTTTCTTTCAGACCATTATGTGTAGTATTCATTAGTAGTTCGTGAGTTGGTGACTCCACGTCTTGGGTAGAGGATTTCATTAGTGTTTTACCTTAATATTATTTATCTCTATTTAGAAAGTCTTCCGCATTTATTAAGTTGAATATGTATTTCTATTGTTGGTAAAAATGAGTATAAAAATAATGATACGAACAGGATAATGTTGAATGTAGTGGCTTGCCTAGCTACCATAAGTAGGCGCCATCACGATCCCGATGTTGGGGAAAAATTCGGGTCGTGACAAGTTGGTATCAGAGCTCTAGGTTACATAGGTCTCACCACTCACGAACAAGCTTAGTAGAGTTTGAGGGGTAGGTACGGAGACGTCTGTACTTGTCCTCCAGAGTCTATTGAGTTAGGAAAGAGTCTCTCATTTGTTCCTTATTGTCATGCGATTTGTTCCTCAAATACTGATCGAATTTCTACTATGTCCTTTAGCAGATGGTGAGGACACACGCTTCTTCGTTCGCTGATCAGCAGCTTGAGCCCCAAGCAGGTCCCGTGAAGGGCAGGGGCCGAGGCCGTATCGGAGGCCGTGGTAGGGGATGAGCTCAGCCCCAGGCAGCTATTCCAGAAGTGGAGCCTCATGTTGAGATTGGCAAGGAGGTTCCGGTCCCAGCATCTCCAGTGGGGCCAGCTCAGGTCCCAGGGGAGGCCTTATTTACCCCGGATCTCGGGGAGGCTCTGGTCAGGATAGCAGGATTTATGGACGGCGTTGCTAGAGCAGGCTTATTACCAGCTGCACCAACCGCTTCTTAGGCTGGAGGAATGGCCCAAACTCCTGTTGCACGTACTTCGGAGCCAGTAGCTCCTCAGCCTCAGACACCAGTGGTTCATCCAGCTATGGCCACTCAGTCAGGTACCACAGCTTAGGCCAGAGATGGAGCGGCCATGACTTCTGATTCTCTATGGAGACTTGATCGGTTCTCCAAGCTGTTTACCACTACTTTCTGCGGTGCCATATCAGAGGACCCTCAAGATTTCTTATTCAGTTACCACGAGATTCTCAAGACTATAGGAATAGTGGAATCCAATGGAGTTTATTTCTGCACATTCAGGCTTTCAGGATCCGCCAAAACTTGGTAGAGAGATTACTATTTGACTCGACTAGCAAGGTCCCCGGCTTTATCATGGGACCAGTTTGCAGAGTTATTTCTGGAGAAGTTTCTCCCTGTTACTCAGCGGGATGAACTTCGGAGGCAGTTTGAGTGCCTCCAGCAGGGTACTATGACTGTCACTCAGTATGAGATGAGGTTTGTTGATCTAGCAAGTCATGCGATTGTGATACTCCCCACAGATCGGGAGAGGGTCAGCAGGTTTATAAATGGGCTAAATGAACTGATTAGACTTCAGATGGCTATGGGAGTTGGGAGTGATATATCTTTTTAGGAGGCGGCTAATGCAGCTCGTAGAGTTGAGATGGCTCTTGCTCGGGGAGGTGGTTATCTTTCAGACAAGAGGCCTCGTCATTCTGGCAGATTTAGTGGTTCTTCTTCTGTAGGCAGGGAATCTTTTGATAGGGGCCATTCTTCCAGACCTTTTCAGTAAGCTCTCTAGGTTTGATAGGGTGGACCAGGTGATCATGGGTTTCGTGAGCAGTATTCAGATCAGACTCCCATTAGTGCTCAGCCTCTTCAGAATGTTCGTGGGGGCCATTCAGGCCGTCAGGGCCAGCAGCCCTATCAGCCTAAATGTTGCTACCGTTGTGGTGACCCAGGTCATCTAGTAAGGTTTTTCCCTCGAGCGACTGGCAACACTCAGCAGCGGGGTCCTCGTCCTATAATTTAGGCCCCGGCTGACCCACAGCCTGCCCAGCCAGCCAGAGGCAGGGGTAAAGATCGTAGAGGAGGAGGTCGACACCGTAGAGGTGGAGACCGTCCAGCCAGAGGTAGAGGTGCCAGCCAGTTGATAGCCGTCCTAGAGACGTAGCTCGGATGGGAGGTGCCGATCCCCGATTCTATGCTTTACCAGCCAGGCTAGAGGTAGAGGCATCAGATGCCGTGATTACAGGTACCATTCTTGTGTGTGGCAGAGGTGCTTCAGTATTATTTAACCCTGGGTCTACATATTCATATGTGTCTTCCTACTTTGCACCATATCCGGCCGTGCCCAGCTATGCCCTGGATATTCCAGTTTATATGTCCACACCAGTGGGTGACTCCATTGTAGTCAACCGGGTGCATCATTCATGCGTAGTTATATTCGGGGGTCTTGAGACCCGTGTTGTTCTATTGCTAATTGACATGGTGGATTTCGATATCATATTGGGGATGGACTGGTTGTCCCCATACCATGCTATCTTAGATTGTCATGCCAAGACAGTGACCTTAGCCTTGCCAAAATCACCTCAACTAGAGTGGAGAGGGACCTCAGGCCACTCCGTTTGCACTATTATTTCCTATGTTAAGGCTCGACGCATGGTCGAGATGTGGTATCTAGCTTATTTGGCTTATGTTCATGATTCTAGCGCAGAAATTCCTTCTATCGATTCAGTTCCTATTGTACGGGAGTTTCCCGAGGTTTTCCCTTCAGACCTGCCGGGCATGCCACCCGACAGGGATATTGATTTCTGTATTGATCTAGCACCGGGCACTCAGCCCATCTCTATTCAACCCTATCGTATGGCCCCTCCGGAGTTAAATGAGTTAAAAAATCAATTGCAAGACCTTCTAGAAAAGGGTTTTATCAGGCCCAGTGTTTCTCCCTTGGGAGCACCCGTGTTATTTGTGAAGAAGAAGGATGACTCGATGTGGATGTGTATTGATTACTAGCAATTAAACAAAGTGACGATAAAGAACAAGTATCCACTGCCGAGGATTGATGATTTGTTTGACCAGCTCCAAGTAGCGAGGGTGTTCTCAAAAATAGACTTCAGGTCGGGCTACCATCAGTTGAAGATCAGGGCGGCTGACATTCCTAAGACAGCCTTTCGCACTAGATACGGGCATTATGAATTCTTGGTCATGTCCTTCGGGTTGACCAATGCCCCATCAGCATTCACGGAGTTGATGAATCGGGTGTTCAGGCCTTATTTAGATCTGTTCATGATAGTCTTTATAGATGACATCCTGGTATACCCCCGCAACCAGGAAGAACAGGAGCAGCACCTCAGAGTAGTTCTTCAAACTCTGAAAGATAATCAGCTATATGCCAAATTTGTGAAATGCGAGTTCTGGTTGAGTTTGGTGGCATTCCTGGGTCATATTGTATCAGTGGAAGGTATTCAGGTGGACCCAAAGAAGATTGAGGCAGTCCAGAATTGGCCTCGACTAGCTTCAGTGACCGAGATCCAGAGTTTCTTAGGGTTAGTAGGTTACTACTGTCGATTTGTAGAGGGGTTCTCTTCTATTGCAGCCCCGATAACCAGGTTGACCCAGAAGGGTGCCCGGTTCCAATGGTCAGATGAGTGTGAGGCAAGCTTTCAGAAGCTCAAGATAGCCTTGACTACAACACCAGTGCTGATACTACCTACGGGTGCAGGGCCTTATATAGTTTGCTTTGATGCATCCCGTACGGGGCTTGGAGCGGTATTGATGCAGGAAGGTAAGGTTATTGCTTATGCTTCGAGACAGTTGAAAATACATGAGAAGAATTATCCTGTTCATGATCTTGAGCTTGCAGCACTGGTTCATGCCTTAAAAATCTAGAGGCATTATTTATATGGTGTGGCGTGTGAGGTGTACACGGATCACAAAAGCCTATAGTACTTGTTCAAGGACAAGGAGTTGAATTTATGACAGTGGAGATGGTTAGAGTTACTGAAGGACTATGATGTCACTATCCTATATCACCCAGGGAAGGCCAATATGGTGGCCGATGCATTGAGTAGAAAGTCTGCCAGTGTGGGTAGTCTCGCATTCATTCCGGTCAGTCAGAGACCACTTGCTCTAGATGTCCAGGCCTTAGCCAACCAGTTCGTAAGACTAGACATTTTTGAGCATAGCAGAGTGTTAGCTTGCACGGTTGCTCGTTCATCTCTATTAGAGCGTATCCGTGAGAGGAAATTTGATGATCCTTATTTGCGTGACTTGAGAGATACTATACAATGGGGAGGTGCCACGAAGGTAACTCTAGATGATGACGGAATTGAGATTGCAGGGTCGAGTTTGTATGCCCAATGTCGAGGGGATTCGAGAGTTGATCTTAGCGGAGGCCCACATTTCGTGGTATTCTATTCACCCGGGCGCCGCGAAGATGTATCAGGATTTACGACAGCACTATTGGTGGCGCATGATGAAGAAAGACATCGTTGTGTATGTTTCTCGGTGTCTAAATTGTCAGCAGGTGAAATATGAGCACTAGAGGCCTAGTGGTGTAATCCAGAGAATCGAAATTCTCGAGTGGAAATGGGAACGAATCACTATGGACTTCATTACTGGACTTCCTTTGACTAGAAGGAAATCTGATGCTATTTGGGCCATTGTTGATAGGCTGACCAAGTCAGCACACTTCATTCCAGTATCTGTCTCTTACTCATCGGAGAGGTTAGCAAAGATTTACATCAGGCAGATTGTTCATCTTCATAGGGTGTCAGTATCTATTATCTCAGATCGGGGTACGCAGTTCACCTCGCGGTTCTAGAGAGCGGTCCAGCAGGAGTTAGGCACCCAGGTCCAGTTGAGTACAGCTTTTCATCCGCAGACAAACGGTCTATCCGAGAGGACTATTCATATCCTAGAGGACATGCTCCGAGCCTATGTCATTGATTTTGGAGGCTCGTGGGACTAGTTTCTGCCATTAGTGGAGTTCGCCTACAACAACAGCTACCAGTCTAGCATTTAGATGGCCTCGTATGAGGCATTTTATAGTAGGCAGTGTCGATCCCCAGTCGGATGGTTTGAACCGGGAGAGGCTCGGTTTTTGGGTACAAACTTAGTACAAGAGGCCTTAGACAAGGTCAAGACTATCCAGGAGAGATTGCGTTCAGCTCAGTCCAGACAGAAGATTATGCAGATCGTAAGGTTCGAGATGTAGATTTCATGGTTGGTGAGCGGGTATTACTTCGAGTATTTCCTATGAAGGGCGGGAAAACTCAGCCCTAGGTATATTGGTCCATTTGAGATTCTGGACCGAGTGGGAGGGGTGGCTTATAGACTAGCTCTGCCACCTAGCTTATCAGCCGTGCAACCAGTTTTTCATGTATCTGTGCTTCGGAGGTACCACGGCGATCCCACACATGTGTTAGACTTTAGTACCGTCCAATTGGACAATGATTTATCCTACGAAGAGGAGCCGGTAGCCATTCTAGACCGGTAGGTTCGACAGTTGAGGTCGAAGAGATTTCCTTCCGTGCGTGTCAAGTGAAGAGGTCAGCCTCATAAGGCATCGATCTGGGAGTCCGAGTCTGATATGCTGAGCTGCTACCCACATTTGTTCCCCGACTCAGGTACTTCCTTCTCTTGTCCATTCGAGGACGAACGATTGTTTTAGAGGTGGAGGATGTGACGACCCAAAGGGTCATCACCTGTTTTCCTCACTTGTCCCGCATTTCCTATGCCTTGAAAACCTCATTTTATGTTGCCTCGATTTCCGTTCATGATCCGGGCATGTAGCCGTAAAGATTTTGTGATAGAATATGTGAATTCTATTAAACATTTGAAGAAAAGTGATATTAATATTGATATAGTTGACTTTGGTCAACATTTTTGGTAAACGGACCCAGACCCGAGGTCGGATGGTCCCGGAAGGTCCGTAGGAAAATATGGGACTCGGGCATGTGCCCGGAGTCGAATTCGGAGGCCTAGAGCCTAGATATGAATTTTTCCGTTAAATTGTTTTTGCTGAAAACAGTAAATGAAAATGGATTAAACGACCTTGGTATCGGGCTCGGACGCTCGGTACAAGTCTTTAATATTATATATGTGCTTTGTGCAAAGTTTGGTGACATTTGGATGTCGTTTGATGTGTTTTGAACCTTGAGTTCCAAATTTTAAAGTTATGAAACTAAAAGAAAGATAATCATGAACTTTAGGCTTGATTTGATGAAAACGATGCTATATTGGCGATGTGATCGCACGAGCAAGTTTGTAATATGTCTTTGAAGTTGTGTACATGTTTGATTTGGAGCCCGGGGGGCTCGGGTAAACATTTGATAGGCCGTTGGAGCAAATATTGAAAAATTACACAGCTGGTTTTCCACACAGATGGTATCTTCGCAAATGCGAAGACTTTCTCGCATATGCGAGGCCTTCAGTAATCAGGGCATGTTCGCAAATGTGAACTATACCTCGCAAATGCAAGGCCTTCAGTAATCAGGGCATGTTCGCAAATGCGAACTATACCTCGCAAATGCGGGACCTTCAGTAATCAGCCCATGTTCGCAAATGCGAACTTATTGTCGCAATTGCAAAAGCCCCAGTAACCCAGCCTTGTTCGCAAATGCGAACATAATGTCGCAAATGCAATGCTGACAGTCTCCAGCCAGCTATGCTCGCAATTGCGAACAAACGTTCGCATTTGCGATAACCGCAGCTGTGCAAATTTATACTTAAACGAATTTTTGACCTCTTTTCCTCATTCTTTCAAAACCTAACATACCACACACGATCCTCCAAGAGCAAAATCACTCCAAAACACTTGTAAGTCACTTTTTATTTAATTATTTCAATTCCTAACATCATTAAACATGTTTTTCAAGAGAAATCAAAGGTTTTCATGGTAGAAATTCTTGTTTTTGGGTAGAACCTAGGGGTTTCATGAATTGGGGAATTGGACCTCGAATTGAGGTCTGATTTTGAAACAAATCATATATTTGAACTCGTGAGGGAATGGGTAACCGGATTTTGGTCCGAACCCCGAGTTCCGACCACGTGGGGCTAGGGGCGTTTTGGGAAATTCTGGGGTAAACTTTGAGAAAACAAGTTTTAGGCATCCAAACTAAGTTATATAGTATTTATTAATGTAATTGAATCAATTGTGATTAGATTCGAGCAAGTTGAAAGCTGAAATTCGAGGTAAAGCTATAGTTGAAGGATAATATGGACTTCAAGGCTAGAGGTAAGTGTTTGATCTATCCTAGCTCGAGGGAATAGGAATTATGTGCTATATGCTATGTGATCGAGTGTGGTGTATGGGATGTGGTGATGAGCATCCATATACTGGCGTCTAGCATGACCGTGAGTTGTTGTTGATATTTGTTGTGGGACGTTTTAAAGATGAAATCTTGAACTCTTGCCGGGTTGTGAAATTGAACCCTGTTTTCCCTTGCTGGGACTTATTGTAAAGTGGATTATTGTTTTTCATTCTTTTGCACTTAATTGTAATTGTTATATGGGTGAGGAAGAGTGATAATGCACGAAGGGTGATGTCGTGCCTTGTTTACTGATTTTACACGAAGGATAATGCCGTGCCTTGTTTTATTTATTATGCACGAAGGATCATGTCGTGCCTTATGTTATTAATTATGCACGAAGGGTAATGTCTTGCCTTATATTATTGATTATTCATAAAGGATAATGTCGTGCCTTGTTATAGATTGTGCACGAAGGATTATGTCATGCTTTGTGATATTGATTATGCACGAAGGAACATTCCGTGCCGTTGTTATTTGAACCACGCATGAAGGATTATGCCGTGCCATGGATGTGAGGAAGAGAGTAAAAGCAGGAAGGGTGATACCCTGCAACTATTTGCTATTGTTTGTTTTGATATTAATTGTTTGCATTATACTCTGATTTCCATTATTGATTTAATAGTTGTTGCTAACTGTTGTGTTTCCCTTTTTATGATACTTCTTGTTGAATTTGTTATTTGATATTTCTTGTTATCTTGTGGTATACATATATATAGAACTGCACAGGTTTACATGATAGGCTAGGCACTTACCAGCACATGGGGTCGGATTGTGCTGATACTGCACTTCTGTGCATTTTTTGCACAGGTCCAGTTGTTGAGAAGGAGCAGCAGCAGCGGTAGAGTATTCGTGGGAGTTGAGCATTCCGAGACTGAGGTAGCTTGTAGGCGTCCGCAGGCCTGGCCTCTTCTATTTACTTATACTACTTGCTGTAGTCTCATTGTTCCGAGACAGATAGATATTTATCATTTTCTTTCAGACCATTATGTATAGTATTCATTAGTAGTTCGTGAGTTGGTGACTCCACATCTTGGGTAGAGGATTTCATCAGTGTGTTACCTTAGTATTATTTATCTCTTATTAGAAAGTCTTTTGCATTTATTAAGTTGAATATGTATTTCTCTTGTTGGTAAAAATGAGAATACAAAATAATGATAAGAACAGAATAATGTTGAATGTAGTGGCTCGCCTAGCTACCACGAGTAGGCGCCATCACGATCCTGATGTTGGGGGAAAATCCGGGTCGTGACATAATGCATCACATACGTGTCACTTCTTCACTAGCTCTACGGTTCTGCAGCCTTTTTCTTCACTATTCACGAAGTGATGGTTACCTTTATTATAGGCATTTCACCATTATTCTTCTTAGTTTGCCAGTTGCTTTCCATATACTCTTTCGATTCCCTTTTCCTTGGTTATCTTCTTCATCAAGTGACTTCTCACTTCCTCCTTTTGTTTTTCTTCTGTAAAAATTTGTTCAACGATGACATCTTCACATCCTATCCCAAAAAGAGTTCCTATACTTGATAGATTTCCCAATGCTCCCGCAAGACATAGAAGAGGTAGAGGAGGTGTCCCTCATGGTGCAGGGTCGACGCGTGGTGGTACATCTGGTTCTACCATCCCTTCTATTTTTTGCATCTCCTCTAGATGGGCTTGTCCAACAAATCCTCTTCTAAAGGAGAAGAGCCTTCTGAACCCCTTCAAGAACTAACGGTTGACGAAATTGTATTGTTAGATCTATCTTTTGAGCATGACAAAGAATCTCTTTCTGAGAAAATGCTTAAATTAGAAAAAGTTGATAAATACCCTTCTTTAATTACTGAACCGCTTATCCCAATCATTCGAAAAGATTGTCGATGGAAAGATAGTACTCCCATAGTTATACTCAACCCTAACCAGAGAATATCTTCTTATAGAGACGGTTTTTCTTGCGTTTACACTTATCCTTTCACTCTAGGATTTATCCTCGCCATTGATCCAATCATTCTTGATTTTTGTCATTTTTTCAAAATATGTTTACCTCAAGTTGGTCCCCTGGTATGGGGAGTTGTGGCGTGCTTAAGGTTTATGTCCGTCAGAGCAGATATGGATTTTACTTTTCCTCATCTGATTCACCTTTACCATCCCAAACTCTTTTGTAATGGAGTTTTTACATTGTCTGCAAGAGGTAAGCGGGTTTTGATAAACCCTAAGGATATTAATGACCGCGGTAGGTACACACGGTTTGTAAGTGTTCCCACAATTGATTTGGTAGGTGGATCAAACATGCCTTTTCCTGAAAAATGGAACATGACACGTAAGTATTTCACTTCTTACCGTGTCTGTTTTTGCTATTTTTATCATTTTTTTTTTAAACATTTTGTTCTTCTTTTTGATAGTTACCATGGGAGATGTGGAACTCGTCCCTGGCTTCTGTGCTTGGGTAGATGCTATCTTGAAGGCTGTGCCTATGGAAGCACGAACTTGGAAGTCAATTTCAACCAAACATGGTTGGATAGTTAAAACTCATGGTATACATTTAGTATTACTTTTGCGTATAGTAAACTTTCTCTTTTTATATCCAATCTTATATGCTTCTTATTATCAAGATTTGCAAATCGAGGGATGTCAGTTGAAGTAGCTACTGCCCTTAGAGCTTTTTTCAGTACTCCCTTAGCTCTAGAGAGGACACAGGACGTACTGGCAAAGAGGAAATCAATTGAAGAAGATTCTGATGTCGATGAAGATGAAGATACCTCTTTAACAGCTCATCCTAGGACTAGGAGGCGTGTGGTGGTTTCTGAGGATAATATTGAAGCTTCTCCTACTCGCACCTCCGAGCCCGTGACTATTATATCTGATGAAAAAACATTTCCAAATGACACTCCTGAATCTACTTAATGCCTTTTCATTGAAAGTTTTGAGAGTGGTGAATTTGGCCCAGGTTTGGAGGAAACCCCTCTTTCATCTTTTGTTTCTGTCCCTCCTGTTTCTCCTATCATTTCAAGTATTACACCTACTACCTTGTCCATTCCTACTTCTTTACCAACTTCTGCGCCCGTACCGGTTCCAACCTTTTCAAATTCTACTATTTTCACCTCCTCTACCGTACCTCCTTCTACAGTTCCCTCTTCTTCTTTTAGTCATATAGAAGAAAGATCCAGCAACAGAAGCATGGCTATGAGGAGAGTGACACTTGAGGTTCCTGCTAATAGCAGTCTTTTGAGGAAATCAGGTGGGGCAGATGTTTGGCTCGAACTATTAATTGGGGAGATAGAGAAAAGAAAAATGGATAGTCATAGTTGTTTGACTTTAATGAACGATATAGTTCATAGTGCTTTGAAGGTATTTTCCTTTCCACCTTTATTTTTAGAAGGAAATTCTCCCTTTAATTTTAATTATTTATACCTTTTTTACAGGCTAATCTTATAGGCACGGAACTCATGGGAAGAGTTTCCCTTTTAGAGAAGAAAGCTCGTGAAGCAGACCGAGCCATTCTTGAGGCGGAACAGAAAGCTAGGGAAGCTGATCTTAAAGCAACCAATTGGAAAGAGCAACAGAAAAGTGCTTAGAAAAAGATAAAGGATTTGCAAGAGATCGCAATTTGGAGCAACATAAACAAGCATTAACTTCTGAAATAGACGGAGTCAAGGCTTCTTTCAGTAAGTTGGAGAAGGAAAAAGAGCGCAAGGAATGTTCTATTTCCGACCAACTATAAAAGTCAAGTGAGGAGATTAGAGAACTTAAAGTTTTGTTGAGCAAGAAAGAAGAATATGCGGGAGAGCTAGTACAAAACTTATGTCAAGCTCAAGCTGATCTACAAGCTTCCTCTTATAAGGCACGTTCCTTAGAAGACACTTGTGCCTCTCTTGAAGCTACCCTTAATGCCACTTTAAATGAAAATAAAATGTTGAAAAATGATATTACCTCGTGGCAAAGGGATTATGCTCTTCTTGAGGAGAGTTTTGATTCGGAGGTGAGCTGGTCTTTCTTAAACTCCTGCCGTGATGCTTTAATGGAGGCTAGCCAAGAAGATTTTTATTTGCAATCAGAATTAGCCAAGGTCTTAAAGAATACTGAAATGACTCAACAACCACTTGACTTTCCTTCTCCCATAGATGATACCATCGTGGTTGATGAACCTTCCAATGTTGGAGCTGTTTCTACTAAAGTTGATAATATTGCAATTCTAGCCCCTGAGGATCAGCCCGCAGAAGTTGAAGCTCCCGTGACTCGTGCTTCTCTTAACAATCCCAACTTCCCAACTGTTTCTACTTCCATAGAAGTTGATTCTATGCCTATAATTGCTTCTAACAAGGAAGTTAACACAACAACTTCAGAAAAACCAACTCCTTCAGGAGCAAGTTGAAAATTTCAGTTTTTCCCTTGAATTTTGAGGAATTTTATGGAATTAGTCCCCAGTTTACATTAATGGGGGGTTTGTAAAGATTTTCTATTTTGTAAAGACTTTCTATTGAATCTTTTTTAAGTCAAGAAGTTTTATAAGTACTCCTTTGAATTTTATTCTTGCCTATTTTCTTATTTAGGACTTATAGAATAATTTAGTATTTTTACTTTTTCGAAAATACTTTATTATCCATCTCATGGAATATCAACATGAGGTTTAAAAAGAGAGAGCCTTTTATATATCGACACTTAATGAAGAGGACGTCTCAACTTCATAATGGTGTTATAATACGATGAAAGAGATAGGAAACACATGTTTTTTGTATGAAATAACTTTGACAAGTTTTTATTCATAAACTCGAGCAAGTTTTTCGAATGATACATGTGTTGTAGTACGTCTATGACTTCCTCGCAACTATTTTTCGTGCAGCTGATTTCTTTATATAAAATATACAAGGTTTTTTTATTGTAACATGTTTTAGCACATAACCATAGTCCTATCTTTATATACTTAGAAAGGGTTTGGAAAGTGTTTACAACATTTGAAAAATATTTTATATAAAGCAACATTGAAGAATGTTGTATACGTAGCTATTCACAACTGAATCTTGATATGTGACAATTTGTAGCTAAATTTGGTCAACTTTTGCTTGATGCTGGTATCTCATTGTCTCCTTGCAAAATTGCTTGACACCCGTACCTGTTTTTCTACACGAAGATATGTATAACGTATAGTACCCCAAGTGTTCGAGCGTTGAAGAATGAGGCCTTGAACACTTGTTTAGTACTCACATATTGGTCCTTTTCCTGAAATAGAAAATATGCGGGACTCAGGAGGTACTATTTTAGATGAAGAATGCCTACCCATATGTATTTCCATCAGATTGATATAATCATAGGCTTAGAATTTAAGAATATTCTATTTTTCCATGCAGGTTGTGGCTCATCACTTGGCACGGGTTAGGAATTTTTCATAGCCACTAAAATTGTTAGTAAAACCTTAATAATTTCAAAGGAAAAGAATTTAGCCTGAAGATACCTGACCATGTCCACTTCCTTAAAAGCAATATCTTTTTAAGCACAAAGCCCCAAGTTTTGAAGAACCTGGGATTGCAGTGTCTTTTAATTTCTTGCTTTCGATCTTTCCTGGCTATTACAGTTCCTAGTATTTGATTAAATGAGAAGTTTGAGAATTGCTCTTAGACATAATCTGGTTTATGCCTAGTTCCCGTACAAATTTTTCAAACCTGCAATTGTAGCCTCATACTCTACTTCATTGTTAGTCAAAAAAATGACATTTTATGATGAGTCTAAAGGTGCCAAAAGAGGTATGTGAAATATCTCTAGTTTTGCGCTTTTTATATTATATGAACTATTACCAAATGAGATTCATGTTGATGGGTTTGGATCATTTATAACTTTCTCACCCTTTTTCTGAATGTGATATTTTGACTGAAACCTGCTACGGAACCAATGAACTCTCAAGATTTTATTATAATTTTAGGGTTTAGAAATAAAGTCTCAATTTCCTAAATGCCATGTTTAAAACTAATTTTTATGGTTGTGGGTATCATGTTCCAGCATTTAACAAAATACCTACTTATGTCACAGATAGGAGATTTTTTACCCGAATTTAGAGAGTGTTTACCGTAGTTTCCTATAACAATAAATGGATAGCTTTTCTCATACCTTTAGTCCTTCCAAGTTGACCCAATTTTTGAATATCTTTTGGGATTTCTTCTTGCTTTACATAATCTGTCTTCCTTCCTTATTATGGTCACGCAAGATGGATCTTTATTTGTGAATTACCACATCAGATGGTGTCCCTATTACTTCAATATGGGGCCAAACACAATAATCTACGTTAGTTTTTAATAATTCAATTAACTTACCACTCGTGTCTGAACTCAAGTCGGCTCCCACGTAAATTCTTTGTTCAGGCCACTGTTCAAATAGTATCACATGCTCGAACTCCTTAGTTGATATTTTGATACCTTCTCCCTCTTCAGGTTTTTGGATTATATTAGATTTTGAGTTAAAACCTGACTTTTCTTGATTACCCGGATGTTGATCCAAATTTCCTTTGATGTTGTATATATTACTTGTATCTGATACAACATTAGATATATGTTGTTCCGCATGAATTTGGGGGATCCCTCATGGTGATGGGAATTTCATGACTTGATGAACGGTTGACGGGATAACGCCCATATCACGAATCCACGGTCTTCCCATGATTATATTATATGCCATTTCCACATCCACTACTTGAAATCTGGTATCTTTCTCAACACCTTCTGCAAAAGTTGTTAGGTTTACCTCTCCTTTAGTTACTATACTGGAGTTATTGAATCCTGATAAAGTATGCGCCTTTGGAATCATCTTATCCACTATTTGCATTTCCCGCAACACCCTTAGTAGGATGATATTTGCTGAACTTCCTGGATCAATCAAAACTCTTTTTATCTTAAAATCATGTACGAGTAAAGATATTACCAGCGCATCGTTATGAGGGGTGATCACTCTTTCCATGTCTGCGTCATCATAAGCAATAACTTCGTCTTCTAACGTCTGGCGTGTACGTTTGCCATGCATGATTGTGAGTTTTGAAACTTTGTCTGAAGCTGGATATGTCACCTCATAAATACCTTCTCCCCTGCTTATAACATTCACGGTTCTCTTAGGTGACGAGGGTTTTGGTGGCTCTTGTCTATTTTTCATGTAGGCCTTTTTTCCATTCTCACTAAATAACTCAGTGAGATATCCATGTTTCAATAGATGATCTACCTCACTGTGTAAGAATCGGCATTCTGAGGTCTTATGCCCATGATCATTATGAAATTCATACCAACGATCTGGATTGCTTTTGTTTGGATTTGAACGCATCTCCTTCGGCCATCGTACCTTGTCTCCCATGCTTTGTAAAACAACTACGAGCTCGGAGGTAGTAACATTGAAATTGTATCCACCGAATCTTGCCTTCAAACTTCCATTATCATAAAATGGCTCCTGCATGTTTCTATCATTTCTAAATCTTGAGAAAGAACTAGATTCTATGCTTCTCGATTTTTTATCATATCGTTGATTTTCTTGTTTCATTCTTGAATCTCTTCCCGCAGGGCCCAGATATGGATCATATCTATCCTTACCGGATCTCCTTTCGGTTTCAGACCTTCTGGATCTGCTCATTTCATCATGGGAATGTTGGAGCATAGAATCTTCTTCAGTTCTGAGTTTTATGCTATACCTATTATAAATATCATTCCACGTAGTTGCAGGAAATTCACAAAGGCTTTCTTTAAGCTTTCTTGTGGCTTCAGAGCTTTTGTCGTTCAAATTACTTGCAAAAGCTATTGCAGCCCGATTATCTGGTACCCGAGGTAAAGTCATTCGTTCTCGTTGAAACCTATCAATGAATTCTCGGAGTAACTCCGTATCTGATTGTTTAATTTTGAAAATATCCTCCATTCTTTTTTCAACCTTTTGTGCTCCTGAGTGCGCTTTTATAAAAGAATATGCAAGCTCAGCAAAAGAATTAATATAATTTTTAGTTCATAGAGAATACCAGGTTAGTGCTCCCTTTGTAAGTGTTTCTTCAAATGTTTTGACCAATACGGACTCAATTTCTTGCTTGGTTAAATCATTCCCCTTAACGCCCGTAGTAAATGCTGTCACATGATCTCGAGGGTCGGTTGTACTGTCATATTTTGAAATATCAGGCATTTTACACTTCTTAGGAATAGGAAGAGGAGCAGCACTTGGTTTCCAACGCTGTTGAGAATATTTATCCTCTTCAATCCCTTTTATTATTTGAGGAACTCCCGGTATTTGCTCAATCCATTCACTTTGTTCCTTGAGTTGTGCCTGCAAGGTTAGTACCATATTTTTAAATAAGATTTATTAACATTACCTGTATCCATTTCTCGTGGTCCACTGGGGGATCCTTCGTTTGTGTTATCGAGACCAGACCGAGGATTTTCTAGTGTATTGTTATTGGGGGAAGGAGTGAGTGGCGAAGAAGGCAACCGGCTAACTAAGGCATGGAGAGCTTGGTTAACTCGTGCATCAATTATTCACTGAAGAGCTTGTTCTGGCCCTTCGAAATGTTTTGATTGCTCTTGTTCGTCAGTAAGTGATACAGGTACAAGAGTACCCTCACGAGACTGGCATGGAGAGGATTGAGGGGAAGGAACTATGTTAACATTGTTCAAGTCCCCTTGAGTGTGATGGATCTGGTTTTCAATAACATTGTTGTTATTGTTGTTGGCGGTGGTGGTGGTGTTTGACATGATATTTTCAATATGTAAAGTGTGTAAGCTTAGAAACAATAGATTATCAGATTCCCGGTAACAGAAACAATTTGTTTATCCAAAATATGGAATTTCGATTAAAACTAGAAAATGAGAGAGAAATCGGGTTACTGATAATCAAGAGACCAAAGAATGTAATAGGCTTTCAATAATTAGAATGAACAATAAAAAAAAATTATATTTCAGTATGCTTTCAATAGTTGATTGTATCCACAAATGGTATAACTTCTTCCTTTTATAGCTGACCCTAGGTAGAAGAATGAAACCTAGGCTTTAATGACATAATTATGAGTAATAAATGACATTGAATAGGTCGTTACACAATCATTCCTATTAAATGACAATTCTTCAACGTATCATGTATTTAATGTTTGAATTGGGACTTCTTCCTGTCTTCAGATTCATGCCTTAAATGTTTTTTGATCCGTTACCCTTGAATGTCTTGAATTGCTACGGAACTCATATCTACTTACTTTTCCCTTTTCCCGTGTCTCCTATCATTAACTTTGTATCTTTTTTGAATAATCAAGAGTCCACAGTCTTAAATGCCTTTTTTAGATACGTGATACGTATCTAAACTATTCCTCGCGTCCTCTTTGAACTCCTCTTTTCGATTAAATATTATTTTGCTGACCTTTTGACCAATCCACGTGTCATGCCACATTGCTCTTAGTAAAAAAATTCAATTTTTCCCAAAACAAAAAACAATCACACACAATTTTAGCATTCTAGTAGACGAGCCTAAAGTTTAGCTCTAGAGCTAAAGTTCATGTTTGGTAAGTTTTTATTTTGTAACTGACAAAGTTTTATTTTTGTAACTAGTGAATTTCAGCTTTGGAGCTGAAGTTTTTATTTTTGTAACTGGCGACTAGAGCCGAAGTTTTATTTTTTAACTGTCGAACTTCAGCTCTAGTGCAGAACTTTTTGTTTTGTAACTGCGAAATTCAGCTCTAGAGCTGAAATTTTTTTAATTTGCAATTGTCTTATAGTGCTAGTCTGATTTCTTCAGCGGAACTACTGGGTTGTACAAGAAAAAAGGTGGATTAGGCACCAACCTAATGGTTTGCCTTTGAAATCACTTGCTAAGTTACATGTGTATATAAGAATTGGTGAAAGTGAATTGCTGAAGTTTACCATTCTAAAAAATGATGGTCTCTACCTTACTTAATTGGTTTCTTCTGTGTGGATACCTACACTCATTTCTTTTTCTCATATCAAGTATCACCATTATTACTTGGTGTAGCAGTTTAGATATGTCACTCAATTTTATTGTCGAGAGTGTGAATATTGTTGCATCTTTCAATGGTTTACTTATTTACGATAAGCATAGAAGCAGAGGCAGCGCTTTGATATCCCTAAAATGCAGTACCAACAGTAGCAGAAGAAAGAAGAAGAAGATGAAAACGAATGAGGGGAAGGACAAGGAGAAAGGGGTTGAATTTGTTTAAAAAATAGGTACAAGTTAAAAAGTTTTAAAAAACTGGGTATAGGTTAAATGGTGGCGACCAAATAGGGTGTCCGGTGCAATTTTTACCATTAATTAGAGTTTGATAAGAATTGAGCGGGTTTGGCTATGGCACAAATTTTAGCTCATCTTGACTCATTGCCTGTTTGGCCAAGCTTCTCCAAGCCAAAAGCATTTTTTCTTCTAAAGTTGAAGTGTTTGGCCAACCTTTTAGAGGGGGAAAATGTACTTTTGAGTAGGAGCACTTTTGAGATAAATATATTTAGAAGTGGTTTTTAAAAGTTTGGTCAAATACTAATTGATGCTCAAAAATATTTCACAAACTGCTTCTCACCAAAAATACTTTTGAAAAAAGTAATTTTAAAAAAAAGCACTTCTCAAAATAAGCTGATTTTTGTAGTTTGGCCAAACAAGCTATCAGTCCATCTCAAGCCAAGCAATATTTGTTGAGAAAATTATACTTTACACCTATTAGGGCCAAAGTATTTACCCTTTATTACCCATTCCCAAACTATTTATCATTTTTGCCCAGCCGGCCTAATCTATTTACCCGTCTCTAATTTCATGTGGCCCAAACTAATTATCCAACCCACTCTTCTAGGATATACCCATCTCTCCCATTACAACCCACACTTTTCATAACTTTCCATCTCTATCAGTAAACTTTCCATAACTGCATAGCCTGAGAACGCAGAATTACATTCCGTTCAATCTCTTCGAATTATAATTTTTTCTTTCCCATTCCATTCAATATCTTCGTCTATTAATTAATTTTGGGTGAATTTTGGCAGAAGTACATTTCAAAATCAATGTATATGGATTTTCAAAATCAAAGGATTTTTATGTTTTCCTTTATACTTTTGTGAATCGATGTATATGGGTTGTTGTTTTCTCTATGGGTCGGAAGAGTTGTGCTCATAGATGGTGGCGTTCTGGACATCATCATTCTTCAAAAGAATTAGCTGGTGAATCTGTTGTCTCTGCCATGTCTTGGCCTACTTTTTCCTTATTTTATTGTTCTTAGTCTCCACTTAGTCGTAATCCTAGCAGTAGTCATCTTGAAAACACAACTGAAAATATAGAATTAGATGGTGGAAAAGGAAAAAATATTAATGCTGGGTCTGTCAATGAAACTCCCTACCTATCATTACCGAACACAAATTCTGAACCAATAATAAGAGGTGTTTTTGTGACTGATAAGGGAAAAGGTAAAGTTGTTGAGGATTCTAAGTTAGGGGGAAGCCGACATGAATCCGTGCCTGAAACAGAGACTCAATCCGTAGATGTGGATTGTAGCGCTAATTCTCAGTTAAAGAAGAGAAAAATTGGTGTCGCGCCCAAGAAGGTAATTATCTTAAAATTATGTTTTTTCCGGTTTTTAATGTATAGCACATTGTTATTTTTTGATTTCATGTTATGCTTTTGTGTTATATTATAGTTATAGTTAGTAGTGTTAATTTTTTGAATTAGATACTTCTTAAGAACCAATATGTCCCAGTTAGTTTGTATTATGTAGTGCTGCTTTTATTTTTCATATTTTTGGTTATCTGATTGTTGTGTAACTGGTGTTTTATTGCAGTGACAATGGAACACATTATGTTTTCCATATAAGTTTTGTGCCTATAGACATAGTTTATGTGTGTTATGTGATAGTTTTTATAGTTATAGACAGTTGTTAGAACAACCCCGTGCAACAATTTACCCTGCTGGTATAGCTATATAATTGTATACCCTGCTGGTATAATTATATGCCGTATTGGTATCGTATGGTAGTTATGATATTTTTAGTTTGTTTGGTTTCATTTTAAGTGAATTATATTTCTGAAATTATTTTATATGAACATTTTTTCCATTGTTGGGATTTCCTTATGCCTATTGACTTGGATTATAACCAAAGGTTGACTGGGATACCAACTGCCATGTTATTGATCAATTGAAATCGAATTTATCAAAGAGGCAACTTCGAATGTTTAAGCGAACATGCTTTGGATATTTTTTGGATATGCCATCAGTGGTTGTTCAGATTCGTGTTATGCACCTTTTGCTTATTAGAGAAGTTCATAATGAGGAGAAAAACGAGATGCGGTTTGTAGTTAATGATTCTAGGTTAAGGTTTGGCTTGGGTGAATTTGTAGTTGTTACGGCGTTGAAATGTAAGGGTGATACAAGTATAGAGATCATATGAGAGAATATGTTGATTTCAAAATATTTTGGGACTACATCCGTTACATTTGTCCAACTAGCAGACTGTTTTAAGAAGAAGAAACGGAAAACGGAAGATAATGCGTTGAAGATTGAAGATCTCTATTTTGTCAACAACTTCTTATTTTTTCAACTGAAGACAAAGGCTATTTTATGCTCTTACATTGACTTGGTTGATTATGGTGATTTTAATAATTATCCGTGGGGTTTAGATGTTTATAGAGATACAATTGACTCATGTTCTAACAAGTTTTAAGATAAGCCTTCTTTTTATAGACTTGGTGGCTTCCCGTTGGCTTTGCAGACTTGGTTGTATGAATGTTGCCCAAGTTTGGATGGTCACTTTGCTGATCATGTTGGAAACAAACTTCCAAGAATTTTGAATTGGGTAGTCAAGGGTCAAATCCCGAATGAGCGAGTTGCTTTGGGAATGTGTAGCTTGCAACGCGAGCAGGTAATTTTCTCATAGTTTTATTGCCTCTTTTAATTCTTTGGTACAGTAGTTTTGTTACAGTTGTAGCAATATCCCAGTTTAGTGATATACTCTATTGGTATATATGTATACTATATTGGTATTAATTATACTATATCCCAGTTCACTAATATACTCTGTTGGTATACATGTATACTATATTGTTATTAAGTATACTATATCCCAGTTCAGTGATATACTCTGTTGGTATACATGTATACTATATTGGTATCGTATAGTAATATGGATATTTTTTCTTTCATACTTTATTATCATTTCTATTTCTAACTGGCGTGCTTAATAATTGCAGCTAAACAACATCACCCCAACTGATGATGAGAAGAAACAATTTGATGTGCGTGGTCTAAGCTTTGACATTGAAGTTGAGTGCACTGACAGCCAGCCTAGCCAGCCCGATAGCTATCATGTTTCTGGCACTCAACAACCAAAGACACAAAGTATGCCTGAAAGTACTGGATGTGATTCCTAACCTACCAATGCTGAGGTAATGAAGGAGTTAAAAACTTTGAAGCTTTTTGTAGAAAACAAGTTTGAGGATGTGCTTGCAGCTATTGGTAAGCAGTCAATGAAGTCAACGAAACCAGATGGAAGTTTAGTGGTATTCATCTCTTATATAATATAATGCTATAGTATTATGTTCAAATATACACTATATGCTTATAGGATACTATTCCACTCTTCACTCTTAGCGCACATATTATTCTTGTAATATACATAATACTAAATTGTTAGTATCTCATTTTCAGCATAAGCAACAGTATAATGATCCTGATTTTCGTGTGATATATAATGATTATGACAAGTTTGAAAGTGACCACGTTGGTAATGATCCTGTAATTATTTTAGATAGCACGGCCAAAGAACCTTATAGTATGTAAATCACAAATATGATTGATTTTTTTTTCTGTTGTTTTTTTAAAAATAGTACTCTTGATTGTACTTTTATATGTTTAGTATCTTGTTTTGCAGGGGTTGATCAAGATGGATGTGCTACTGGTGTCAATGTGAAGAACGCCACAACAAGTTATGGCGTAGCTAATGAGGATTTGCCTTCTGGTAAATTGTTGTACCTGTCATTTTTTGTTCTTTATTTATTTATTTAACTTTATGTATTTGTGAATTGACTAACCTTTTGAAAAAAAATCTTTTTTCAGCCTGCTTCGTAAATGAACATGATTTTGGCTTTGATTCTATCTTTGATTTGTCAGCATCTGCAATTGAACAAATCACCGCCATTACACAACAAACAACATATAAGCAGTCATCTCATGATGTCAAAAAGTCAGGTCCTGCTCCACTACCATCAGAAATACCTGTAAAGACACGAGAAGATGTTTTTATTGAGTGTAATACTTCTCCACATGGTACGATGTTGATATTATTAATTATGTAGTTAGTATGTAACTGATAGTTTCTTAATAGTTTGTTATTTTTTTATTTAATTAGTTATGTTGATAATGCTTTTATGTGTTCAGCATGTCGTGTTGATGGTGTTGGTCAAGTGGATGTTGGTGGCAGTAATGTGAATTTGTCTTCTGGTAATGTCTTCTATATATAACTTTTCATTTTTTTTTCTAAATTTCTTAACTTTGTATATTTATTTATTCACTTGCATTTTTCTAATTTAAGCTCCATGTCAACACGGGGGTGATCTTTACTTGGATTCTAATTTTGACTAAACAGATTCTCAACTTGATCAAATTGCTGCCATTACACAAGGAGCGAAATGTAATGTAAATCAACCAGAAAATGAACTCACAATTGATGTTGTAAATAAGTCTAAACCTGATCAGTCGATATCAAGAAGTATTGTCCAGATACAAACTGACGTTGAAACTACTCCTCCAGTTTTTACACGGAAAAGGCGCCCCGCAGCTGTAAAACAGTCGCCATATATGAATGACTGGCAATCTGGTGTTAGTGCAGTTGGGGGATCCTCAAAGTCATTAAAGGAAGATTTCCATTTGTAAATGATATTTCAGAGTCTGTTAATTTTGAGCTTACAACTGCCTTCTCCAACTTTGTTGAAGCAAACATGCAATTGGGAGAGTGCGTATTCGTTTCCATGTAATTGTTTTTTCATTTTTTATTAATGTTTGTTGTTATATTTATCCATATCTTCTTTTATGCGAAACAGGGAAGTGCATTTACCTGCTGATCAAAAGCTAGAGCCTTGTTTTGACTTTGGAGTTGAACAGATTGATGATAAGATGTTTTTCCATAATTTAAACTATTCTGGCAGGTCGCTTTCTAGTTCGGTATGTATACTGCTTCTTATATTATTTTTTTGGTATAGTCGTTTATTCATATTATTAGTGGTAGTCATACTTTTTTCCTCTTTATTTTTTTGCAGCACTTGAATATTATATTCTACTATCTTAGGAAGAAGGCAAAATATAGAATTAATATGCCAATCAAAGTCACAACCACATATACTCTTTTTAATAATATCATTCAAAGGGTTTTCAAAGAATTTGTAAAAGGTGGGAAACAAGATCATTTGATTGATAGATCAGACGATATCATGCAGTACATGAAAGGATTTAGGATGCATTGCAACACTCCATGGCACCAGGTTGATCATGTCCTTTTTCTAATTAATTTGGTAGAAAGTTGGCATTGGATATTGGGGTGTGTCATTCCACAAGAGATGTTTTTATGTATATGACTCGCTACGTAGTCGAAAGCACAAAAAAGATATTCAAAAGGTGGCAGAGGCTTATACTGTATTGATCCCCCTATTTCTAGTTAGTATTAAATTTTATAACCAAAGAACTTACATTGTAGTAGAGAATGGTCTGCACATTGGAAAAAATTTGACTGATTCTTTTGAGATTGAACTGGTTACAAATCTGCCAACACAACAAAATTCGTAAGAATAGTTACTTTATTTTTTACATTTCCTCGTTTATATTAAAATTTTCACTTCTAATGGATTTTTATATTCTATTCATTTGTTTTATTTCAGAGATTGCAGAGTATATGTTGCTTGCTTTACTGAGTATATTATTGAAGATCTTCCAATCCCTATTGATAATTTCGATGTGGATGGTCTTCGAGCTAGGTTTGGTATACTGTTGTGGCACTATGGGAGGAACAAGCAGTTAAATGGTGAATCAAGTGAATCTGAAGCTCCAGTGGCACCTAAAAAGAGTCGTGGAAAGAAACGCAAGAAGTAGTATAGGTGTTTTTGTTTTGTTTTAGTTAATAGTATCATGAAAATATTGCAAGATTTTAATAGTTTTTGGTGAAGTTTGGTAATATTACTAGTAAACGACCTTCTGCAAGTGAAAATTAGGTGCAAATGAAGTGAAGTTAAATGATCTGCTTTCGAATGTGTTGATACTCTTAGATTTAATGTTCATCTGTAGTTTTAGTATAGATTGTGTATTAATGCAGTACAGTTATATACCAATCAGGCATAGTGGTATACCATTTGGGTATCATGTTGTATTTGACTCAAATTGTTTTCTGCATGAACTAGATGTAAGTACTGGCATGAGTTGCAAAGCGTACACATTTTGTGTATCGCGTTCTATCTGGCGCACCATTTGTATTTCTGCGCATATTTTCTTTTAGCCATATTAGTGCAATACCACTATATACCAGCAAGGTATACAAATATAATATTTGGGTATCACATTATATTAATGTGAATATTAGTGCAATACCACTATATACCAGCAAGGTATACAAATATAATATTTGTGTATCACATTATATTAATGTACCTGATGATGTACAATAACTGCATATAAATCGCTCTCAATTTATTATACTTCAATACAGACATCAGCTACAAAGCGTGCCCATTTTATTAATAAAGTATGTGCAAATATTGCATTTGCAGCACCACTTCTATTTCTGCACATATTTTGATACTAATAAAATATACAAATATACCATTAAGGTCTACAGATATGCCACTATGGTATCACATATATAATTTAGCATCTTGTTTCTTGAAGCAAGTAGATGTAAATGCATCCCTCTTTTGTATACTAAAATAGAAAACAAACTGATTCTTATTCATAATACAAGTATCCATATAAAATTGTTGCCAAAAAGTAATTTCGCAAAGAATCATCATACCAAATATATGTCCAATGCAAGAAATGCATTTTATTTCTTTGCAATTGAAATGCTATGATTCTACGATATATGAGTTCTATCAAAACATTAAAGCATTATATCAATCTCTCTTTGGAATATTTCGGCATGTTCTTCGGTTGTGTCCTTTTCTCCCGCATTGTGAACATGTAACTGTATTTCCTTCCCAACCTCCTATGCCTCTCTTCTTTTTAGGTCTTCCCGATTTGATTTGTCCTTTTGGTGGCAATACAACATGTGAAGAGACATGTTCTGGAATTTGCCACGATGTTTCATCAGGAAATGGATTTACCGGTAACTCATATGTTTTCAGCAGGTAGTCTATGCTGTAGTAATCCGAGCAATACTTGTATGAATCCATATGGAATTTTTGTATAACTGCCATTGCATGTGGACATGGAATATCGTCTAGCTGAAACCTCCCACAAGTGCAGTTTCTTTCATGTAGGCGCACCACATTTCTTGTTTGGCCATCAATTGCTAAATGTAATAATACAGTTGATGGCAACACCTAGTAAAATTTTAATTAGCAAAAGTCATTAGCTAAATGAAGTAATAAAATTTTTTAAATAACAATATTCAGTTGTTTAGTGCACTAACTAAGGTAAAAAAGTAAAAATACACTACATGCAGTATTTTTATGATTTTGAAAATGCATACCGTCATCGTCCGTCATAAGATGGTATTATCTGCCAATATTTTTTCATATTGCACCAATCTTCATAAATTATTCCATTGCATCCTTCCTATTGGTGTAATTCCATTTTTGAATTAATGTTTTCATAAAGTCAAGTAAATTCACAACTGGGAGGTCTCTTGCGTGCTTGTTTGCTGCATTTACTGATTCCGCAATATTCGATGTCATAATCATGGTTGTATTTGCCTTGGACTGCGCCCGGGACCATTTATCATATCCAACATCCATCAGGTATGTTTTCACTCTCCTATCAATAGCTTCTAACTCTACTATATGCCTATTGAATTCTTCAATAGTGTATGCTCTTGCTAACGCAAAATATACTTCTTTGATTAGTTTTTGGCTCTTCCTGAAGTTTGTCTTTATGTTGTTCCACATATGGAACATACATGCACAATGAGGGACTTCTGGATAGACAATTCAAGTTGCTTTCCATATAGTGTCATGCCTGTCTGATACAATGCACATTCCCCCTCTTTGTCCATAGGTTTCTCTAAACTGCACGAAGAACCATTCCCACGATGCATCATTTTCCGAAACAACAATTGCATATGCTAGGGGTAGAATTTGTCCTGTAAACCCAAACAACAAAATATCAATTACAACACACTACATTAATTTAGCATTGCATATAGTAGTCTAGTTATAGGTAGGTGTAGGTGTGTAGCAAAATAACTATATACTCTGTTGATATACTTGTATACCATATAAGTATCATATAATATTTGATGCAGGTGTGTAGCAAAACAACAATATCCTCTATTGGTATACTTGTATACCAGATCGTTTGGTGATGTTCTTTTATCCCAGGTTGTGATAGATTTATTTGAACCTGAGGTGCTGTGGAAAATTCTTTAACTGAATGTAATTGGATTGTATTCTTACCCTCTGTGTCTTGCGTGGAAGCTGTGAGTATGGTCCCTCTATATGTTGACTTTAAAAAACATCCATCAACTACAACTGCTGGCCTACAATAGACCCATCCTTTAATCGATGCATATATAGCTATGAATGCATACAAGAAACTCCCATCTCCTTCAGTGTGTAGTCGTGTTACTGATCCTAGGTTAGCATACTCTAACATATAAAGATATGTTGGCATTTTCTTGTATGACTCACTTGGTGATCGTTTCAATAATTGCATTGCTTTTTCTTTTAATCTCAATGCTTGCATGTAAATCAAGTCCATACCATATGATTTTTGGATGTCTCTTTGAATATCTGTTGGTGTGTATACGGTTTTCGGGTCAACAAGTTTATCTTGTACCACAACTGCAACAAAAGCTGACACAACTTATTTTTGTGAACAAAACCTTTTATCAGTTAAACAACTGTGGACAGAATTGAAATCCGTCACTTTGAAAAGATTTGATGCTCGCAGGCTTGATGCTTCAAGTCTCCAAGTGCATCTTTCATCCACACATTCAAGGATATACCTGTTTATAATACAAATACAGTTATGTATCATGTATTATTGATAAAAAACACACAAAAATCCATACAATTATATATTCATATGGTATACTCTGTTGGTATACTTATATCAGTAGAAACTTTCAATTCTGATTGATGGAAAAAGTGAGGATTCCGGGGCTCTAGTATCAGAGTTTGAACATGCGCAAGGCTACAGGCTATACTCACATAGTATACTGATTTAGCATTCATATATACTATATTGTTGTTATGTTTTACTGATAATAAAAAAGACAAAGCAATACAGTTATATACTCGTATAGTATACTGATATATTATATTTGTATACTATGTCGGTTCACTAATAAAAAACACACATAAACTAATACAATTCCGAACTCGCATAGTATACTAATTTAGCATACTTATATACTATATAGATATCACCTAGTTTTTTACTTGAAAACGTGCAGACGAACCTTCTTGGGCATGATTTATGAACCCGATATTGGCATTTTTGCTTTACGACATATTGTTCATAACGAGAACCAACAAGTTCTTGTCTTTGTAAATTTGTATATTTTCAACATTTTGATGAAATTGATCAGATATGATGTTTCCATCATCAAGTTCTAAAATGGCGTCATCTCCTTCTTGCACATGGTATTAATCATATCGGTGCTTCCAATTTCTGCAATTTATGATGAAATTGGAGCAACATCGAAACTGGAGGTGCTTGCAACTATAGTGTTTTTAGCAAACGACACACACTGGGGAAATGTTGTCATCCATGCACTTGATTTTTTCAATTCTATGTAAACGCTCGCACTCATATCACAATCGTTATTGGTTGATATCCTTGAGCAATACAATACTAAATTAGTATTGTTCTACTGTCCTTTTGCAGCTGCTTTGAAATTTCTCTGACAAGTTATTCATACTTCCAATATGTCTTTACTAGAATTGCATCCACATGAAAATTTGCGAAATTGTTATTATCATCCCATTCTCCATTATGCTAGAGCAGAATTGGAAGATTTTCCATGATTCTAAAGTTATAATCACTTCTATGTCCAAATTGAATCTCAACAATTGAAATTTCAACAGTGTTCTTTCAACAAAAAAACAACGAAATCAAACCTCTAGATCTCTATATCTCCAAACCTAGATTAGAATATTTAATTAAAATCCAGAAGTTTAGCTCCGAAATCAAAATCAAATCAACAGCGAAATCAAAATATGAAGAGAACAGTGAAATCAAAATTTGAAGAGAAGAGCGAAATCAAAATCTGAAGAGAACAACGAAATTAAAATTCGAATAGCATCTTACTGCTCTTCAATTTTGTGGAAATTCGAATTTCTGCATTTTTCGTACTTTGTGAGCAGCTTCTGCATTTTTTAATGTAGGGCATTAAATTGGTACGTTTGTGGGTAGTTATTTTGTTTTTGCCGCTTATTTTTATTAAATAGGTAGGACTTGTAATTATTTAGTAGGTAGAATTTTTTAATGGGTAGGGTAGGGTAAATAGTTTCACTTTTATAGGTAATCATGTCTTTCTCCCTTGTGGGGGTCAATGACACGCCTATTTATTAACTTAAGCCATTTTAACTTACTCAAAATTAGCCCAATCCGCATATTTAACGCCCCTATTTAGGCCTTTTTGGCCGAAGCAGGACACGGTTGCTCCACATAGTTAATCCTAATAACTTACATTCATTTAACTCCCTTGTACAATACTACTAATAAAAACTGAAGTGAGTCAACCAGTAATAATCAGATGTCCTAGCAACTTTGGCTTCCGCCCTAGAGTCTTTTAATGAGATTCAGAATCATAGTGTTTTGTTAATAAAGCAATTTAATCAAATGATATTGCATGGTAGAATAAAAGCATCATTTAGTAGATTTTACTGTCTTGTAAAAGTGGAAGGCCCTACCTCTTGTTCTTTGCAGGCTAATTCTAAGTCAAAGCATGTTCTTTATTTCAATTCTTGCTTTGCATATTTGTTGATTTCGTGTTAGGCATATGAAAAGAAAAGTTACGTATACTTTTGTGATTAAAGAATAAAGGTTAAAATGAAAGAAAATGGACAAAGATTGACACCCAAATCTAAGTCCAGAAAATAGTAGTATCCTATGAAAATATGAACATCAAATAGTTAGCTTTTTGGAAGAATTTTCTTATCATTGGAAGTGGATATTAATCCAATTGAACAGTCCTAAGTGCTATTAATAAGGGGAGTGTATACATTCCGCCAGAGGCGGACCTATGTTATAGAATGGGAGCTACCAGCACGCGTAAGGTTCAGCAAAAATAGCATGAATACATGTATATGTCTTTAAAAATTGTGATATAGCATTAGTTGTGACACACTATATACAAAGCAAATTTTGGTTGAATGCAAGTATGCATCCACTACCTCTAAATCTTGGGTCAGCATTCATTGTGCAAATTGTGAATCATTATAATGTTTGCGCTGGTGTGCATTAAACTAAAGTCACGCCTGATTTAAAAATGTCCGGTTCTTGTTGAAACTAATTGAGTTGTTAATCATCAAGCTAATTGCGTAGGCGCTAATTCACCTTTTCCTAATGACTAATCATCCTTCTTAAAGCCTAATAATTTATGTACAACTAATATGTCTATTTATACTGGGAAAAACTGTGTTATCATTCCTCTAACTCAATTTCTCAGATCTTAAAATTCTAATCAGGCACATAGATTAATTTACACGTTCAATTTCAAATAACTAAAGTTTCTCTATATCTCTTCACAACTTGTACATGCTTGACGGGGTTAAGTATTATTGAAGGAATCATTTTGCCTCAACTATATTCAATGTGCTTAATTAATAAATTTTATGTATCTTTTTCTCTCCTGAATTCCCCAATTAAACAGTATGGTATACTAGTATTTAGCCCAAACTAAACCACCAACAGCCTATCTTAACTCATTATGTACGAAAAGAAACCAGATGACATTCAGCCCAGCAGCGCCACCACTTAATTGTCAGGAAAAAAGAAGATGAAGTCAAATGCACACACAGACACACAATATACACACAAAACTAACACAAGCAGTTGAAATTAAATAATTGGCTGTTCATATTCAAAACATGCAAGCGTTTAAATTAGTGTCTGAAAATGTGTTATAAATACTGAAGTGGCTGAAGTCAAGGGTGTGGCCTAACCTGAATGAAGTTGGTGAAATCCATGGAAAATCAAGATTTCAAAACAAAAAAATATTAAGAATGGCTTCTCACTTAGCCTTATCCAACAGAATTACCCGTTACCTATCACGCACCCAATAAACTTAGCCTTAGTCAACAGAATTACCCGACAGACGTCCAATAAAATAATCAAGTTGTGCGCAACGTTGGCTCCAACCACCGGTGGAGCTAGCCTATTAGGTGCAAGTTCCACCGAAGCTAGTTACTTTTACTTAAATATGTATTTGTACTAGAAAATTCATTAAATATGTATAATTATTTAATTGCGAACCTAACACATAAGGCAAGTTATAGATTCTGCGACAAATTCAAAACTGTATGGGTCGGAAAACGACCCTATAACAATCGACGAGGTTAATCGTTTTTCTCGGCTAATGCAAGATTAATAAGTTGCATGATCACTCTTAATTAAGGAGGTTCCATATGATCATTAAGGTATCGGCCTAAATGTTATATCTAGAATGACTTCCTAACGTGGACCTAGCCACCAAATGCCATCTCACACCGTTCACACCTATAATACCAAGAAAGGAAGCCAAAAAGGGGGTTCCACTCCTTCCCCATGGGGGCTCTAAAATATACAGAGCAAGACAAGGAAGGGGAATCCAAAAACAAAAGACAGAAAAATGGTAGAACCAAAGGGACATGATTGTAAGGCTCTGAACCTCTCTACGGGGAGGCAGGCCACTCTATTATCATCAATAAAAATCACCTACATTTTCTATAATTAGAAGAATTATATTTTATTATCTTTTCTCTTGTTAGATTCTTAATTGATTGCGACTTGCTATGATTGGCCCTCAACCTACATATATTATTTTGTATTCATAAAGTAATTGGTAACTTTTGAGTCAAATAATTTGGCGCCGTCTGTGGGGATTTCCTAGAAAGATCGCATAGCTTTTCCAGAAATCGAAAGCAAAGTGAAAACATCGAGAAAAGGGAAAACAACCCAATCAAAGAACAAGTCTGATCCACCTCGTCCACACACTTGGGACTCAGGCCATATGCCTTCGCCAACTAATTCAACTACGGTTGAAATAGGATTCGAGCTACGCGCCCTCGACTCCAAATAATCAACAATGTTCAACAACAGTTGAACTGGGACTCAGGCCATGTGCCTTCACAAACTAATTCAACTATGGTTGAAATAGGATTCAGCTACACGCCCTCGTCTCCAAATAATAAACCATGTTCAAAAACAGTTGAACTAGGACTCAGGCCATGTGCCTTTGTCAACTAATTCAACTACGGTTGAAATAGGATTCGGGCTACGCGCCCTCGACTCTAAATAATCAATAATGTTCAACAACAGTTGAACTGGGACTCAGGCCATGTGCCTTCGCCAACTAATTCAACTACGGTTGAAATAGGATTCGGGCTACGCGCCCTCGACTACAAATAATCAACAATGTTCAACAACAGTTGAACTCGGACCCAAACTGTCACGCCCCAAAACGAGGAACATGACCGGCGCCTGACCGGGTTGCCCCAGTCAAGCGGACCTGGGTGCCTTTCATTCCCACGCGTTACCCCTGTGATGACTGTTTCTCATTAACCAAATATATTACTAATCATAATTGATTTCACATTAAACAAATAAAACATTACGAGTGATTCATTAACAAGATTTCAATTTTTTTACAACGCCCGGCATAACACAATATATATACATAAGACTGGAGTCCCACAGTTTACATGTCTACAGAGCCTCTAGGATACAAAAGGGAAATACAATACTTGCCGGTAACAAGGCTCCGGCTATACCTTACAAAACCAAAATGAAATCTAAACCGAGTGGCATGAACCACACAAGGCCCCGAGGAAGAAAGGGGCTCACCAAAACGGGCAGTGGAGGATGAAGGATACTACTGCCGATGTGCTGAAGTGCCTGCTACAGATCCACCTACAATCATAACACGAATGTAGCGTCCCCGGCAAAAGGGACGTCAGTACACTTGAATTGTACTGGTATGTATGGACAAACTTTGTCCCAAGTAAACTCAAGCCGTTAAATTACATTAAAACTAATCAAGCCAACCACCCATGTTTTCCACCTTTTACTCATTTCAGATAAGCCTCAACACAAGCACATTCAAGGTCAACAAATGGAACAACGACCAATCAACAACATAAATTGCAAGTAGTCAAACATAGGAGCAATCAGTGCTCCCCAGGTTGCAAACTCTCCTGCTGTCTGCTTTCACAATTTCACATTATTGATTTTTGTATCAATTTTCAATAGCGATTTCGATCGCTTTCCATCCTTATTGCCCCCGACCACCCTTATTACCTCGGCCACCCTTATCACCCCAACCCACACCTTATTTCACCACGTTGCGGCGCGCAACACGACCCCGCCTTACAGTTGAAAACACAACAATTTCAAACAAGCAGATAAGGTACTACACACACAATTTCAACAAGTTCAAATAAGCAACTTACACATTGGTTCACGTTCTCAATTTCTTCTCAATTCAATATCACAACCATATTACAATATTTCCACAATTCAAGTGTTTGATCTCTTTCCAAAAGGAACCATATATGCCATAACAACAATTTCCCTCAGTTCTTTACCAATTTCAATTCCTTTGTCATCTTTCAATTCATATTTCAAACCATACCACATGTAGTTCAATCATCAATTGTATACCCAACAATGATATCGAAAAATCACATAAAATCTCTCAAATTAACACATGCCAAACAATTTCACACATATGGGCGATTTTACAAGAATCAAAATTAGCCATACATACCTGGTGATGATCTTTCTTCCTACTTTATGCTTACCCAAGATATCCTACTCTTGCCAACCTTGTTCTTGAAGACTCTTACTTCTACTCACTTCTTTTTACTAGAAATCAAGTTCAATAATCATGCATGAGTGTAAAAATTCTATTTTCAAAAGCTATTTTATGCAAACCTCTCTTGACCCAATTAAAACTGAAAATCAAAGAAAATAGTTAGGGTTTTTACCTTGAAAATATTGGGGAAGTTGAATCCTTGCCCTAGGATCCCTTGGAATTAAGTAGTTGGAACAATCTTTCAAGATGAAGAACTTCTCTCTAAAAACCCTCTCTTCTCTCTCTAATTTTGGTGAGATGATATGATAAAATGAAGAAGAAAGGTGTTATATTAAAGAAGAGATCGGGTCAAAATGTTACAAAAATCTGGGCCGGAGTCAAATATGCGGTCACTATGCGACCGCAGAACCCACATGCGGTCCGCAAAGTGACCGCAAAATGGCCTCAAAGTTTATGCAGGTTCCGTTAAGGAATGCGGTCACTATGCGGACCGCATGTTGATTCTGCGGTCGCAAAAGTGCACCACAGATTTGGCATGCGATCGCATATCGACCGCACTTTTGACACGATTTTGGGCAACTCACTGGAACGTTTTGCGGCAAGAATGCGGTCCGCATGTCAGTTTTGCGATCGCATTCTTGACCGCAAATTCAACACTTTTCGGAAAAATTAATTCTCTACATTTTTGAAACTTAAATCACTACCAAGGGTCCGAACTGCGGCGAGCAAGCTCGCCGCGAAGAATTCTACGCATTCCTAACACATTATTCGGACCAAGACACCACAGCTACTAGGTTTTATGCACCAAAAATTTTACGGGGCCTTACATCCTCCCCCCTTAAGATCATTCGTCCTCGAATGAGGATTTTGAAATAAATGAGTTGGTTTTGAAAGACATGATATGCAACCATCAAAATTTTGACTAACTCTTATATTTTAGAAAAATTTCGCCGGAGTTTCCTTTGTATTATGGACATATCCACCTGTCAGAGGGCCCCCGAAACACATTACCAAACAACAATAACCAAACAACAATATACAACTACAACACTTTCCACAACTCGTATATACTTTCTTGCCTTAACGAATGCACGTAAACTAGTCACTTCAATGAATTCTTACCTTATTAAACCAATTTAACACCATGTACACTCAACAAACCATTACCAATCTACACTTACTATTAGTCGCTTATTTAACACGTAAATCTTTATAAGGCTTTCATTTATCAAGAAAGGCTCAAATGACCCAAATGTGACAACACATTAAATTCATTACAAAATGAAGGAGACTTTACTAACACTAAGAGGGAAACAACTTAGGCAAGATGACAGTTACTAGGAGTAGGAGGGTCACCTAATTTCTTCTAGGCTTGATCGAACAAATGGGGGTACTTCTCTTTCATCTCTTTTTCGGCTTCCCATGTGGCCTCCTCAACTTGTTGACTTCGCCACAATACTTTAACGGAGGCAACTTCCTTATTTCTCAACTTACGGACTTGCCTATCAAGAATGGCAACTGGAACCTCTTCATATGACATATCTTCATTAACCTCTATAGCTTCGACTGGCATGATGGTGGATGGATCTCCAATCACTTTCTTCAACATGGACACATGGAATACCGGATGCACTGATGACATCTCGGGAGGCAACTCTAGCCTATAAGCAACTTGACCAATCCTTTGAACGATCCGATATGGCCCGACATACCTAGGACTCAATTTCCCTTTCTTTCCGAATCGCATGACTCCCTTCATAGGAGATACCCTCAAGAACACCCAATCATCGACTTGAAACTCCAAATCCCTTCGACGAACGTCCGCATAGGACTTTTGACGACTCTGTGCTGTTTTCATTCTCTCCTGAATAACTTTGACCTTTTCCATAGCTTCGTACACCATATCTGGCCCTAGCAATTCCACTTCACCTACCTCAAACCACCCGATTGGCGATCTACATCTTCTCCCGTACAATGCCTCAAACGGGGCCATTTGAATGCTAGCATGATAGCTGTTATTGTAAGCAAATTCTATCAGTGGCAAGTGTTCATCCCAACTACCTTTAAAATCTAAGACACAAGCCCGCAACATATCTTCAAGTGTCTAGATGGTCCGCTCGGCCTGTCCATCGGTCTGTGGATGGAAAGCTGTGCTGAGATTCACCTGAGTTCCCAAACCTTGCTGAAACTTCTTCCAAAAATTTGCCGTGAACTGAGCCCCGCGATCCGAGATGATAGAAAGTGGAGTTCCATGAAGCCTTACTATCTCCTTGATATATAGCTTTGCATATTGCTCCGCAGTATCAGTGGACTTGACTGGCAAGAAGTGAGCTAATTTGGTAAGTCGATCCACTATCACCCATATTGAGTCGAACTTACGCTGAGTGCGAGGTAACGCCACCACGAAATCCATATTGATCATCTCCCATTTCCACCTTGGTATTTCTATAAGCTGAGTTAATCCACCGGGCCGTTGATGCTCGGCCTTCACTTGTTGACAGTTCGGACATTTAGCTACAAAGCTTGCCACATCCCTTTTCATACCGTTCCACCAATAAATCTCCTTGAGATCGTGATACATTTTCGTTGAACCAGGGTGCACGGAATACCTGGAAGTATGAGCCTCTGCCATCACTCTTTCCCGAAGCTCGTCCACATCCGGAACACATAGCCTATCTTGACACCGCAATACACCATCTTCGCTGCCGAGTACAAATGCTGAGGTCTTGTCATTCATGACTGCTTCCTTCACCCGAACCAATGCTGGATCCATGAACTGTTTTTCCTTGATTTCCGCGACCAATGATGATTCTGCTCCATTATGCACCAAGATATCTCCCTCGTCTGACGCCGAAATACGAACCCCCAAGCTGGCTAATTGGTAGACCTCTCGAGCCAGGGGTCTCTGATCCACACCCAAATGAGCCAAACTACCCATGGATTTCCGACTAAGAGCGTCAGCTACCACATTTGCCTTCCCTGGATGGTACAATATGTCCACATCATAGTCCTTGAGTAGTTCTAACCACCGCCGCTGTCTCAGATTCAGCTCTTTCTGCTTGAACAAATACTGGAGGCTCTTGTGGTCCGAAAACACATCTACATGAACCCCATAAAGATAGTGTCGCCATATTTTCAAGGCAAACACAACAGCTGCAAGTTCCAAATCATGCGTCGGATAATTCTTCTCATGGTTCTTGAGTTGTCTGGAAGCATAAGCTATAACCTTTCCGCGCTGCATCAATACACATCCCAAACCGACTCTGGAGGCATCACAATAGACTACAAATCCCTCTGTGCCTTCTGGCAAGGCCAATACTGGTGCCGAGGTCAATCTTGACTTCAGTTCTTGGAAACTTTTCTCACATGCTTCGGACCACCGGAACTTAACTGCTTTCTGCGTCAATTTAGTCAATGGGGAGGCAAGGGTTGAGAATCCCTCTACAAACCTCCGATAGTACCCTGCCAGACCCAAAAAGCTGCGAATCTCTGTCGGGGTCGTGGGTCTAGGCCAATCTTTCACCGCCGCAATCTTCTGAGGATCCACCATAATTCCCTCACTGGAAATAACATGCCCTAGAAAAGCTACGGACTTCAACCAAAACTCACATTTTGAGAACTTGGCATACAATTGATGCTGAAGAAGGGTCTGCAATGCTGCTCTAAGGTGAACGGCATGATCTTCCCTGCTTCGAGAGTAGATGAGAATATCGTCAATGAATACAATCACAAAGGAATCTAGGAATGGCTTGAAAACCCGATTCATAAGGTCCATGAAAGCTCCTAGGGCATTGGTTAGCCCAAAAGACATGACCAAAAACTCGAAGTGACCATAACGAGTTCTGATATCCTGCTCCCTGATTTTCAACTGGTGGTACCCAGACCGTAAATCAATCTTTGAGAAGAACTTCGCTCCCTGCAATTGGTCAAACGGATCATCCACTCGAGGCAAAGGATATTTATTCTTGATGGTGACTTTGTTGAGCTGCCGATAATCAATACACATTCGAAGTGACCCATCCTTCTTCTTGACAAAAAGAACCGGAGCACCCCACGGCGACACACTCGGTCGTATGAACCCTTTCTCTAATAAATCCCTCAGCTGCTCCTTTAACTCCCTTAACTCTGCTGGCGCCATTCTGTAAGGTGGAATGGATATTGGCTGAGTATCTGGCAATACGTCAATTCCGAAATCAATCTCCCTATCCGGCGGGATGCCTGGAAGCTCATCTGGAAACACTTCAGGAAATTCATTCACAATTGGCACGGACTCGAGGGTAGGCACATCTGAGGTGTTGTCCGTTACCCGAATCAGGTGATAGATACACCCTTTCTTAATCATCTTCGAAGCCTTAAGGTAGGAAATAAACCTACCCCTTGGCACTACACCATTTCCTCTCCATTCAATAATCTGGCTCATTAGGGAACTCGAGCCTCATAACTCTCGTTCGACAGTCAAGTTTGGCAAAGCACGAATAGAGCCAATCCATCCCCATAATTACATCAAAATCTACCATCCCAAGCTCAATAAGATCGGCTGTGGTATCACGACCACCCACCGTAACAACACAATTCCTATAGACTCGTGAGGTTGTAATAGAATCACCAATAGGTGTCGACACAGAGAACGGCTCATGAAGCTGTTCGGGTTCTATCCCAAAACTTGAAGCAATAAATGGAGTAACATAAGACAAGGAGGACCCTGGATCAATAAGGGCATAGCAATCAATAGTCTGAACAGACATGATACCTGTAACAACATCTGGAGAAGCCTCGGCATTCTGGCGGTCACTTAATGCATAGAATCGGCTAGGTCCACCCCTACCCTGAGCTCCACCCTAGCTGCACCACGCCCTGCTGCTGCTGGAGTACGCGCTGATGATGTAGCAGCTGAAGAACCGGATGACTGAGCAGATCCCCTACCTATACCCCGACGGGGTGCACGGCAGTCCCGCTGAATATGACCTCTCACCCCGCACCCGAAGCACACCGGAAGGTCAAGGTAGCAAGTTTCCGTATGAAATCTCCCACACTTGGGGCCCGTAGGTCTCCCCGCCGCCGGGATCTTACCCCGGGATGACCGGACCGACGAGACCTCCCGCCGTCCGAACCGGGTCTCGAGTAACCGCCCGCTGATGACCGTGCACGGATGGCGGTGCACTCGCGGAGGACCGAGCATATGACCGGGATGGCCCCGATGACCCCTTCCCCGGAAGTGATCTCCCCGAACAACCCATTGACCGGGCCCCGCTCGCTACTTTCTCTTCTCGCACGAATCTTCATTTCCCGGCCTCTCGTGGCCCGAGCAAACCCCACAATCCTCCCATAGTTCATGTCCGAGTGCAAAGCTGCCGTGGCGGCCTCATTCACCACCAAAGGGCTAAGGCCCCGAACAAACCGTCGAACCCGGGCATCCATGGTCGACACTAAATGAGGAGCATACTTGGACAACCTTACGAACTCCATGTGATACTCCCAAACACTCATACCGCCCTGCTTGAGGACCTCGAACTCTATGGCGCGGGCTGTCATTGTCTCAGCAGGCAAGAAGTGGTCCATGAATGCATCCACGAACTCATCCCATCCGGCCGGAGGGCTCCCTTCTTCACGGGAATCCTCCCACATTTCGAACCATGAACGTGCCGCTCCCTTCAGCCTGTAAGAGGCCAACCCTACCCCCTCTATATCTGTAGCCTTCATCACTTTGAGGGTCTTGTATATCTCATCAAGAAAGTCCTGTGGGTCAGCCTCTGGATCGGTACCTGAGAATTCTGGAGGGGCCAACTGCAAGAACTGATGGACTCTGGAGCCGGAGGAATCTCCCTGTCCGCTGGAGGATGCAGGGGCATCATGGGATCTCTGGGCCTGGGCGGCCACTAACTGTGTTAACATATGAATGGCTCCCCTAAGATCTTCATTAGAGATACCAGAGCCCGAAGCGAGAACTGTATCTGAGTCAGGAACACTGGCAGGAGGAATGGTGGCATCCTCCGCCGCGGCTGGAATAGGGACACTTGGGTTTTGAACAGATGGGTCAGGCAAATTCGGGACCGGTGGGTCATTCTCTCCCACGGCATCGGGTACATGATTAACAGCTGCACTTGGGCCGGCATTGGCCCTAAGGCCGAGTCTAGCCTTCTTCTTAGGTGCCATATTCTGAAAATTTGGGAACAAGGCACGAATTAGACACAAATATCTCCATATTGTACTTTACCGCACGATATAGATTAATAAAGAAGTAGGTAAATTCCTAAATGCCCGTGTAGCCCCCTACTTATATGATGTGGTCGACAACACACCTATAAGAAGGGCACTACTAGACACGACTCCGAGACATCCTAGGACACTTTAAAACCTTAAGCTCTGATACCAAGTTTGTCACGCCCCAAATCGAGGAACATGACCGGCGCCCTGACCGGGTTGCCCCAGTCAAGCGGACCTGGGTGCCTTTCATTCCCACGCGTTACCCCTGTGATGACTGTTTCTCATTAACCAAATATATTACTAATCATAATTGATTTCACATTAAACAAATAAAACATTACGAGTGATTCATTAACAAGATTTCAATTTTTTTACAACGCCCGGCATAACACAATATATATACATAAGACTATCCCACAGTTTACATGTCTACGGAGCCTCTAGGATACAAAAGGGAAATACAATACTTGCCGGTAACAAGGCTCCGGCTATACCTTACAAAACCAAAATGAAATCTAAACCGAGTGGCATGAACCACACAAGGCCCCGAGGAAGAAAGGGGCTCACCAAAACGGGCAGTGGAGGATGAAGGATACTACTGCCGATATGCTGAAGTGCCTGCTACAGATCCACCTACAATCATAACACGAATGTAGCGTCCCCGGCAAAAGGGACGTCAGTACACTTGAATTGTACTGGTATGTATGGACAAACTTTGTCCCAAGTAAACTCAAGCCGTTAAATTACATTAAAACTAATCAAGCCAACCACCCATGTTTTCCACCTTTTACTCATTTCAGATAAGCCTAAACACAAGCACATTCAAGGTCAACAAATGGAACAACGACCAATCAACAACATAAATTGCAAGTAGTCAAACATAGGAGCAATCAGTGCTCCCCAGGTTGCAAACTCTCCTGCTGTCTCCTTTCACAATTTCACATTATTGATTTTTGTATCAATTTTCAATAGCGATTTCGATCGCTTTCCATCCTTATTGCCCCCGACCACCCTTATTACCTCGGCCACCCTTATCACCCCAACCCACACCTTATTTCACCACGTTGCGGCGCGCAACACGACCCCGCCTTACAGTTGAAAACACAACAATTTCAAACAACATATAAGGTACTACACACACAATTTCAACAAGTTCAAATAAGCAACTTACACATTGGTTCACGTTCTCAATTTCTTCTCAATTCAATATCACAACCATATTACAATATTTCCACAATTCAAGTGTTTGATCTCTTTCCAAAAGGAACCATATATGCCATAACAACAATTTTCCTCAGTTCTTTACCAATTTCAATTCCTTTGTCATCTTTCAATTCATATTTCAAACCATACCACATGTAGTTCAATCATCAGTTGTATACCCAACAATGATATCGAAAAATCACATAAAATCTCTCAAATTAACACATGCCAAACAATTTCACACATATGGGCGATTTTACAAGAATCAAAATTAGCCATACATACCTGGTGATGATCTTTCTTCCTACTTTATGCTTACCCAAGATATCCTACTCTTGCCAACCTTGTTCTTGAAGACTCTTACTTCTACTCACTTCTTTTTACTAGAAATCAAGTTCAATAATCATGCATGAGTGTAAAAATTCTATTTTCAAAAGCTATTTTATGCAAACCTCTCTTGACCCAATTAAAACTGAAAATCAAAGAAAATAGTTAGGGTTTTTACCTTGAAAATATTGGGGAAGTTGAATCCTTGCCCTAGGATCCCTTGGAATTAAGTAGTTGGAACAATCTTTCAAGATGAAGAACTTCTCTCTCTAAAAACCCTCTCTTCTCTCTCTAATTTTGGTGAGATGATATGATAAAATGAAGAAGAAAGGTGTTATATTAAAGAAGAGATCGGGCCAAAATGTTATATTAAAGAAGAGCTCGCCGCGAAGAATTCTACGCATTCCTAACACATTATTCGGACCAAGACACCACAGCTACTAGGTTTTATGCACCAAAAATTTTACGGGGCCTTACACAAACCATGTACCTGCGCCAACTAATTCAACTACGGTTTAAATATTATTCGGGCTATGCGCCCTCGACTCCAAATAATCTATAATGTTCAATAACAGTTAAAGTTGGACTCATGCCATGTGCCTTCGCCAACTAATTCAACTCAGATTGAAATAGGATTCGGTCTACACGCCCTCGACTCCAAGTAATCAACAATGTTCAACAACAGTTGAACTGAGACTCAGACCATGTGCCTTTGCCAACTAATTTAACTACGGTTGAAATAGGATTCGGGCTACGTGCCCTCGACTCCAACTAATCAACAATGTTCAACAACAGTTGAACTGGGAGTCAGGCCATATGCCTTCACCAACTAATTCAACTACAGTTGAAGTAGGATTCAGGCTACGCCCCCTCGACTCCAATAATCAACAATGTTCAACAACAGTTGAACTGGGACTCAGGCCATATGCCTTCGCCAACTAATTCAACTATGGTTGAAATATGATTGGGGCTATGCGCCCTTGACTCCAAATAATCAACATTGTTCAACAACAGTTGAACTGGGACTCAGGCCATGTGTCTTCGCCAACTAATTCAACTACGATTGAAATAAGATTTGCGCTATGCGCCCGCGACTCCAAACAATCAACAATGTTCAACAACAATTGAATTGGGGCTCGTGCCATCGCCAACTATTTCAACTGCGGTTGAAATAGGATTCGGGCTACTCGCCCTCGACTACAAATAATCAACAATGTTCAGCAACAGTTGAATTGGGACTCAGGCCATGTGCCTTCGCTAACAAATTCAACTACAGTTGAAATAGGATTCGGGCTACGTGCCCTCGACTCCAAATAATCAACAATGTTCAACAACAGTTGAACTGGGACTCAGGCCATGTGCCTTCGCCAACTAATTCAACTACGGTTAAAATAGGATTCGGGCTACGCGCCATCGACTACAAATAATCAACAATGTTCAACAACAGTTGAACTGGGACTCAGGCCATGTGCCTTCGCCAACTAATTCAACTACGGTTAAAATAGGATTCGGCCTACGCGCCATCGACTACAAATAATCAACAATGTTCCACAATAGTTGAACTGAGACTCAGGCCATGTGCCTTCGCCAACTAATTGAACTACGGTTGAAATAGGATTTGGGCTACACGCCCCCGACTCCAAATAATCAACAATTTTCAACAATAATTGAACTGGGATTCAGGCCATGTGCCTTCGCCAACTAATTCAACAAAAATTGAAATAGGATTCGGGCTTTGCGCCCTCGACTCCAAATAATCAACAATGTTCAACAACAGTTGAACTAGGACTCAGGTCATGTGCCTTTGCCAACTAATTCAACTACAGTTAAAATAAACCTCGGGCTACGTGCCCTTGACTCCAAACCATCAACAATCTTCAACAATAGTTGAACTGGGACTCAGGCCATCTGCCTTCGCTAACTAATTAAACTACAGTTGAAATAGGACTTAGGCTACGCGCCTTTGACTCCGACTAATCGACGATGTTCAACAACAGTTGAATTGGAACTCAAGCCATGCGCCTTCGCCAACAAACTGACAAGTGAACCGAGGCGTGAAATAAGCATCCTCGCCGGCCAATTAAGTTTGGCTAACTCATACTAAAATTAAGGGAGCGCAAGATTTGGCCCCAGTCAAATTATCAGGCCGCGTATTCGTCCTTACGACGAATAGCCCAACCACGCCCGAAATGGGGTAAAGGATAGGACGAGCCGCTCTCGAGGTGGTGGCTTGCCTCAACCACTCGAGTCGCGAGGGGATCGGCCGCCAACACCCTAAAATTAGTACCCTCGCTTGAAACGAATATCAAAACCAAATTAACCCCTGACAAAATGCAAGTGAAACGAACAGTAAACAAATGACAACAGGGGAATTCCCCCTTGTTCATAAAACAATCACGGGCCACGCCCAATTGCATCCGTCCTAGCACCATCCAAAAAAAAAGGGGAAGAAGAAAAACAACAACATACCAAAAAAAAAACAACAACAACAGTCACTATAAAGATGAAGAAACTACTCGTTTCACTCGGTGCCATTTGCACCATCACGGAACATGCGGACATCCTCAGAATCTAAATACAAGTTGGATGTAGACCCGTCTCCTACTGCCGCCACCTCTACCGAAGGGGTACTCGACCCACCAACATCTACGACCACCTGGGAAGCCTCCCCCAACTCAACCACGTGGGTCGAAGACTAGGCCATTGGAGCAGCACTTCCTTCTCGGTCCACACGGACCTGAACATCATTTTCCCTCGGCCCATCTTTAGAAGTGCACGCCAGTCCGTACCCTCTCCCACCTTAAAAGGAGGAGAATCCACATTTATTATGACAGGGGGAACAAGCACAACCGCCACGGGAGGAGCCGAAGTAAAGACAACCCTGTGCCTTATCAAAGGCATGTCTTCCTCATCACACGAAGATGAGCCGTGTTCGTGTGAAATAGAGGATGGGAAGGAGAGGGCACCGCAAAAGATTCAACCGATGCGGCTCTCAGAACACAACACAATGCCGGTGTAGAAAAGAACCTAGTAATCGCGCCAGGCTGCCGAAATGCTAGTTGAGGAGCTCGACCGCGATACACTCTCCCTATAAAAGAAGACAAGGTCAACCTGAGGATTTGCTAAGCTCGAAACATAGCAGGTTTGAAAAGCATAACTTCTTACCCACGGCTTACCCCTCGGCCATACTTCTTCCAAAAGGATGCCCACGTACGGACCCCCTCGGTGCGCGAAACCATGGCTTTGAGCCATCTGCACAGCCCAGCAAATGAAGCATGTGGCGATCTCTCAGCTATAAAAGCAACGACAAAAGCGATGATAGCCTACGCACAGTGAAAAAGGAAATAAAGGAACAAAGATTGCCGCTTAAAAATAACTCACATCTATGATTCCAGGCTTCCCCGAATCCCGGGGAAGGCGCCACCAAGTGCTTAGTACGAATGTAAAAGAATTGCTCGAATGGCCAAGGCTCAACCTCATCGTCCAATGCAACTGTCAGCCCCCTCGACCCATGCGGGCTCATCCGAAGCATAGTCCGCTGCACCCGCTGAGGAGCGTATAGGGCAAATACATGCTGAAGTGTAACCGTCCTACCAACCAACTCCCCATACTTCAAAAACATCCCTAGGAGCTTGTAGAGAGAGAGGGTGTATTGCCTTGGACACACCTTATAATAGCGGCAGAAGTCCACCACGAAATTAGGAAGCGGGTCCCTGAATCCCAGTCTAAAGGGGTATGCATAAAAAACACAGTACCCAGCGTGATCAGTGTGAACCCTCTCCTCATGTCGAGCAAGAACAACATCGGTGTGAGAAGGCACGAACCCCTGTTCCCGCTGTTGGGCCATGCCTACCTCCCCCATGAGTTGGGCCTTATACATAGGGTCCTCCCCTCCATCGGTGGTGAAATCTACCACCGGGCCTCCACTTACGGGGAGTATTTCGTCTATTGATGGGACCCCCTCAGCCTCAATCTACTCCCCTCTTCCTAGCACCGGAGACGGTCTTTCAAGCACCGAGGGATTGAATGACAGACCCAGCGGAATATTCCACGAGAAGAAGAACAGGCCATTACTCAGTTGTCAAGAGAATAGAATAGAATGCCGGATTTGACGAAAAATGGTGAAATACTCGTTGAAAAAGAGAAAAGACTTTAAGTTCACAAGAAACAAGAACTCCAAAATCTCACAATTAAATAGTAGGATGTCAAGAATCGGATATCAAAAACCGTCTTATATGCAACATAATTGATTTCGGGAAAATCGATGAATGTCATTAACTGCACATCCAACCGTCAAAAATGGTTCAATTCTACTAAAACATGCACCGCCACCATTAGCATCATAAAGTGTCAGCCCGATCACAGTCGGCATATCGCCAACAAAAGAAAAATGAAAAGCCATATCGATAAGGGCGGAGTGAGCCCTACGCCATTGAACCTTCGAGCAGACTTTGTCTACCACAATCGCACTACTATATACGGATTATTTCCCTTTGCCGATGATGCTCGTATACATAATAAGGGGCTCGGACTATCGCCATATAAAAATGAGGGGGTGTCATGGCCTCGACACGAGAAGTCACCACCCGCTCCTCGCTCAAAAACCATCCGCTTTATGATCGCTAAAGTCCGCTCATCAAGCTTGACTTTGAGGTGACCCTGGTAAGCGGAGGGTCTAACTCTATGGGTCGTAACCCCAGCCTATAACAATCGACGAGGTTAATTGTTTCTCTTGGCTAATACAAGATTAATAAGTGGCACGACCACTCTTAATTAAGGAGGTTCCATATGATCATTAAGGTATCGACCTATCCGTTATATCTAGAATGTCCTCCTAACGTGGACCCAGTCACCAAAGGCTATCTCAGACCGTTCACACCTATAAATACCAAGAAAGGAAGCTAAAAAAGGATTCCTCTCCTTCCCCATGGGGGCTTTAAAAGATATAGAGCAAGACAAGAAGGGGGAATCCAAAAACAAAACACCGAAAAATGGTAGATCCAAATGGACATGATTGTAAGGCTCTGAATCTCTCTATAAGGAGGCAGACCACCCTATTATGATCAATAAAGATTACCCATATTTTCTATCATTAGAAGAATTATCTTTTGTTATCTTTTCTCTTGTTAGATTCTTGATTGTTTACGACTTGCTATGATTGTCCCTTAACCTACATATATTGTTTTGTATTCATAAAGTGATCGGTAACGTTTGAGACAAACAAAAACCTATAAATTTTAATTGTGACTGCGCATTTGGCTCCAGCACCATTGTTATAAAAGTGTTTAACCTTAAAATGGATAACAGTCAGATTTGTATGCGATTTTAAGGATTTGTGGATTGATTCAACACGAGGAATCAAGAATGTTGGATAAACAAATGAAAGACAAAATAAATAGTCACACCACTTGTAATGTTATGGACCAAATCGAACTTGTGTTGAACTGTGGTTTTGCCCTCGATCAGACCCTTGGTTTGAAACCAATAGAGAATAAATAAAAAATAGTAAAGTAACAGCTTTGATATAACTAGAGTGTAGTAAATATGAAATTATACTACCTTAGTATGCGTGTTACAATGTGTCCATTAAATAAAAACTACTCCCTTTTATATAGTAGGAGAGTTACACCTCTAGTACAATTTTAAGAAAGGTAAAAGAATCCTCTATTTCGTTAATCATTAATCTACTGACGACACAGACCGAGATCTACGTTGTGATATCCGATGGGGTGAAGATATCACGGCCCTCTATTAGGTTGTGTGTAACCGTTATCATATTTTTCAAGGTCCTGGAGCTCGTTCCAGTATTAGAGAAGTAATGCCTTATCAAGCTCCTGGCGACCTTTCCGTTTGGACCTTAGTACGAGGCATCCCGACTTTTATTTCAACCCCACATAATCATGCCCTTGCCTCGTCAGACCCGCCGAAAAGTCGAGGCGTCGGTTACCCTCATTTTTACCTGTACACAAAAAGAAATATGAAAAATGTTTACCCTTAAAATTAGATAATAATTAAACTTATAATATGATTTTAAGAACACGTGATTTCACTTAATACCAATTGATAAATGTAAAGATTAGTAATAGGAATTAACAATAAGATAAATCAAACAAATATTGTAATATAATTTCAATCCTCGAGGTAGAGTCCACTCGAATAGGTTAATGCCAAAGCAATTAAGAAATAAACTAGGTGTTGAACAAGAATGTAAACTAAAGACAAAGTGTTGTATTTGTTTGATATGAATGAATGTAAGATGACTATAAAACGATTAGAACCCTCTTTATATAGAAGAAGAATCTTATCTACGGTACAATTCTAATTAATAAAGTAAATCCTATGATTTGCCTAAATAACCTCCCTTGATTTGATCTTTTTCGAGATTACCATCATGATCTTCGACCTATCATGGATATCTCGCCTTTCCATTAATATGCAGTCAAATGTCTATCCCATTTGGCATCTATCACTACTGGCCTCGATCTAAAAAAGCATCTCGAATCCCGAACTCGGTACCCATTTTTCGTACCTCGGTGCCTATCTTCGATCCTCCACCCTGGTCCATCCTGGTAAATCAGTAAAATTGGGTGGGCCTGACTTTAGCCGTATATGGATAGTTCCCTCATTTTTTAGTGTAATAAAAAGAAATAAATTGAGGCTTCGAACTTTCCCTCGATTATCACGATGTAAGTATTGTGACATAAGCGGCAGATGTGACTGTAACGTCCCGTCGGTTCGTATATTGAGGCATTAAATGCTTATCAGTTGCTGCCAGCCATTATCAATTCTAAAATGTCAACTCCATCTTATAAATGCACTTTCCTTCTCTTTGCCCAAACTTTACTCATAATCTCTGCTCTAATCTTTAAAGCTTTTTACATCTTTTAAGTTTTTTCGTTCTGCATAATCTCCAAGTTTTTTTTATCAACTTTCTCTCAAAAAACTAAGTCTTATTCTCTTATTCTTTCTTTAAACTCAAACTCAAAATTGAGAAAACATCCAAAATTATACCCTGGGAAAAAAAAATCTTCCTCGTCTAAGACGGCCGGCGAACAATCAGCGGCAAAGCCACTTCCCAAAGAATTCTTTCCTTCATCGTGTTTCTTTGAATCCGATTTCATATTTGAAAATAAATCCTCCGTTTCAGGCCGATGTGAGCCGATATCGAGGTAAATATGCACAATTAACAGTGACCTTTAAAGCAAGTTAAAAAGGACTGCAGCTGGGTAGATAAGAACTGGTGCCCTCTCTCGAAGAGTCAATAACTACGCTTGTGGAGGGATATTTGAGTTTTTACGCCTACCCATTCACATTCAGCCCTCTAGATCCAATCATTGGGGAATTTTGCAAAAAGTACGAGGTCACCCTCAGATCCACTCTTCTTTTTGGAGGATAATGACATTGTTTTGATTTTTCTGAGAACAGTCGAGGGGCTTCCCATCACCCTTGACCATATCATTCATCTGTTTATGGTTTAACCGTCCCCAAAGGTTAGTTCATGCACTCCGGAAATATCATCCTATTCCACAAGATCCAATGGTCCTCCACCCACTCCTCCTCTAAGTTCTGTTAAGAACAGTATCAAGGGAAAAGTGGAATATTTGAACATCATAAAGGAGATCACGTCAGCAGAGGCCATTGATGGCCTTGGCATTCGGGTCCCCGATGAAAATGTGCCACAACTCGAGCATAAATTGTTGAAGTTTCAAGAAGAGCTTGATTAGGTTCAGAACCTGGCCAACCTATCCTTCTCCCTCAACACCCTAGACACCATCTTCCCCAATGGCCAAAATCCCACACCTCCAAAAAACCAACCAAATCATCCCACTGTTCAAACAAAGAACCAATGCAATACTTGCCACACTCCAAACAACAATCCATTACTTATCCCCGAACCACAAAATTCCGCAAATGACCACTTTCACACCCACACACCCAGTCACCACAATACTCCTATTTATATGGAGACTGTGCCACTATCCACCTAACCTATATCTTGCACCGTTGAGACTAAGGAAAAATATTTACGTATCAGGAACATGGCTGGAGAGCTTAAGAAATTGACCGGCCGAATCCAAGGTGTAGATGGAAGTAAAGGTACCGAAGGGTTGAACTATGAAGATCAATACATACAACCAGATATTGAACTACCAAAGGGGTACAAACCTCCCAAGCTCGAGATGTTTGATGGTACAGGTAATCCAAGGGTCCATCTAAGAACATACTACGACAAGCTAGTCGGGGTAGGAAATGGCGAAAGATCTACATAAAGCTAATCATGAGCAGTCTGAAAGGAGATGCACTATCTTGGTACATCAGCCAGGATCCTAAGAAATGGTAAAGTTAGGTAGGTATGGCCTTTGATTTCATGGACAGGTTCAGATTTAACACAAACAATGCACATGATGTATTTTACATTCAGAATCTAAATAAAATCCAACAAAAATGTTTCATGAATATGCTACTCGCTGGAGGTCGGAAGCTGCTAAAGTCATACATGCCTTAGAGGAGAAATAGATGAACCATTCTTTGTCCGAGCTTAGGATCCACACTATTATGAACGTCTAATGTTGATTGAAAATTATAAGTTTTCTGACATTATCAAGATGGGGGAACGAAATGAAGAAGATATCAAAAGCGGCATGATTACAAACTTCGAGGCCTTGCAAGCTATAAATAAGGCCTTACAGTATGGTGGTGCATCTTGGGAGAGAGACGTAGGGGCTGTAACAGTTTCACAAAGGAACAAGTCTCCCCTCAAATACCAAACTTACCTTATACCTCCACTTACATACCAATAGGCTTCAAACTACCAATCATCCTCCTACCAAGCCCCAGCACCAACCTATCAGTCACTTTCACCTCCCATATATGAGCCTAACGCGCCCAGATATTACCAACACGCACATGCCTACCAAGCCTACAATAACGTCATTAAAGGACAAGATTTAGTCCTTAAATTAATAATAAGGTCATTGTATTAAAGGAAGCTGCCCCAAATGTTCGCAACAACCCCGTACCAGATCACAAGGGTAGGGGTGTTCACATGATTGAGATAGAGGGTGATTGGAATCACTAGGGATCCATTGGGTTGATCGCGGAAGGAGATGATTGAAAGAAACCAGCAGTTAATCTCAACCCCATTATAGTCTAGATTCAACCATCTGAGGTCACAAAGGTAGATGTGTCTATCCCTCTTGAGTTTGAGGCAGCGCCATCAGCCAAAACACCAGCAGTGTTTGATGTTACCATTTTACCACCCAGGGAACATGTCCCCTTTGAAGTAAAAGTAGTCACACCAATCCTAGAGGCTATGACCACCATTCCATCATTCTATACAAAAACTATCCCTTGGGATTATACGATCGAGGCAAAGGAGGAAAGGCAGAGTCAGGTTCGAAGACACTATTGCAGCATAAGGTATGACAAGGACTGGAAGAGTCTATACTCTAGAGCACTTAGCTGAGTCGAGTAAGTAAGCTTCCAACCGGCAAGTCATCATTGAAACTGGTCCAGATGACCTTTGTAGGAAGATACAAGCCAAGGAGTATTCGTTCATTGACCAGCTGAACACAAGCACCAGCGTAGATATCTATCTTCTTAGAACTCCACACACAAAATGCTCTGTTGAAAGTACTGAGTGAAGAATGCGTGCCAAATAACATCACTGGTGGAGAAATAACCAATATGATGGGAAAAGTATTAGAAATCTATAAAATCACCTTTTATGAGGACGAGCTATCGCATGAAGGATTGGATCACAACAAAGCGTTGAATATCACCGTGCAATACGAAGACTATTTTATCACTATGATCATGATAGATGGGGTTTCTAGCCTTAATATATTTCCACTGATAACACTCAAGAAGCTGGGTAAAGTACTCCACAAGATAAAAGAAGGAGCAATAAACATGAAAGCTTTTGATAGGTCTCAGAAGTCCACCATCGGTGAGATTAGCATTCGCCTGCAGATGGGACCGACTTGGTTGGAGGTTGACTCTCAAGCGATAGATGTGCCAGCATCTTACAACCTGCTGTTAGGATGCCCTTGGATTTATTCTACGAGGGTTGTGGCTTTGACATTACACCAGGCTGTGAAATTTGAATTGAAACACCAGGAAGTGATCATTCATGGTGACGAAAACAATCCTATATACAATATCAGACCGTTTTGGCAATAGGGGAAGAAGAATTTAGGTAGAGAGACCTACCACCACATCAAGTGAGAAGATTTTGTGGACAAAGATAAATGATGGGAAAACAACATAGAGAGTATATTGAATTAGAGTGGGCACGAGCCTGGCAAAGGGCTCCGTAATAACCTCCAAGGGATTGCTAAACCCATAAAGCTCAGGAAGTATGACATTACATTTGATCTGCGATACAAGTACTCTTGTGAAGAATTCAATAACTGGTATCCACTTTGGCATGGTCCTTACTACCTCTAGAATAGCCAGTACCACCTTTAGAGCACACTTTACAACAGACTGACATTGTTTATGAGACAGACGAAGAGGAAGCACTTGTTGTGCTGAAGAACTTGTTCGTAAAAGATAATTACATGGACTACTTTGTGGTTTTTGTGGAGTAGGGGGAAGAAGTTCCTTCCATACAAGCTGTGAGTAGAGGAGCATACCTCAACAATTGGACCACCAGAGCCCAGTGAGCCACGGGGTAGCAAGGCTAAACAAGTATGATGCACTATTTTTATTTTTACTAGATAAATTTTCTCTTTGCATTTTGATTTATGTAATAAGACCTTCAATGTGCAAAACAGTTATGGAATTTATCAAAACATTTCGAGTTTTCTTATGAATCAACTCTCATTATTATTTTTCTCTTATTATATTACTTACACAATATTACTATTACTTATCGTGATTAACCTATGACTGTGACATGCAATGAGACAACGCAACAAACAGACATTGATTTAGAAGAAAATGACATACTAGAGGATATCGTCAAAGAAGTTGAGAACTTTGAGAACATACCCAAGTCCAACCTGGATGAGACAGAAATTGTTAACCTGGGAGATGGAAAAAATGTCAAGGAAACACGAATCAGCATTGTCTCTGTCAGAAAAGAGGGAATACACAGAATTTCTGAAGGAATATTAGGGCATATTCCCCGGGTCATATGATGACAAGACTGGTCTAAGTATATCTGCTGTGGCCCATAAACTGCCAACTAATCCGACATATCCGTCGGTAAATTAGAAGCTCAGAAAGTTCAAGCCAGATATGAGTTTGAAAATCAAAGAAGAAGTCACTAAGCAAGTTAAAGCTAAGGTTCTCAGGGTAGTAGAATACCCGACATGGTTAGCCAACATTGTACCAGTACGAAAGAAGGATGGGAAAGTAAGAGTCTATGTTGAGTACCGGGATCTCAACCGGGCTAGTCCAAAAGATGACTTCCCCTTGCCAAATAAACACATTCAGATCGACAATTGTGCTAAGCACGAGTTACAGTCATTCGTTGATTGCTTCACCGGTCATCATCTAATCTGGATGGACGAGGAAGATGCTGAGAAAATGGCTTTCATTACACCTCGGGGAATGTACTGTTACAAAATGATGTCATTCTTCCTGAAGAATGTAAGGGCCACCTACATGAGGGCATGACTGCCATTTTTCAGGATATGATACATAAAAAAATTCAGTTATATATAGATGATATCATCATCAAGTACAAGAAGGCCACCAATCACATGGAAGATTTGATGAAGTTCTTCAACAGATTACGAACGTATAACTTGAAATTGAATCCGAAAAATGTGTATTTGGGGTTCCCATCGAAAAGGTTCTTGGGTTTATCGTGAGCCACCAAGGAATAAAACTGGATCCATCAAAGGTCAAAGCGATTGATGAACTCCCACTACCAAAGAACAAGAAGGATGTGATGAGTTTCTTGTGAAGACTTAACTGTAGTAGCTGGTTCATAGCATAGTCCATGGTTATCTCTGAGCCAATCTTTAAGATGTTGAAGAAGGACACCGCTACCAAATGGACCAATGTCTGCCAAAAGGCATTCGATAGAATCAAGGAATACCTATCAACACCACTAGTCTTGGTCCTGCCCGAGCCAGGTAGACCATTATTACTCTACATTGCAGTACTAGATGGATCCTTCGGTTGCATTTTGGGGCAGCACAATGAAACATGGAGAAAAGAACAAGCCATTTACTATTTCAGCAAGAAGTTCACCCCGTACGAGGTCCAGTATTCTCTTTTGGAATGCACTTGTTGTGCTTTGACTGGGTAGCTCAAAAGATGTCGCATTACTTCTATGCCTATACCTAATATCTCATATCAAGGATGGATCCTTTAAAGTATATCCTTCAGAAGCCCATTCTCACTGGCAAGCTAGTCAAGTAGCAAATCCTGCTGAGTGAATTTGACATTGTGTGTGTAACTCAGAAGGCAATCAAAGGACAAGCCTTGGCAGACCACCTTGCTGAAAACCCCATGGATGGAGGATATGAACCTTTGAAAATACATTTTCCCAATGAAGAGGTATCATTTGTAGGAGGAAAAATTGTAGAATCCTATGATGGTTGGAGAATGTATTTTGACGGAGTAGCAAACTTCAAAGGAATTGGCATAGGAGCAGTCTTGGTATCAGAAATCGTTCAGCATTATCCAGTGTCTTCCAAAATTACGTTCCCACGCACCAATAATATGACCAAATATGAAGCCTGCATCTTAGGGCTGAAGATAGCCATCAACATGAACGTGCAAGAGCTACTAGTGATTAAAGATTTAGATTTACTCATATATCAGGTTCGAGAAGAATGGACAACCAAGAACTCCAAGATACTTCCGTATTTGTATCATCTGTAGGAATTGTGAAAGAGGTTCACAAAGATAGAGTTCCGACATGTCCCTAGAATTCATAATGAGTTCGCCGATGCTTTGGCTACCCTATCATCTATGTTAAAACATCTAGACAAGAATTTCATCGATCCTATTCTGGTGGAAATTCATAATCAACTAGCTTACTGTACCCATGTCGAAGAGGAAGCATATGAAAACTTGGTTTCACGATATCAAGGAATATTTGGTGAAAGGAGAGTACCCGGAGCTTGCCTATCATACTCAGAAGCACACATTGAGGAGATTTTCCAATAACTTCTTTCACAACGGAGGAATACTGTATAGGAGAACTCTTGATTTGGGACTACTAAGGTGTGTCGACGCAAAGGAATCATCTAAACTGCTAGAGGAAATTCATGCTGGGACATGTGGTCCACATATGAACGGTTTTGTCTTAGCAAAGAAGATACATCGGGCTGGTTACTTTTGGATGACTATAGAAACAGACTGCTTCCAGTATGTCCAGAAATGCCATCGTTGTCAAATACATGCAGACATGATAAAGGTGCCTCCAAATGAGCTTAATATAACATGCTTGTCGTGGCCTTTAACCGACTGGAGAATGGACGTCATTGAACCAATCGAGTCTGCTTTTTCCAATAGACACAACTTTATCCTAGTAAAAATTGATTGTTTAACCAAATAGGCATCTTACAGAGGTGTGCCTGAGAAGGTCGTGGCAAACTTTGTCCGCGATCGCATTGTTTGTCAATTCGAGATAAGAGTCAATTATTACTAATAATGGCTCCAACCTTAACAACCACTTAATGAAAGCTATGTGTGAAACCTTCAAGATCAAACACAAGAATTCCACAGCCTACAAGCCTCAAATTAATGGAGCCGTAGACGCCGCCAATAAGAATATAAATAAATTATCGAGGAAAATGATAAAGAAGCATAAATAGTGGCACGAGAAGGTATCATTTGCCTAAATAGGTTATCGCACCAAAGTCAGCATATCAGCTGGGGCAACCCCTTATATGCTGGTTTATGGTGAAGAAGTCATCGTTCTCGCTGAAGTAGAAATTCCTTCCTTAAGGATCATACATGAAGTTGAGCTCGATGATACAGAATGGGTGAAGAGTCATTACGAGCAGCTAGCTCTTATAGATGGGAAAAGAATGAACGCAGTGAGTCATGGTCAACTTTATCTATCACGACCCAGATTTTCGACCATCGGGAGTCGTGATGGCGCATACTAACGGAGCTAGGCCAGCCAAACGTTAACATATTATGATAAATCTCAACAATATAATAAATGAAAAATAATTAAAAGAATGCGGAAGACTTTAAACTGAAATAATATGAAACCAAAAGTTTTGCGAAACTTTGAAACATATCCTTACCCAGAACCTAGCGTCACTAACTCACGAACTTCTAAGGTTACGAAATACAACCGTCTGAAGAAAATTATAACAGCCTGTTTCAATATAAAATCTAACAAACTAAATTAAGATAGAAGAGACTCCGGGCCCGCGGACTTCTGTGAGGCTACCTCAAGAGTTCCTGGGCTGAAGGTCTGCTCCTAGTCTAATACTACTGCGGTCTAAAAGCTGCATCCTGATATGTGCAAAAGGAATGCACAGAGTGTAGCATCAGCACAACCAACCCCATGTGCTGTTAAGTTCCTGGCCTAACCCCGATGAGGAAGTGACGAGGCTAGACAAGACCTACCACAAATAACTTGTACATATATGTGTAATAACAAGAAAGTACACCAATTTAAGCAATAAAAAAGGGGGGGGGGACATGCTGTCGAGTACTACAATCTAAGTACGAAAATCATCAATAAAGAAATGAAGCTAAACAGTAACAGCTGCTAAGGAAAACACAAGAAGTCTCTACATTAAAACACATTACACCCAGTCTATACTCCGTTGCGGCGCGCAATCCAATCCTCAATAGATATCACTATTATGGCGTGAAACCCAATCATCAACAATTAATACCGTTGTGGAAAGCAACCAGATCCTTAATATTTATCAACACCGTTAAGACATGCAACCTGATCCTCAACATTTAATACCAAGAACTCACCCATGCAACGTTCGCAACTCAAATACGAGGGGAGTAACAACAATTAAAAAAACAATCCCGGCAAGGGAAGACAAATAATAGTTCGATCATCCCGGCAAGGGAGAATATAATAAATACATACGTCCCGGCAAGGGACTAATCCCTACGCGATCCATTTTTAATCACATATTCCTCGAGTAACAATTTCTAGTCCGAGCCAATGCTCCAAAAGCCAATCCAATCACAAATTTTCCTCATTTATTCACATTTTGTTATGCTCATCAACCCGAGCAAGAAAGATGTACCATTAAATCCGAATCCAATACATATAAGACTCACGGTCATGCTAGACTCTGGTGCATAGATAACCGTCACCATGCCTATACCCAGTACTCAACATTTAGCAAGTAGCAAATAACAACCTAATCCTAATCCCTTAAAGCCAAAGTTAGAACAAACACTTGCCTCTGTCCGATAATAGCAATCATGGCTGTAAAACCGTTTTTCCTTTAGAATCCGACTCTGAAACAATGATCTAGGCACAATTTGGTTCAATAGTATCAATAAGAGCTCAAAAACGTAATCACATAAACTAGAAATGAAATTCCCATCATTCTTCAAAAAATAGCAACATCCGACACCGGGCCCACATGGTCCAAACTCGAGGCTCGGACTAAATTCCAATCACCCATAACCCCATGAGTTCAATTATGTAATTTGTTTCAAGAGTCGACCCCAAATTTTGGTTGAATAACCCAAAATTCCCAAAGCCGTAGTTCTACCCAAAACCCCCATTTTCTACATTGAATTTCATGATTTAGGGCTAGGATTTTGATAGATGATGATAGAAAATGAAGAAGAAGAGTTAGAAAATACTTACCCAAGGAAATTTGATGAAGGTTAGCTCTGAAATTTGCCTAGGTGCTGTGGAGAAGACAAGGTTTGAGACAAATGGGAATAATCCCATAACGAACACTATTTTAGGCTTTTAAAAATAACTGGGTGAAATTACCCTTCGCATTCGCGTGAAAAGGGACGCCTTCATGAAGGTTTGAACAGGTCAAGGCATCACGTTCACATGGTGCTAAGAGCGAACGCGTAGAAGAAGGAGCTCGTGTCACGGTGTTTGCGACTGGGTAACATGGTACGTTTTTTGGGGTATGAAATCTTAGCCTACGTGAACGCGTTGAAGGAGGCAACAAGGCTTTGCTATCGTGATGGCGTGATCGTGAACGCGAAGGTCTAAGGAAGTAAAGCTAGGCGAACGCAAATGGGATGCTGTGAACGCAATGAAGGTTTTCACAGAAAGCCAACAACATAATTTCTACAACACATTTTTATTGCAAACCATCCCGAACACCCCCGAAAATACTCCCGACCCCTCGGGGATCCCTACCAAACACACACACTAACTCAATATCATCTTACGAACTTGCTCGAGCGATCAAATCACTAAAATAACATCAAAATCAAAGAATCAACCCCCAAAACTCACAATATTCATTTCAAATTCCAAAAACTTCCAAATTTCCCATTTTTAGTCGGAAACACGTCAAACGACGTCTGTATTCAACCAAACTTTACAGATAGTGCTTAACACATATTTAAGACTTGTACCGAGCGTCGAAACTAAAATACAATCCCGATAGCTATATTTTGTAACTCATTTTCATTTCCATTGTTTCATAATAATTTTAGAAAATAATTTAATAGAAAAATTCTTTTATCAGGGTTCTAGACCTCAGATTTCGACTCTAGGCACATGCTCGAGTCCCATATTTTCTACGGACCTCCCGGGACCATCACATCATGGGTCCAGGTCCATTTATCCAAAATGTTGACCAAAGTCAACTATATCAATATTAATATCATAATCTTCAAATTTTTCACAGAACTCACCTAACAAAATATATTTCGGCTTTACGCCCGGACTACGCATGCAAATTGAGGCAACCAAAAGTGGGGTTTCCAAGGCCTTAGAAGCATGGAAAAAGGGAGAAATACGGTGATGACCCTTTGGGTCGTCACATTATCAAAACATAATGTCTAGAGCCTTCAGTTAAAGAGTTAAGTCAAGACAATTCACACCGGGGCAACTGGTAATAAAGAGAAAATTTCTGCATTAGGACGAGGCTAAAGGGAAGTTCTCTCCCAAATGGAAGGGTTAGTACATGGTTCACTGGGTTTTGACAGGAGGAGCCCTCATACTTGGAGAAATAGATAGAGAGATCTGGCCAAAGCCAATTAATTTAGATGCAATCAGACGTTACTATGTGTAATCTTTATGTGTTCCCTATATGATGTAAATTTAACTACACCAGACCTTATAACCATTTGTGAGGGAATACATAGGAAGCCTTATAGGTTCGATCACAATTCAATAAAACTTTCATTTTCCCCGAAATTGGAAACTGGGTAGAATTTTGAAGAGGGCCCTAAAAATTCTGAAGTAGTTTCAGCAGATTGTCGCACAAGCAGTAGTCAGAAATGTAAACCCCTCAAATTGGAGCATAATTTTTAGGATGAGCCTGAAAATTCCATAGCAGGAGAGGTTGGAATGTCTCAAACTGCGTCACAGTCGTCGATTCATCTATAACTATTTTAATTATACATTTATGTTATACTCTTACAAAACCACGTGTGTTTATTATCAAAACTATTTTGTTTATCAATGCTACCCTAACATTACAATCGATATCGCCAGATCAAAGCCGAATATGAACTAACCTTCCCTTTTACAAAACTCACAATTTTTCTTTGGATGCATGCACTAGGATTATGAAATCATTAAATGCATTGTACGTCCATATAATGAACATTTTTTCAAAGATACTATTCTCCGAACCATTGAATTTATTGACATCTGCTATCATCACCCACCCATAATGTTTCATACGTCACAATGCTCCCAATAATCGCTACGCCACAATTTGATATCAGATAAGAAACTCTTCGCCACGCCACGCCACATTAAAGCTATCATTCTGCATTCCAACTTGCATAAGGCTACCATTCTTCCTTCCAACTTGCATAAGGCTACCATTCTGCCTTCCAACTTGCATAAGGCTACCATTTGGCCTTCCAGCTTGCATAAGTCTACCATTCTGCCTTCCAACTTGCATAAGGCTATAATTCTGCCTTCCAACTTGCATAAGGCTACCATTATGACTCCAACTTGCAAAGGCTACTATTTTGCCTTCTAACTTGCATAAGGCTACCATTCTGCCTTTCGAGGTTAAGCCGTACCTCTATCTGCATTTGCGTTGCATAAGGTTACCATTCTGCCTTCCGAAACTAAGTGCTATCTCCATCCACATTTCATGGCTGAAAGATGACCACATTGCACGATCAATATATCACCACATTGCACAGATGAAAGATCGACACATTGCACAATTGAAAGATCGCCACATACTACTACATCCTTAATGGGCTAAAATATCGCCAATTTATCCAAAGGTGTCACCATTCGGAGGCACCATCCTCTTAGCCCGAGAACACTATGTCATGGCCTGAGGATCCCTTTCAATCTTTTTCATTTCATTATTCAATGGCATCATGGTTCGGAGGCACAATTTTTATAGCTCGAGGTCATCATTTCAATGCTTAAGAATCCATTATTATACACTTCATGGCCCGGGATGTCATTGTCTAAAGACGTTATCATAACTGTCCAAAGACAACATTCATGATCCGACGGGAATTTTCATCATGTCTAAATTTACGCACAATATATGCTTGTATTACTTATTTGTAGGTAAACCACCAAGCTACAACCATCCCGGCAGGAGCATTTCCGCTCCAGTGCCCGCATCCACATCAAACCTAACTGTTCCCATAAGCCTTTCACTCACCCAGACCAGAACCTTATATCTGTTCTTGGAAAGTACCTGTCGCCATACTACACTGAAGGATCCTGGACTACATATGGCCATATTCTTGTAAGATAGGGGATATGTAGGCAGCTGCGAAGCCCGGGCACGACCTATCTTCTTCAAACTGTTTCGTTCGATCAAAATATGGCCATCATATCTTTATCTGACAACTCTTTCATCCTTCCCGGGTAAATGATAAGTTAGGATTTTAACATGATTATACCCCTACTTGCTATTGCTTTTGTTGTGCTTGATTGCAGGTTTGAGAGGCAAGATGACAAATGTCAAAGATCGGCTCAAAATAGAGTGAAAAACCAACTGAAGTTGGGAACAAGAAGACCTAGCGCGGACCATACTATTTTGTCAGGCGGCTGTGCTAGGAGATTTAGAGACTGGTTCATTCAAGGGCATCCTGCACGGTCCGCACTCTTTTTTACGTTGTCCGCGCTTGTGAAGATTTAGAGACCTACAAATTCAAGGAAAGGTCAAACATGGCCGCGCTACAAATTAGTGCAGTCCGTGTAGATGAGATTCAGATAGATGATTAATTGCCCAAGTCCTGCCATATGGCCGCGCTCCATTTATATGTGGTCCACGCTAGTCTGCTACCGCGGTCGCACTACATTTACGCGCAGTCTGCGCTGACCCTGTAGGGGTATTTTTATCCCATTTTTCTAGCCCGGTATAAATCGGACATTTTACCATTTTTTGGTCAAGTTTAGATTCTTAACAGCTGTTGCGCTTGCGAGACATATATTTTAGCCTATTTTAGGCATTTTAGCTTTATTTCATCATAGATTATTGTAGTTTAACAATAGCAGTTAATTAATATGGTTGTTTCTTCTTCTATTTCTTCTATTTCTTCTTTAATTATGTCTAGCTAAACCCATTAGCTAGGGTTTTGGCTCAATTCTAGGGTGGGTAATTGATGGGTGTTGCTTCTTAATGATAGATTGATATTGGGTGTTTATTATTGGGGTTACTTTTATGCTTTAATAAATGAATGGTGGTTGAAAACATTGATTCTAGCTTAGTGGGTCTTGACTTTTCTTGAGAAAGAGAGTCTATGACTCCATAATTGATCCAACAAGGAATTGGTATGGACCCATGAGAAATGGTAGTCACAATTAACGGGTTTTACCTCGAGAGAGTAATCACCCTACTTGAACCCTAGTTGCTTGGTCTAATTGGCCTACCCAATTGGTCTCGAGAGAGTCAATTGGGTAAAATCGCTCTCTCCACCGAGAGGTGTGCGAGTGGGTACAATTGTGCAACGGTTATATCATTGATCCCAAATATGTCAATCTATTATTAGTAGTTTCTAGCCGTTAGTTTACCACCTAGGTGATGACATGACCCTAGTGCCTTTCTCTATCTTAATTACAACTTAAAAAGATATTTTTTAGCATAATTTAGTCTTACATTTAGTTGATAATTGTAGTGACAAAAGGAAATTAAAAAATGTTAGATGTGCAATTAGAAGCTGTGACACCTCCTTTTTTACACACCTACCCCGAAGGATAATGTATAAGGGAGTTTTTCCATTTAAAATGATATTATTCAAAATAGGATTATTTATTTATTTTTAGAGTCACCACTTGGGATACGATTGGCTTTGCGTGTCCGAAGTCACTGTTTTAACTTAAATCCCAAATCAAGGAAAAATTTTGACTTCCCAATTGAAGTCTGCGAACCAGAAATTCTGAATAAGGAATTCTGTTGACCTGAGGGAAGGTGTTAGGTACCCCTGGATCCCGTGGTTCCAGCACGGTCGCTTGAATTATAAATGGCTAAAATCTGATTTTTATACATGTCATCCTATAGCTCTATTTTATAATTATTTAACCGCTTTTAGTTAAAAAATTTAAGAAAGTGAAAGGCGTTTAAAAACATATTTTGGATCACATCTCATGAAATGCACCCGTATCCCCGACACATTCTTATTCAACGTTCTGGAATTTGGATTTGGGTTGCATGAAATGTACACCCGTATTTAAGAAAGTAAAATTATTAAACAACGTGCCTAAAACGACTAACGTATTATTATCTTTGCGGGAGGCCATGAAATTTCCTAAACGGCACGTCCCGAATTCTAAGTATATTAGTACAGGGCCACGCAATTTTTGTATTTTTATTTGGCATGGCGCGCCTCATTTTATTTTAAAAGATATCCTAAAGCAAACTATGATTTTCTAGTTATTTTGTCTCTAAATGGCCTAGTTAATTCGTATTATAAAATACAGACCTCAAGTTCAAGTCCAGATTCAAATAAAATGGAAAAACCTCTTAATTTGAACCCCATACCTAATTGAAAGCCCAAATTTATATTGCAAATTAATCCCCTCGTTCCCTATATGATTTCAAACCTTCCGCATTTTTTGGGACCTTGAAAATTAGCCTAGGAATAAGTTGGCTTCAGGAAAGACTGCCTTGCTTTGGGCCCTTATCATACCAGTCCTTGGGCCCAAATTTCATTTAGGAAAAGGGACTGCCATGTTTTGGCACACATGAGCCGACAACTAATGTTGATATTTATGCGGGTCTCTGATTACCGATTCTAATTCATAACTATCTAAATAGAAAGCTGATGTTAGTTCCAAATATTGATTCTTATTGAATAACCTAGAATTTAGTCATCACATGAATATTCAAGTCACATGATCAGCTACAATGTATTGAATTTAGAATCTCAAAAATAAAACCAACTTAATTGCGATCAGCACACTCTATGAACTTTCGTGCGTGATTGAAACGTAAAAATGAAGAATTGGACAGTCTAGTGTATCGGGAACCAAAACACATAATCTTACATTAATAGGAACATATATTCCATTTTAAATCCCATTTTTAATCAACAACTTGTTATCAATTTGATATTGAACATGATAACAATGCGGAATTTGCTAACACTACGATTAAAATTCTAGCGACCTTAGAATCAATTTCCATTGCATAACACTCTCCAACAAAAGGATCAAATTAAAATAAGAGATTATTTCATGTCAAACTGTCCGATACAGTCCGGTTTTAGTCCAAGTTATACAGCCCAGGGTTCATGTGCATATGAATTAGAATCAAATAATATTAGACAAATTACATCTAACATCTATTTAACTATTAATACATAACAATTCAAGAATGCACAATTCAGGAATCAAATATGCGAGCATCTCTCATTTCATATCCACTTCAAAGTTACATCAAACCAAATTAGAGTGTGTATCTGGATTATAATGAAATAAAGGAGAAGATGAAGATCAGCAACAATTTGATTAACCAACAGGAGCAAACAACAGGTCACAAAAGCTCAAAATTAGTCTCAAAGCCCAGGATTAATATGAAAATGAAGTCCATCAATCCAAAAAACCATCAAACACACCAAATTTTGACTCAAATAACCCAAATTCAACTCGAAATTGAACCCAAGCCACTCCTGAAGTTTCAACAATTAGGATTCAAGCTGAGAGATGAGACTCAATGCCTAAAACTCAAAATTAACCTAGAAAATTTAATGAAACGCTGCTTTTTTGGAGTTTTCTACTGATTTTCTCTTTTGTTTTTGGTTTTGTTTGGAAGAAATTAACATCTATAACAAGTTTTGAACTATAAGAGTTTAGATTTTTAACTTTTTTGGATTTGAAATTCATATTTAGAGGCTCAGATTTGCATAAATTGTTTTTTGGAGGGAAAATTAGAAGTTGGTAATTTTTGGAGAATTTTCAGAGATTGAAACTTGTGAAAGAAGGCATGAGGGCTACCTTTTATAGGCAGGAAAGGGGGAGAAAGCTTCTAGAATTCATTCATTCATCCCCCCCCCCCCGCCTTTTTATTTTCAGATTTTGTTAACTAGTCCTATTGTTTTGACTTGTTGCCTAAGTTATTATCCTATGTTCCTGAAACTATAGTTCAGGCGCTATTTTAGAAGCTTCTAGGGTGTTCTTATTTAACCTACAGAATTTCTGTGCCACTCTAAGTACCTAAATTTCCCTTGAACGCATACTGAAATTGCTAGCCTAGTACAGCTGACCCTAGCCTCTTTTACTAATCATAGTCACCTTACTAAATGTCTAGAATTATTAAACTATAACCAAAATAATTTCAAAAACTCTAAGATTGAATTATTGAATCCAATTAATACTAAACAAGATTGAAAATTAATCTTAGTTCACACTATTATCCAATTATCTATTAAACCGCACAAAATGATAATTGGATCAGAAATCAAACTAGATCAATATTAAACTGAACTAAACTAATCAATAGAAGCAAAGTAAAAAAATCGAAGAATAGGAACTAACTACTGGATTAATTAATAGATAAATCTGACAAAATCAATCAAAACTAAAGTTCAACAGAAGAAAGAAAATAAAAAACAATGCCAACAACAGAATCGACAAACCAGAAAAACAAAAAATAAAAGAAGAAAATAATCATATAAGGAGGAAAAACTCACTGATTTTTGTCTTCATCTTGATCGAATCTCGAAATTTATTTTTAGTTAATGTTATATGTTTATTTTGTTAAAAAAAAATATATAACATTAATAAAAAACCATTCGGTACTTGAAATTTCCTAGAACAATGTTGAGCTTTTTTAAAACCCTAGATCTAAAATTTAGGGGATTCTACTTTGATTTGAAGGGTTCTAGTTTGGAAATAGGGAGGAAGTCAAGGAGGCTACATGGTATGATTTTTGTTGGATATTGCAGAGTTAAGGTTTTGTCACCTCTATTCAATTAAAGATTCAAGCGGTATGGCTAGGATTTAAGGGAAAAGAAGTGTAGATTCGGAAAGTGGAGAAGGAGGAGCACCTAGAGTGTATTTTTGAGGCTCATCGGAGCATCGCCGCCAGCGGAGGCGATTTCCGGGTGGAGGCAGACGGTGGAAGGCGCTGGAGACACGGTGATCTGATGGTGGGCGACAGTGGGAGTCTGGGATACGAGGAAGAGAAGGTTTGTCTCTATATTGTCTAAAGTGTTTCTTACACTTTTATGTGAACTCCTTAAACATATTTAGACCGTTGGATGATAGGAAATGAATGACCTAGATTATTTTAGGCCACATCGTTTGAGGGGTGAAAAGGGTTGACCGGGTATGGGTGTAATTTGGACTGGGTTTGGTCCGGTTAAACGTTATTATAATTGGGCCAAATGAACTTTTGTGAGCAAAGGCCCAAAATGACTAGCCTATTTACTCTTCTTTTCTTTTTCAATTAAATTTTTTCTTTTATTTAAATTCAATTCAATTTTATTTCATTTCTTTTGATTTTATTTTTTGTGTTAAAAGAAAAAAATCAAAACTAACAAAACACGAATTAAAATAAACTTAAACTGATTAATTTCCTAAAACCAACTAAGTCCCAATTCAAAAAGGAAAATTAAACAAAGAACGTAAAAATGACTATTTTTGTTATTTTTCTCTTATTATTTATTTGATTTTAATTAACTAATAAAAAATGTTAAATTGAGGTTCTAAAATACAAATATGCTATTTTTGTATTTTTTATGAGTTATATTAAATAAAAATGCACAAAAATGCACATAGTGACAAAACCGTACAATTAATTCCCTAATATTCCAATAATAGATGAAAAATCCTAATTTTAATAAGTTCTATAGGAGTAATTTAAGTGAGCAAAAATCACGTGTTCACAGCTGCCCCTTTTTCCTCAAAGACACGAAGAGTTTTCGGGCAAAAATAAATGAGCAACATAAGTGATTTTTGCATGCTCGACACTCCATGAGAAGCATTTTGAAAATTGTCTGACCGAACGTTGCTTCAAAGGTTGCCTACATATCCTTGGCTATAAAGGAATCAGATCAGTGTACTTCTGGAAGGTTTGGTAGCTAGGACTACCAAGGACTGTGATTTCACTGTTGTTTCTGCTGCTACTGCTTACTGACCTCCTTATTTGTCATGACCCAAATCCGGTCGTGATGGCGCCCAATAATTAAGCTAGGTCAGCCAGACCAACAATGACTTAACACATCGAATATCAGTCCCAAATGGACATCCCAATAAGAATATATGAGTTAAAGAACTCCAATAATAATAATAATGAACAAAATACGGAGAAGTGCGAAAATAACTGACACTCCCAAAGATCTGGAGTCACAAGTCTAGAGCCTCTAACAAATTGAACAGAAAATAGAGAATACTGTTTAGAAATACTCAAGTCTGAATATAAGATAGCAACTGAAAAGAGGAGGAGTAGCTAGGTTCTGCGAACGTCGGCAGCTACCTTAGCAACTCGGTATAACTCTGAAACCGCTGGAAATGCCTGTCTACTGCTCCTGAGTACCTGAGTCTGCACACAAAAGGTGCAGGGAGTAGGGGTGAGTACTAAGTACTCGGTGAGTAATAAATATATACAAGTAGCTGAAAATAAGAAATCCACAGAATACCACATAATGAAGCTAAACTACAGTTTGAATATCCTATACGAACTAGCATCAACAGTACAATACAGCTACCATAGAGTAATTCAACAAATAAAGATGCAATGCAAAGTACATAACCGCTACGGCGTGTAGCCCGATCCATTTAACATCGACGACGCTCACTAGGGGTGTGTAAAGACTCCGGAGGGGCTCCTACAGCCCAAGCGCAATATTGCTGCGGCGTGCAGCTTGATCCTCATATCAACCGCTGCGGCGTGTAGCCCGATCCATCCTCAGTCCACATAATTCAAATAAGTCACAAAAACAGTTCATTCTTCTTAATTCCAATTTCCAGTTCATAATTTATGAAAAATACTTAACTTTTATTTAATTCGCAAAAACCTGTGACTTAACATTTCAATAGTGTGATTTCAATTTCCAGGACTGAGATCAGTGATTTAAGCAAATATAGCTATCACATAAATATTGTCCTCTAAGGACGCTACAGGTCGGCACAAGGCCCCAAACAAGGCTTACCGCCCACAAATATATCAAATACAGTGTATTTCCAACACTAATAACATATTATTCATTTCCGGGATGGACAAAGTCTCAATCCCCAGTCACAATCAGTCCCGCACCTGCCACGGTGTGTGAGCCACACCCTACTAGCGTCACAATGTGCTAAGCCGGGGTTTCGAACCCTCAAGCTACCATATACACAAACTACTCACCTCTAGCCGGTCGTAGACTCGTCCGCGATGCCTTTTCCTTTGAATTTAGCTCCCTCGTGCATAGAATCTAGTCAAACCACAATAATTATATCAAATACGGGTCAAAGAATCATAACCCATTTCAATTTACATGAAATTTGCATAAATACACTAAGTTGGTAAAACCCGACCCCGGGCCCACTGCTCGGAAAATTCCGAAATTAGTACCAACACGATCCTCGTCTCGCCACGAGTCCGTGCATATAAAATTTATCGAAATCGGAGTCCAAATGGACTTCCAAAACTCAAAATCCCGTTTTCAATATATAGGCCACATTTCTTCAAAATTCTACCCAAATTCATGAAGATTGGTGTTAATCCTACCATAAAATTATGTTTTTGAGTCAAAAATCTTACCTCCGATGAATACCCGATGATTTCTCAGTGTTTTCCTCGAGTTTGCTTCTCTCTAGGGCTCAAAATTGTGTTTTTGGGGTATAAACCCGCGAGCCCTCTGTTCTGTGATTTAATTCACTGCGAGAACATTTAACCTTATGCGATCGCGACGCGCCTCACGCGATCGCGATGTTCAAAAAACCGGCCTCACACGACCGTGTCTCTCTTCCTGTGATCGCTTATCACAAAAATCCTGTATTGTATTTTTCCTTCTACGCGATCGCGTAGACCCTCATGCGATCGCGATGGGCAACTGATTACTCTACGCGATCGCGTCTGTGCCCCTGCGATCGCGTTGCTTCTGCTCTTGAACTTATGCGATCGCGTCCCTTGCCCTGCGATCGCGAAGGGTAAAATTCTCCCCCTCACCATTACTCTACGCGATCGCATGCTCACTAGTGCGATCGCAGATAGTAGATTTCTGCTGCACTTATGACAGCAAACCAGCTCTTTTCTTTGGCCAAGAATGGTCCGTTTGGACCCCCGGATTCATCCCGAGACCCCTGGGACCCCAACGAAAGCCACCAACATGCTCCAAAACATGATACGGACTTGTTCTAATCACAAAAACACCATCCGAAACATCAAAATCACCATTTCCGCATGAATTCAAGCCTAAGTTTCTTCAAAACTTTCAAAACTAACATTCAATCCAAAACCCGATCAAACGATGTCCGAATGACCAGAAAATTTGCAAACATATCCAAAATCACATAACGAAGCTACAAAATTGTCGGAATTCCATTCCGACCCCCGGATCAAAATATCACCTGCCATCCGATTTTCGCCAAAATTCAACCTTCGCCAATTCAAGCCTAAAACTACACCGGACCTCCGAATTCAATTCTGATTGCTCTCCTAAGTCATAAATGATCCCCCAGAACTAGTCGAATCATCAGAATCCGGTTCCGAGCACTCTAACTCAATAGTCAACTTTTGGTTGACTTCCCATATTCAAGCTTTCTTTAAACATGCTAATTGCTTCATTCTCAACCCGAATCACTCCTAACTCACCTGATATATTCTAATACTGATATAAAAGCATAAGATATGTAAATGCAAGGTAACGGGGTGGTAATTCCCGTAACGACGGCCGGGTCATTACATTCTCCCCAACTTAAACAAACGCTCATCCGCGAGCGGGTTAAGAAACATACATGGAGCATCAAACAAGTGTGGATATCTGCTCCGCATCTCCTGCTCGGTCTCCCAAATTTCTTCCTCCACGGGACGACCTCTCCACTGCACTTTCACTGAAGCTATATCCTTGGATCTCAGCTTACGAACCTGTCGACCCAAAATGGCTACTAGTTCCACATCATAAGTCAAATCCTCATCTAGCTGTATCGTGCTGAAGTCTAACACATGAAACGGGTCTCCGACATACTTCCGGAGCATGGATACATGAAACCCCGGGTGAAATCCCGACAAACTGGGTGGCAAAGCAAGCATATAGGCCACCTCCCCAACTTTCCTAAGCACCTCAAAAGGTCTAATAAACCTTGGGCTCAACTTCCCTTTCTTCCCAAACCTCATAACACCCTTCATAGGCGAAACCTTCAGCAACACATTCTCACCTACTGAATAAGACACATCTTGGACCTTCCGGTCCGCATAACTCTTCTAACGCGACTGAGCTGTGCGAAGTCTCTCCTGAATCACCTTCACCCTGTCTAAAGCATCTTGGACTAACTCTGTCCCCAACAACCTAGCCTCGCTGGGCTCGAACCAACCGATTGTAGATCTACACCATCTCCCATATAAAGCTTCATATGGTGCCATCTGAATGCTGGACTGATAGCTATTATTATAAGCAAACTCATCAAGAGGCAAGTAATCATCCCATGAACCACCAAAATCAATGACACAAGCACGCAACATGTCCTCCAATATCTGAATAGTACGCTCAGACTGCCTATCCGTCTGTGGATGAAATGCTGTGCTCAGCTCTACATGTGAACCCAACTCTCGCTGAAAAGTCCTCCAGAACTGAGAAGTGAACTGGGTACCTCTGTGTGATATAATAGAAATGGGAACCCCATGCAATCTCACTATCTCAGGAATGAATATCTGTGCCAACCGCTCTGAGGAATAAGTAGTTGTGACGACCCGGCCCGTCGTCACGGGAATTACCACCCTGTTATGTTGAAATTGTATGTTTTATGCTTTTATATCGATGTTAAAGTCTATCGGGTGAGTTAGGAGTGAATTGGATTGAAAATGAGGCATATAGCCTTTGTGAAGGAAACTTGAATAAGGAAAGTCAACCCGGAGTTGACTATTTGGTTAGAGGGCTCGGAATCGGATTCGGATGATTCGGTTAGTTCCGGGAGGTGATTTGTGACTTAGGGAGCGATCAGAATTGAATTTGGAGGCCCGGTGTAGAAATAGGCTTGAATTGGCTAAGGTTGAATTTTGGCGAAATCCGAACGGTAGGTGAGATTTTTATCCGGGGGTCGGAATGGAATTTCGACAGTTGCAGTAGCTTCGTTAGGTGATTTTGGATATGCCTGCAAATTTTCAGGTCATTCGGACATCGTTTGATCGGGTTTTGGATTGAATGTTAGTTTTGAAAGTTTTGAATAAACATAAGCTTGAATCCGTGTGTAATTGATGATTTTGATGTTTAGGATGGTGTTTTTATGATTGGAACAAGTCCGTACGTGTTTTGGAGTATGTTGGTGGTTTTCGTTGGGGTCCCGGGGGCCTCGGGGTGAATCCGGACCATCATCCGGCATTTTTGGAGTATGAAAAGTCTGCTGTAAATTGCAGGTTGGTACAGCAGGCCTTAAGCCTTCGCGTTCGCGTGGCCCAGGTCGCGTTCGCGAAGGCAGAGCTGGCTAAGGCATCGCGTTCGCGGTCAGGCTGCCGCGTTCGCGTAGGCAAGGTGGAACAAGCTTCGCGTTCGCGATCCAGGTGGTCGCGTTCGCGTAGGAGAAAGATGGAGACCATCGCGATCGCGTGAAGGGTAGACGCGTTCGCGTAGAAGAAATCCGGGTGGCTGGGAGTTTGAACATCGCGAACGCGTGGGATGCGTCGCGTCCGCGAAGAGTATCAGGAATTGGGCATCGCGAACGCATGGATAGCGTCGCGTTCGCGTAGAGTAAGGCGGGGCTGCTCATCCCGAACGCGTAGAGGGTCACGCGAACGCGATGAACACTTGTGTCTGGCAGAGAATTTAATCCAGAAACAGAGAGTTACGGGTTTCATTCATGAACCCTCCATTTTTGAGTTCTAGAGAGAGAAACTCACGGGAATTGCTGGTAATTCATCGGGGATTCGTTGGAGGTAAGTTTTGTGGCTTAATTACATCATTTTAACATGAAATCATGGGTTAAATTTCTGTAAATGGAAGATTAATTGTGGGTTTGAGCCCTAAGCCTAAATTGAAGAAAAACACCGATTTGAGTGGGCAAACGGAGTCCGATTTTGGTAAATTTTATATGTATGGACTCGTGGCGAGACGAGGGTTCCAGAAATGTGAATTTCGTAAATTTTCGGAATGTGGGCCCGGGGATCGGGTTTTGACAACTTTGGGAATTTTGATGTAAATTGAGTTGTATTGATTGGGTGTCGTCCCATTGGCCTAAATTGTTGTATTTTTACTGTATTTGATCAGATTCTACACGTGCGGAGCTTGATTCTCGTGGAAAGGGCATTGCGGAGTAGTCGTCGCGCCGTATTGAAGTGAGTAATAGATGTGGGTGATGACCAGCGGGTTCGAAACCCCGGTATACCACTTTGTGACGCTGTATAGCGGCGAGACACGCACACTCTCGAGAGTGCGGGGTCGATCATGAACTGGAGACTATATATTAGTCCGACCCTGTTGATACTTTATTATTGGCTATTCTAAAGCCGTCGAACCTCCTTCTCGGATGGTTGTATATATATATATATTGTGATAATGGCCACTCTTGAGCCGAGGAACCCCCTTCTTGGGCGGTTGAGTATACATGTGGGCCGTGAGCCAGTTATTGGATCCCGCAAGGATCGTTATTGTCTTATCATATAGACATGTTAGTTTACTACTAGTCCGCAGCTATTTTTGTTATTATGCTAATTCCAATCTCTGGAACTTGGTATTACTGTTTTCCAACTGAAAAATGATAAAAGAGTTTTCAAAAACTATTTTTGAGCTTGCGAGGCTGTATCTGCATATTAGCTGACTAGTAGTGGATCGGGCTGCGCGCCGCAGCGAGATATATGTTGGATCGGACTGCACGCCGCAGGAATATCTCTATGAGATGTGCTTGGGCTGTAGGAGCCCCTCCGGAGTCTGAACCCCCACGGTGAGCACGGGTACCCAAAATTGGAGTCGGGCTACGCGTCGTAGCGGTCATATCATGCATTGCATTGCATTTAGCTACATCTGCTAGCTGTTATGCTCTTTATTGGTATTTGTTGGTACAGGTACAGTGAAGATTGATTCTATGACAGGGTAGCTGATTATAGCTTTACATAGTGCTTTATTGCGGATTTCTTATCTGCGTTGTCTTACCCTTGTTTATTACCACTGAGTCTGGCAGTACTCATTTTACTCCCTGCACCTTGTGTGCAGATCCAGGTACCTCTCAGCAGTGATCCAGTAGTTGTGCGAGGCGACATCTGTGGGATATACGAGGTAGCTGCAGAGTCCGCAGGACCCGATATTCCTTCCTACTGTCTTTTGATTTTGTATTGACATTTCTTTCCGCACTTGGTATCTTGTAAACCTTTATACACTCATGTTCGGTAGAGGCTCATGACTCTTGACCCTTCGGTCTATGGGAGTTAGTATATTTTGGGACTTGATTTTCCCGCTGTTGGTATAAGTATTACTATTTTTTCATATATTAATATGCTTAAATGGGCTAAAGAGAGCTTCTAGCTCCGTTGTTTATATTGATTGGTCAGGCTGGCTTAGCAATGTGCTGGGCGCCATCACGACCGGATTTGGGGTCGTGACAAGTTGGTATCAGAGCCTAGGTTTACTAGGCCTCGTGAGTCTTGAGCCGGTTAGTAGAGTCTTGTGGATCGGTACGGGGACGCCTGTACTTATCCTCGGGAGGCTGCGAACCTTTAGGAAAACTTCATTTTTCTTGAACTCTGTCGTGCGATCTTGTTGTCCTGAGAACTGAACTTCTATATTCTATTCTCTCGCAGATGGCGAGAACGCGAGCATCAGGACGAGGTGGACGACCTCCATTGCCACCTGTTAGAGGCCGTGGGCGCGGTCGTGCTAGAGTTAGAGGTAGGGCGGTCGAGGCAGTGCCAGCTGACCCACCTGTTGTGCTAGTTCAGGAGCAGCCCCCAGTGGTTGATGCTCCAGCAGCCCCAGTTCAGGGCCAAACTGTATCTATTGCTATTCCTGGTCTTCAGGAGACTCTTGCTCAGATATTATCAGTGTGTTCCGGTTTGGCTCGGGTAGTTTCGGCTACCGCTACTGTAGCGACATCTCAGTCAGGGGGTGGTCAGCAGACCCCTGCAGCTCGCATACCTGACCCGGTTGTTCAGGGACTTCAGACGCCAGAGGCGGTCCCCGCTCAGGTGGTTGCACCGGTTATTCCTCCAGCTGCACCAGCTCCAGCTCCAGAGCATATGGTTCAGGTTATGCCCGAGGACGAGCAGCGTCGTCTTGAGAGATTTGGTAGACTTCAGCCACCCCATTTCAGTGGCGTTGAGGGCGAGGATGCCCAGGGTTTCTTGGATAAGTGTCAGAAGATGTTGCGTACGGCTGGTATTCTTGAGTCCGGCGGAGTTTCATTTACTACATTTCAGTTCACTGGTCCCGCATTTGATTGGTGGGAGGAGTTTGAGAGGCGTAGGCCTGCAAGAGCAGCACCTCTCACATGGCAGCAATTCTCTACTCTCTTTTAGAGAAATATGTACCTCAGTCTCGTCGCGAGGAGCTACGTCGCCAGTTCGAGTGGTTGATTCAGGGCGACATGTCTGTGACCCAGTATGAGCTTAGATTCACTCGGTTGGCTAGGCATGCCACATGGATGATCCCCACTGATAGGGAGAGGATCAGGAGGTTCATTGATGGCCTCAACTACTCTATCCGTATTCTTATGACCAGCGAGCGAGTTCTATCATCATCGTTTGAGCAGGTAGCTGATATGGCACGCTCCGTTGAGGCGGATCGTCGCCGAGAGAGAGAGGAGCGGGAGGCCAAGAGGCCTCGCGGTTCTGGCAGATTCAGCGGTGCTCCATCTAGAGGGCATTCCCAGCAGAGCCGAGGTCGCTCATCTAGACCTTCTCATTCAGGCCGCCCAGAGCAGAGCGGAGGTTCTTATGGTCGTGGTCGACAGGGGTTTCAGCAGGGTCAGTCATCACTTAGTGCCCTCCCAGCCCAGAGTGCAGCACCTACTTCTCCAACACCAGGTGCATGTTATGAGTGTGGTGAGTTTGGCCACATGAGGAGACATTGCCCTCGACTACGTAGGGGCGGGACTCAGCAGAGGGATCAGCCCTCCTCTTCAGCACCATCTCAGTCTAGTAGAGGTGGAGGTCAGTCTTCTCGTGGTCGCCCCAGGGGCGAGGAGAGATCCGGTGGAGGCCAGGCACGGTTTTATGCACTTCCTGACAGGCGTGATGCAGTTGCCTCCGATGCTGTGATTACAGGTATCATTTCTGTCTGTCACAGAGATGCCTCTGTTCTATTTGATCCGGGGTCCACATATTCTTACGTGTCCTCTTATTTTGCACATTATTTGGGTGCGACTCGTGGTAGTCTTGATTTACCTGTTCATGTATCCACCCTCGTGGGTGATACGATTGTTGTGGATCATGTCTATAGATCCTGTGTTATATCTATTGGGGGTCTGGAGACCCAGGCCAGATTTGTTATTGTTGGGGATGGTGGACTTTGATGTTATATTGGGTATGGACTGGTTGTCTCCGTATCATGCTATATTGGACTGTCATGCTAAGACAGTTACGTTGGCCATTCCTGGTATTTCTCAGATTGAGTGGCGGGGTTCGACCGATTTCGTCCCTAGCCGTGTTATTTCGTTCCTAAAAGCTCGGAAGATGGTTGAAAAAGGGTGTTTATCGTACTTAGCTTTTGTGAGAGATGTGGGAGCTGAATCTCCTAGTATTGATTCTGTACCTGTTGTGAGGGACTTCCCAGATGTATTCCCCTCAGACCTGCCGGGCATGCCGCCGGACAGGGATATTGATTTTGGCATTGACTTGGTGCCGGGCACTCAGCCCATATCCATTCCTCCTTATCGAATGTCACCAGCCGAGTTGAAAGAACTAAAAGAGCAGCTTCAAGAACTTCTGGATAAGGGTTTCATCCATCCTAGTGTGTCTCCGTGGGGTGCATCGGTATTATTTGTTAAAAAGAAAGATGGTTCCATGCGAATGTGTATTGATTATAGGCAATTGAACAAAGTGACAGTGAAGAACAAGTACCCTCTACCGCGTATAGATGATTTGTTTGATCAGTTAGAGGGTGCGAGGGTGTTTTCTAAGATCGATCTTCGTTCAGGCTATCATCAGGTGAAGATTAGAGAGTCTGACATTATGAAGACTGCATTCCGGACCCGATATGGTCATTATGAGTTCCTTGTGATGTCATTTGGGTTGACCAACGCCCCAGCAGCATTTATGCATCTGATGAACAGTGTGTTCAGGCCTTATTTGGATTCATTTGTGATTGTGTTCATTGATGACATTCTAGTCTACTCTCGTAGTCAGGAGGAGCATGCTCAGCATTTGAGTATTGTGTTGCAGAGATTGAGGGAGGAGAAGCTATATGCTAAATTCTCCAAGTGCGAGTTTTGGCTCGAGTCCGTAGCATTCTGGGACATGTGGTGTCTCGTGATGGTATTCAGGTTGATCAGAAAAAGATAGAGGCGGTGCAGAGTTGGCCTAGACCGTCCTCAGCTACAGAGATCGGGAGTTTTCTTGGCTTGGCGGGGTATTATCGCCGGTTTGTTCAGGGATTTTCATCCATTGCTTCTTCATTGACTAAATTGACCCGGAAGGGTGCACCATTCGTGTGGTCGGATGAGTGCGAGGAGAGCTTTCAGAAGCTCAAGACAGCTTTGACCACAGCTCCAGTGTTAGTATTGCCATCAGCTTCGGGTTCATATACCGTTTATTGTGATGCCTCGAGAGTGGGGATAGGTTGTGTGTTGATGCGGGAAGGAAAGGTAATTGCTTATGCTTCTCGGCAGTTGAAGCCGCATGAGAAGAACTATCCTGTTCATGACTTGGAGCTAGCCGCCATTGTTCATGCATTGAAGATTTGGAGGCACTATTTGTATGGTGTGTCTTGTGAGGTGTATACCGACCATCGTAGTCTCCAGCACTTTTTCAAACAGAAAGACCTTAATTTGAGACAGCGGAGATGGCTTGAGTTGCTGAAGGATTATGACATTACTATATTATATCATCCGGGAAGGCCAATGTGGTGGCCGATGCTTTGAGCCGGAAGGCGGTCAGTATGGGGAGCTTGGCATATATTCCAGCTGAGGAGAGGCCATTTGCTTATGATGTTCAGGTGCTAGCCAATAGGCTAGTGAGGTTAGACATTTCGGAGCCCAGCAGGGTATTGGCTTGTGTTGTATCTCGGACATCTCTATATGATCGTATTCGTGAGCGCCAGTATGATGATCCACACTTGGCTGTCCTGAGGGACAGAGTTCAGCATGATGATGCTAGAGATGTCACCATTGATAGTGACGGCGTATTGAGGATGCGGGGCCGGATATGCGTGCCCAATGTTGATGGCCTTCGTGAGTTGATTCTGGAAGAGGCCCATAGCTCGCGGTATTCTATCCATCCAGGAGCCGCGAAGATGTATCAAGATTTGAAACAGCACTATTGGTGGAGAAAGATGAAAATGGACATTGTCGGACATGTAGCACGGTGCCTCAACTGTCAGCAGGTTAAGTACGAGCATCAGAGGCCCGGCGGTGTATTTCAGCGCATTGTTATTCCTGAGTGGAAATGGGAGAGGATCACTATGGACTTTGTTACTGGACTCCCTCGGACGGCGAGGAAGTTTGATTCCGTATGGGTGATTGTGGATAGACTGACCAAGTCAGCTCACTTCATTCCAGTTAGTACTACCTACTCATCGGAGCGGTTGGCATCGATCTTTATTCGAGAGATTGTTCGGTTGCATGGAGTCCCAGTGTCTATCATATCCGACAGGGGTACTCAGTTCACTTCTCAGTTTTGGAGAGCATTTCGGCGAGAGATGGGTACACGGGTTGAGTTGAGTACAGCATTTCACCCCCAGACAGACGGACAGTGTGAGCGCACTATTCAGATCTTGGAAGATATGTTGCGAGCTTGTGTGATTGATTTTGGTGGTTCGTGGGATGAGTTCCTACCACTTGTTGAGTTTGCCTACAACAACAGTTATCAGTCGAGTATTCAGATGGCCCCGTATGAGGCATTGTATGGGCAGGCGGTGTAGATCCCCCGTGGGATGGTTTGAGCCTGGTGAGGTTAGATTGATAGGGACTGAGTTAGTCCGGGATGCTCTAGATAGAGCAAAGTTGATCCAGGAGAGACTTCGTACAGCACAGTCTCGTCAGAAGAGTTATGCGGACCGTAGAGTTCGAGAGTTGTCTTTCATGGTTGGTGACCGAGTATTGTTGAAGATTTCACCTATGAAGGGTGTTATGAGGTTTGGGAAGAAAGGAAAGTTGAGTCCCGGGTACATTGGTCCTTTTGAGATACTTAGGAGAGTTGGAGAGGTGGCATATGAGTTGGCCTTGCCGCCCAGCTTATCCAGCGTTCATCCAGTATTCCATGTGTCTATGCTCCGGAAGTACATTGGAGATCCGTCTCATGTATTAGATTTCAGCACCATTCGGCTTGATGGTGATCTATCCTATGATGTGGAGCCTATTGCCATTTTGGGACGTCAGGTGAGAAAATTGAGGTCTAAGGAGATTGCATCAGTTAAGGTTCAGTGGAGAGGTCGACCCGTGGAGGAGGCCACTTGGGAGATCGAGCAGGAGACGCGGAGCAGTTATCCTCACTTGTTTGAGACTTCGGGTATGATTCTTGACCCGCTCGAGGACGAGCGTTTGCTTAAGAGGGGGAGAATGTGACGACCCGGCCCGTCGTCACGGGAATTACCACCCCGTTATGTTGAAATTGTATGTTTTATGTTTTTATATCAGTGTTAAAGTCTATAGGGTGAGTTAGGAGTGAATTGGATTGAAAATGAGGCATATAGCCTTTGTGAAGGAAACTTGAATAAGGAAAGTCAACCCGGAGTTGACTATTTGGTTAGAGGGCTCGGAATCGGATTTCTGATGATTCGATTAGTTCCGGGAGGTGATTTGTGACTTAGGGGAGCGATCGGAATTGAATTTGGAGGCCCGGTGTAGAAATAGGCTTGAATTGGCTAAGGTTGAATTTTGGCGAAATCCGAACGGTAGGTGAGATTTTGATCCGGGAGTCGGAATGGAATTCCGACCAGTTGCAGTAGCTTCGTTAGGTGATTTTGGATATGCCTGCAAATTTTCAGGTCATTCGAACATCGTTTGATCGGGTTTTGGATTGAATGTTAGTTTTGAAAGTTTTGAATAAACATAAGCTTGAATCCGTGTGTAATTGATGATTTTGATGTTTAGGATGGTGTTTTTATGATTGGAACAAGTCCGTATCGTGTTTTGGAGTATGTTGGTGGTTTTCGTTGGGGTCCCGGGGGCCTCGGGGTGAATCCGGACCATCATCCGGCATTTTTGGAGTACGAAAAGTCTGCTGTAAATTGCAGGTTGGTGCAGCAGGCCTTAAGCCTTCGCGTTCGCGTGGCCCAGGTCGCGTTCGCGAAAGCAGAGCTGGCTAAGGCATCGCGTTCGCGGTCAGGCTGCCGCGTTCGCGTAGGCAAGGTGGGACAAGCTTCGCGTTCGCGATCCAGGTGGTCGCGTTCGCGTAGGAGAAAGATGGAGACCATCGCGATCGCGTGAAGGGTAGACGCGTTCGCGTAGAAGAAATCCGGGTGGCTGGGAGTTTGAACATCGCGAACGTGTGGGATGCGTCGCGTCCGCGAAGAGTATCAGGAATTGGGCATCGCGAACGCGTGGATAGCGTCGCGTTCGCGTAGAGTAAGGCGGGGCTGCTCATCGCGAACGCGTAGAGGGTCACGCGAACGCGATGAACACTTGTGTCTGGCAGAGAATAAAAATCCAGAATCAGAGAGTTACGGGTTTCATTCATGAACCCTCCATTTTTGAGTTCTAGAGAGAGAAACTCACGGGAATTTCTGGTAATTCATCGGGGATTCATTGGAGGTAAGTTTTGTGGCTTAATTACATCATTTTAACATGAAATCATGGGTTAAATTTCTGTAAATGGAAGATTAATTGTGGGTTTGAGCCCTAAGCCTAAATTGAAGAAAAACACCGATTTGAGTGGGCAAACGGAGTCCGATTTTGGTAAATTTTATATGTATGGACTCGTGGCGAGACGAGGGTTCCAGAAATGTGAATTTCGTAAATTTTCGGAATGTGGGCCCGGGGCTCGGGTTTTGACAACTTTGGGAATTTTGATGTAAATTGAGTTGTATTGATTGGGTGTCGTCCCATTGGCCTAAATTGTTGTATTTTTACTATATTTGATCAGATTCTACGCGTGCGGAGCTTGATTCTCGTGGCAAGGGCATTGCGGAGTAGTCGTCGCGCCGTATTGAGGTGAGTAATAGATGTGGGTGATGACCAGCGGGTTCGAAACCCCGGTATACCACTTTGTGACGTTGTATAGCGGCGAGACACGCACACTCTTGATAGTGCGGGGTCGATCATGAACTGGAGACTATATATTAGTCCGACCTGTTGATACTATATTATTGGCTATTCTAGAGCCGTCGAACCTCCTTCTCGGATGGTTGTATATATATATATTGTGATAATGGCCACTCTTGAGCCGAGGAACCCCCTTCTTGGGCGGTTGAGTATACATGTGGGCCGTGAGCTAGTTATTGGATCCCGCGAGGATCGTTATTGTCTTATCATATAGACATGTTAGTTTACTACTAGTCCGCAGCTATTTTTGTTATTATGCTAATTCCAATCTCTGGAACTTGGTATTACTGTTTTCCAACTGAAAAATGATAAAAGAGTTTTCAAAAACTATTTTTGAGCCTGCGAGGCTGTATCTGCATATTAGCTGACTAGTAGTGGATCGGGCTGCGCGCCGCAGCGAGATATATGTTGGATCGGACTGCACGCCGCAGGAAATCTCTATGAGATGTGCTTGGGCTGTAGGAGCCCCTCCGGAGTCTGAACCCCCACAGTGAGCACGGGTACCCAAAATTGGAGTCGTGCTACGCGCCGTAGCGGTCATATCATGCATTGCATTGCATTTAGCTACATCTGCTAGCTGTTATGCTATTTATTGGTAATTGTTGGAACAGGTACGGTGAAGATTGATTCTATGACAGGGTAGCTGATTATAGCTTTACATAGTGCTTTATTGCGATTTCTTATCTGCGCTGTCTTACCCTTGTTTATTACCACTGAGTCTGGCAGTACTCATTTTACTCCCTGCACCTTGTGTGCAGATCCAGGTACCTCTCAGCAGTGATCCAGTGGCTGTGCGAGGCGACGTTTGTGGATATTCGAGGTAGCTGCAGAGTCCGCAGGACCCGATATTCCTTCCTACTTGTCTTTTGATTTTGTATTGACATTTCTTGCCGCACTTGGTATCTTGTAAACCTTTATACACTCATGTTCAGTAGAGGCTCATGACTCTTGACCCTTCGGTCTATGGGAGTTAGTATATTTTTGGACTTGGTTTTCCCGCTGTTGGTATAAGTATTACTATTTTTTTCATATATTAATATGCTTAAATGGGCTAAAGAGAGCTTCTAGCTCCGTTGTTTATATTGATTGGTCAGGCTAGCTTAGCAATGTGCTGGGCGCCATCACGACCAGATTTGGGGTCGTGACAGTAGTACACACTGGGATGAAGTGAGCTGACTTAGTCAACCTATCCACCACCACCTAGACTGAATCAAACTTCCTCGCTGTGCGAGGTAGTCCACTAACAAAGTCCATAGTAATCCTTTCCCACTTCCACTTAGGAATATCAATACGCTGGAATACACCACCAGGTCTCTGATGCTCATACTTGACCTGCTGACAGTTTAGACACCGAGCCACGTGGCTCACAATATCTTTCTTCATCTTTCTCCACCAGTAATGCTGCTTCAAATCTTGGTACATCTTCGCGGCTCCTGGATGAATAGAATACCGCGAGCTATGGGCCTCCTCCAATATCAACTCACGAAGGCCATCAACATTGGGCACGCATATCCGGTCCTGCATCCGCAATACACCATCACTATCAATAGTGACATCTCTGGCATCATCATGCTGAACTCTATCCTTAAGGACAAGTAAGTGTGGATCATCATACCGGCGCTCTCGGATACGATCATATAAAGAAGAACGAGCCATTACACAAGCCATCACCCGACTGGGCTCAGAAATATCCAGCCTTCACCATCTGATTAGCTAACGCCTGAACATCAACTGCAAGGGGTCTCTCCCCAACTGGAATACACGCCAAACTGCCGATACTAATAGCCTTCCGGCTCAAAGCATCAGCCACTAGATTGGCTTTCCCGGGATGGTACAAGATAGTAATATCTTAGTCTTTAAGCAATTCAAGCAATCTCCGCTGCCTCAAATTTAGATCTTTTTGCTTAAACAAATGCTGAAGGCTGCGGTGGTCTGTATATACATCACAAGATACACCATATAGGTAATGCCTCCAAATCTTCAAGGCATGAACAATAGCAGCTAACTCCAAATCATGAACAGGGTAGTTCTTCTCGTGGGGCTTTAGCTGACGAGAAGCATATGCAATAACCCTACCCTCTTGCATTAACACATAACCGAGCCCAACTCTGGAAGCATCACAATACACCGTATATGACCCTGAGGCTGATGGCAACACAAGTACTGGAGCTATGGTCAAAGCCTCCTTGAGCTTCTGGAAGCTCTCTTCACATTCCTTAGACCACACAAATGGAGCATTCTTCTGTCTCAACTTAGTCAACGGTGAAGCAATAGATGAGAAACCCTGAACAAACCGGCGATAATAGCCCGCCAATCAGAGAAAACGCCGAATCTCTGTAGCTGAGGAAGGTCTGGGCCAATTCTGCACAGCCTCGACCTTCTGAGGATCAACCCGAATACCATCACTTGACACTACATGTCCCAGAAAAGTCACAGTGTCAAGCCAGAACTCACACTTAGTGAATTTTGCATACAGCTTCTCTTCTATCAACCTCTACAGTACCACCCTCAAGTGCTGTGCATGCTCCTCCTGGCTGCGTGAATACACCAGAATATCATCAATAAACACAATCACAAAAGAATCAAGGTACGGCCGAAATACGCTATTCATCAAGTGCATGAATGCAGCTGGGGCATTAGTCAACCCGAAAGACATCACCAGGAACTCGTAGTGCCCATATCGCGTCCTGAACGCTGTCTTCATAATATCCGAGTCCCTGATCTTCAACTGATGATAGCCCGATCGAAGATCAATCTTAGAAAATACCCTAGCTCCCTGGAGCTGATCAAATAGGTCCTCAATACGAGGCAATGGGTACTTATTCTTCACTGTTACCTTGTTCAGTTCCCTGTAATCGATGCACATTCTCATTGTGCCATCTTTCTTCTTCACGAACAACACCGGTGCACCCTAGGGTGACACACTCGGACGAATGAAACCCTTATCTAAGAGTTCCTGAAGTTGTTCCTTCAATTCTTTTAACTCTGCTGGTGCCATGCGATAGGGAGGAATAGAAATGGGCTGAGTGCCCGACACCAACTCAATACCAAAGTCAATATCTTTGTCAGGCGGCATGCCTGGTAGGTCTGCTGGAAATACATCCGGAAACTCCCTCACAATGGGGACCGAATCAAGACTGGGTGTCTCGACCTCAACATTTCTAATGAAGGCCAAATAAGATAAACAACCCTTGCCAATCATTCGTTGGGCCTTTATATAAGAAATCACCCTGTCGGACACATAATCAGTCAAGCCACGCCACTCGATCCTCGAATTACCTAGAATAACTAGTGTGACTGTTTTGGCATGACAATCCAAAATCGCATGGTAAGGAGATAGCCAATCCATGCCTAGAATCACATCGAAATCTACCATGCCCAGTAGTAATAAATCAACTCGGGTCTCCAGACCCCCAATAGTAATAAGACAGGATCGATATACCTGATCCACAACAACAGTATCCCCCACTGGGGTAGACACATGTACGGGCAAGGCAAGAATACCACGGGTCATACCCAAATAATGTGCAAAATAAGTAGAGACATAAGAATAGGTGGATCCGGGATCAAATAAGACAGAAGCATCCCTGTGACAGACTGAGATAATACCTGAAATGACCGCATCTGAAGCACTAGCGTCCTTCCTATCCAGAAGAGCATATAAATGAGCCTGGCCTCCACCAGTACAATCCTCAACCCTAGGGCGACCTCTGGATACCTGTCCACCAATCCTAGCCGACTGTGTTGGCGCTGAAGAAACAGGAGTAGAAGACGAGGGCTGATCCCTCTGCTGAGACCGCTTACGAAGCCACTGAGGACACTCTCTCCTGATATGGCCCAAGTCACCGCACTCAAAACAATGGCCTGAAGATAGAAGAAGGGGTTGCTGAGGACCCCTCGCTACAGATGAACCCTATGCTGAGAAAGCAGGAGCAGAGCTCTGAGCTGGAAGAGCACTCAGTGCAGGCTGACTCTGCTGATGGCTCTGCTGTCCCTGATAACCCTGATGGCCTTGACGACCACGATCTGATGAAACCTCACTGGACTCTGCACGTCCAGACTGATGAGACTTGAAAGAACGACCCCTGTTATGCTGAGGTTTGCCCCTAGACGGAGCACCACTGTAGCTGCCGGTACCACGAGGCCTCTTAGCCTCTCTCTCCTCCCGCTCTCTGCGGCGATCTCTCAATGTGACGGGTAGCATCAACCACCTCCTCAAAGGTAACTGCCGAAACTCTCTCCCTGGTTATTAATATGCGGATGGGATAAATAAGGCCATCAATAAATCTCCAAATCCTCTCTCTGTCCGTAGGAACCATCCACATGGCATGATGGGCCAGCTGTGTGAATCTCATCTCATACTGATTAACCGTCATATCTCCCTTCTTCAGCCATTCAAACTGACGTCGCAGCTCCTCTCTCTGAGACTGAGGCACGTATTTTTCCAAAAATACCGTGGAGAACTGCTGCCAAGTGAGGGGCACTACCCCAGCGGGCCTACGCCTCTCAAAATCCTCCCACCACTGAAATGCTGCACATGTGAACTGAAAAGAGGTGAATAAAACACCGCTTGACTCTAGAATACCTGCGGTGCGAAGCATGCGCTGACATCTGTCAAGAAAACCCTGGGCGTCCTCGCCCTCAGCACCACTGAATGTCCGAGACTGTAGCCTCTCAAATATTTTCAAACGACCCTGCTCATCATCGGGCATAACTGGAACCATATAAGCAGGAGCTGATGCAACGGGCGCAACTGGCTGAACTGGCTAGGATGTGCGAGCCACGAGGGTCTGATTCCCTCCCCCTGCCTGTGACGAAGACGCTACAATGACCTAAGCCAATCCAGTGCGTACTGATAAGATCTAGGCCAAGGTCTCCCGAAGACCCGGTATCACAATGGGCACTGCCGGTGCCTGAACCTGAGTTGCCGAAGCGTCTGCCGCTGGAATCTGGTCTTGAGCCTGGGCCACTGGTGCAGGGATCTGACCCTGAGTCTGGTGAGCTGGTGGGTCAGCAGGTGCTGGTACTGCTGCCCTACCTCTACCACAACCACGGCCTCTAGGTGCCAATGGTGGTCGTCCGCCACGTCCGCTAGCACGTGTTCTCGCCATCTGCGAGAGAATAGAATATGGAAAAATTTAATTTCATGATAACACAATTCGCATGATATGAATCCAAGAAAATGAGGTTTTTCCTAAAGTTTCCTGTAGCCCTCCGAGGATAGATACGGACGTCTACGTACCGATCCGCGAAAGCCTACTAAACCGGCTCATGACTCGCGAGTCCTAGTAACCTAGGCTCTAATACCAACTTGTCACGACCCAAATCCGGTCGTGATGGCGCCCAACAATTAAGCTAAGCCAGCCAGACCAACAATGACTTAACACATCGAATATATGTCCCAAATGGACATCCCAATAAGAATATATGAGTTAAAGAACTCCAATAATAATAAGAATGAATAAAATATGGAGAAGTGCAAAAATAACTGACACTCCCAAAGATCTGGAGTCACAAGTCTAGAGCCTCTAACAAACCCAACAGAAAATAGAGAATATAGTTTAGAAATACTCAAGTCTGAATATAAGATAGCAACTGAAAAGAGAAGGAGTAGCTAGGTTCTGCGAACGTCGGCAGCTACCTTAGCAACTTGGTATAACTCTGAAACCGCTAGAAATGCCTGTCTACTGCTCCTGAGTACCTGAGTCTGCACACAAAAGGTGCAGGGAGTAGGGGTGAGTACTAAGTACTCAGTGAGTAATAAATATATACAAGTAGCTGAAAATAAGAAATCCACAGAATACCACATAATGCAGCTAAACTACAGTTCGACCCCTCCTACGAACTAGCATCAACAGTACAATACAGCTACCACAGAGTAATTCAACAAATAAAGATGCAATGCAAAGCACATAACCGCTATGGCGTGTAGCTCGATCCATTTAACGTCGACGGCGCTCACTTGGGTGTGTACAGACTCCGGAGGGGCTCCTACAGCCCAAGCACAATACTGCTACGGTATGCAGCCCGATCCTCATATCAACCGCTGTGGCGTGCAGCCCGATCCATCCTCAGTCCATATAATTCAAATAAGTCACCAAAACAGTTCATTCTTCTTAATTCCAATTTCCAGTTCATAATTTATGAAAAATACTTAACATTTATTTAATTTGCAAAAATCGGTGACTTAACATTTTAATAGTGTTATTTCAATTTCTACGACTGAGATCAGTGATTTAAGCAAATATAGCTATCACATAAATATTGTCCTCTAAGGACGCTACAGGTCGGCACAAGGCCCCAAACAAGGCTTACCGCCCACAAATATATCAAATACAGTGTATTTCCAACACTAATAACATATTATTCATTTCCGGGATGGACCAAGTCTCAATCCCCAGTCACAATCAATCCCGCACCTGCCACGGTGTGCGAGCCACGCCCTACTAGCGTCACAATGTGCTAAGCCGGGGTTTCGAACCCTCAGGCTACCATATACATAAACTACTCACCTCTAGCCGGTCGTAGACTCGTCCGCGATGCCTTTTCCTTTGAATTTAGCTCCCTCATGCATAGAATCTAGTCAAACCACAATAATTATTTCAAATACGGGTCAAAGAATCATAACCCATTTCAATTTACATGAAATTCACATAAATACACTAAGTTGGTAAAACCCGACCTCGGGCCCACTGCTCGGAAAATTCCGAAATTAGTACCAACGCGATCCTCGTCTCGCCACGAGTCCGTGCATATAAAATTTATCGAAATCGGAGTTCAAATGGCCTTCCAAAACTCAAAATCCCGTTTTCAATATATAGGCCACATTTCTTCAAAATTCTACCCAAATGCATGAAGATTGGTGTTAATCCTACCATAAAATTATGTTTTTGAGTCAAAAATCTTACCTCCGATGAATACCCGATGATTTCTTAGTGTTTTCCTCGAGTTTTCTTCTCTCTTGGGCTCAAAATTGTGTTTTTGGGGTATAAACCCGCGAGCGCTCCGTTCTGTGATTTAATTCACTGCCAGAACATTTAACCTTACGCGATCGCGACGCGCCTCACGCGATAGCGATATTCAAAAAACCAGCCTCACGCGATCGCGTCTCTCTTCATGCGATCGCGTGTCACAAAAATCCCAGACTGTATTTTTCCTTCTATGCGAACGCGTAGACCCTCATGCGATCGCGATGGGCAACTGATTACTCTATGCGATCGCGTCCGTGCCCCTACGATCGCGTTGCTTCTGCTCTTGACCTTATGCAATCGCGTCCCTTGCCCTGCGATCGCGAAGGGTAAAATTCTCCCCCTCACCATTACTCTACGCGATCGCATGCTCACAAGTGCGATCGTAGAGAGTAGATTTCTGTTGCACTTATGACAGCAAACCATCTCTTTTCTTTGGCCAAGAATGGTCCGTTTGGACCCCCAGATTCATCCCGAGACCCCCGGAACCCCAACGAAAGACACAAACATACTCCAAAACACGATACAGACTTGTTCCAATCACAAAAACACCATCCTAAGCATCAAAATCACCATTTCCGCATGAATTCAAGCCTAAGTTTCTTCCAAACATTCAAAACTAACATTCAATCCAAAACCCGATCAAACGATGTCCGAATGACCTAAAAATTTTTAGACATATCCAAAATCACATAACGAAGCTACAGAAATTGTCGGAATTCCATTCCGACCCCGGATCAAAATCTCACCTACCATCCGGTTTTCGCCAAAATTCAACCTTCGCCAATTCAAGCCTAAAACTACACCGGACCTCCGAATTCAATTCCGATTGTTCTCCTAAGTCAGAAATGATCCCCCGGAACTAGGCAAATCATCAGAATCCGGTTCCGAGCACTCTAACTCAATAGTCAACTCTTGGCTGACTTCCCATATTCAAGCTTTCTTCAAACATGCTAATTGCTTCATTCTCAACCCGAATCACTCCTAACTCACCCGATATATTCTAATACTGATATAAAAGATAAGATATGTAAATGCAAGGTAACGGGGTGGTTATTCCCGTAACGACGGCCGGGTCGTTACATTATTACACAAAAAGGAAAATCAAAGCTAAGCTAGCTACGCTTATCAACTATGAGTTACAATATTCCTATCTATAATTCTCTTGAAACATGATCTTGAGTCTTAGCTGATTTTGCTGTGGACCTTGATCTGAATCTTGATGCTCATAAGTTGTAGGTGTTTGTTTCTTTCTGCAACATTGGGTCAAAACGGGATCAACGGAGGTTGTGACTTCAAATCATTTTGAGCAATCTGCACTCTGGTTTGCTTAACATTTGAGTTCATTTCTTTTTTTTTCTTTTCTTCTTTTATTTATTTTGGATTGAGACACATTCCATCGGTCATCTCGCACCCTGTGTCTTGAGGTCAAAATGCTTAAGATACCAAAACAAACACGAACGAAATTTTTTGCCCCAGTTTTCACTAGAAAAATTTTGTGAGTTAGTTGTGACACATATCTAAGCGATCAAATCAGGATTTTTTTATCCTTGTGAATGAATTCAGGTTATGCTAGAAATGACCGAGTTATGTCAAAAAATAAAAAAAGGGTCCTCAAGTTATGTCGGGACGGAAAGAAAAAGGATCTTTGGGTTATGCTAGGGAGATCTACAGGGTATGCCGAGATTGAAAGAGAAAAAACTCATTGGGTTATGCCAGGGAGATCCACATGTTATGCCAATATTTGGAAAGAGAAAAACAAGCTCCTTGGGTTATGCCAGGGAGATTCTTGGGTTATGCCGGGATTTGGGAAAGAAAAATATCCTTGGGTTATGCCTAGGAGATCCACGAGTTATGTCTAAATTTGGAAATAGAAAAACAAACTCCTTGGGTTATGCTAGAGAGATCCTCGAGTTATGCCAGGATTTGGGAAAGAAAAAGCACCTTTGGTGATGCTATGGGGATCCTCAGGTTATGCCAGGATTTGGAAAAAAAACTCCTTGGGTTATTATAGGGAGATCATCGGGTTACGCTGGTATTTGGGAAAGAAATATTCCATTAACTTATGCCAGGGTGATTCTCGTGTTATGCCGGGATTTTTGAAAGAAAAAGCTCCTTAGGTTATGCCAGGGAGATCCTCGGGTTATGCCAGGATTTGGAAAGAAAGAGCCCCTTGGGTTATGCCAGGGGGATCCACGGGTTATGCCGGGATTTGGAAAAAAAGCTCCCTGGGTTATGCTAAGGAGATCCTCAGGTTATGCCGGGATGGTTAAGGAATGGGGTCCTATGATACTATTGATTGTTTTTCTTTTTAGATTTTCATTTTCATATCTTTTATTTTTTTCTTCTTCACTTCTTCTTTTTATTTTTCCTCTTCGTTAGCAAAAAACATGAAAGAATTTTGAGAGGAACTTCCTTTTGGTCGACTCCGTGTCGCAAAGTTATTTCAGTGCTTGTGCATTTCTTTTCCCTTATAGGTTGCGCCTGCTTCTTGCACGATTGCTTTGATTGACACCTGTTTAACTTTCAACAAAGAAAATTTTGTTAGTTTGAAACGGTGGTTGGTTTTGTGGCCTTTATCATCTCAATTGCTTGATCCCAGCCCCATTTCTGTTGAGAACTTTGCTGCTTGCCGACCATGAGGAGGAATCTCTTTTCAAACTGATAGAACTCATCTTTAGGACTCTATGATGACCGAGCCGTGTGGGTTCAGGCTTTTTCACTTTATTCTGCTTTTAGGAGCTTTGCCTTTGACTTTATTTCTTTTCAAATGTCTTTACTTTGAAACTATCAACCACCATGGTAAGTCGAGATTGGATTGACGCACCTGCTGAGGCTGGGCATTTTCTTTGGTTCTTACCAGGCGGAGCCCTATGAAGCTAGTCCTGCCACCTTTTATTTGTAATATTTCTGAAATCAGAATTAAACCGAAAGAGATTCAAGGAATAAATATACAAAAGGCAAGCAGATGAGTTTAAAGAGAAGTGTCCCTTTCAGGGGAAAATAAGGACTTATCTAGGGTGCATGCTGGCTTCAAATGAACATGACATGCTTCTTCTACTGGAATGCCCAACCCACACAAACTTTCTATCTTCTCGTTAGCCCATTGATCTGTATTTCAAAACCATGAAACCTTTCCAGGACTCCTTTAGTGGTGAGATGTCTTCTTTTCGGCCGACATCGCCCTTTGCGGGTTTTCGCCAATTGACCTTGCTCATTTCTCTTCTCACCGTCACATGATAGTGCTCTTTGCAAGTTTTCACTAAGTGGACTCTCTAATTTTTAGTTTCTCTACTAGTCATCGCCTTATGGTGCCGGAAGGTTTTCACCGATAAGACACTCATTTTATTTCTCTCAAATTTGAATTGTATCAGATTCCAACAATGACGTTTGTCACATCCTTGCCTTTGCCAATTTATCGGAAGGACTTGGAGAAGGTCTTTGGGGTAAAAAGGATTTTGGGCGGAATAATAACTTTGGAACCTGTCACGACCCGGATTTTCCCCCAACATCGGGATCGTGATGGCGCCTACTCGTGGTAGCTAGGCAAGCCACTGTATTCATACTATCCTGTTTTTAATACAATTTCATAATTAATTTATCAACAAACCATAACTTTAATTAAATAAGTGCGGAATACTTTATCGAAATAGAAATAACTAGTTACAAGGTAAAAATCATACTAAAATCCTCTACCCAAGACGTGGAGTCACAAACTCATGAACTACTACTGAATACTACATATAAAAGTTTGAAAGAAATATAACATAATTCTGTTTGTCTCGGAACAAAGAGACTACAGCTAGTAACATAAGTAAAGAGAGAGACGCCGGGCCTGCGGACGTCTGCAAGCTACCTCGGTCTCAAATGTGATCAACTCCCACGCAATCGATTTACTGCTGCTGCTCTTGATCGTAACCTGGACCTGTGCAAAAATGCACAAAAGTGTAGTATCAGCACAACCGACCCCATGTGCTGGTAAGTGCCTGGCCTATCCCGGCGAAGTAGTGACAAGCCTAGGACCAGACACCCACGTAAACCTGTGCAGTTCAATATATATGTATACCACAGAATAATGAGAAATAACTAAGTAATAACACAATAAGGAATATCTCAAAAAGAACTCAACAATTAACAACAGTTAAATAGTTCACAAGAAAAAAACAAAGTATAATGGAAACACAAGTAATATCAAGTCAAGGAATAGCAAGTAGTTGCACGGCATCACCCTTCGTGCTTTTACTCTCATCGTCACCAAATAAGCAAATAAAGTACACGGCATCACCCTTCGTGCTTTTACTCTCATCCTCACATCCATAGTACGGCATGATCCTTTGTACATGGTTTAATAACAAGGCACGGCATGATCCTTCGTGCATAATCAATAAAACATGGCACGGCATTAACCTTCATGCATAAATAAAAAATCAAGGCACGGCATCACCCTTCGTGCATTATCACTCTTCAACAATCACAGTTAAGGGCAAAGAATGAAACAGAAATTCATAAACCGTCCCAACAAGGGCAATCAATAATCATCTTCACAACAAGTCCCGACAAGGGAGAACAATAACAATTCTACAACCTGGCAAAGGTTCAACAATTTATCTGCAAATATGTCTCAAAATAAGCATTAACAACAACTCACGGTCATACTAGACGCCAGTGTATGGGTGCCCGTCACCACAGCCCATACACCGCACTCGATCACATAACACATAGCACATAATCCTATTCCCTCAAGCTAGGATAGAACAATCACTTACCTCGAATGTTTATGAACAATTCAATCCATGGAAATGTCTTTTTCTTTCAAATTTGGCTCCAATCCAATCGTATCTATACACAATTGATTTAATATCATCAATACTACTCAACAAACTAATTCCTAAGACCAATTACAACTCTTACAACATTCTGCCCGGAATAGTGAATTTTGACCCCGGGCCCACATGGTCGGAACTCGGGGTTCGGACCAAAATCCGGTTACCCATCCCCCTACGAGTTCAAGTATATGATTTGTTTCAAAATCGGACCTCAATTCGAGGTCCAATTTCCCAATTTACGAAAAACCCTATATTCTACCAAAAACAAGAAATTCTACCATGAAAGCCTTTGATTTCTATTGAAAAACATGTTTAATGATGTTAGGAATTGAAAGAATTAAATAAAAAGTGACTTACAATTGTTTTGAAGAAGAAGGAATCCGTGAAGAATCGCAAATGGGTGTTTTTGGGTTGTGAAATGTGAAGAAATGAACTGAAAATTGTGATTTACAGGTCTCTGTGTTCGCATTTGCGAACATGGGTTCGCAATTGTGAACCCCGACCAATTTCTGGAGTTGGAAAAAATAAGCTAAGGCTGGGAAGTTCGCATTTGTTCGCATTTGTTCGCATTTGCGAAGTCTAGGCAAATGCTGGGGATTTCACATTTGCGAAATAATGTTCGCATTTGCGAACAAGCTCGCAATTGCGACACATTCTTCACAATTGCGAAGCCAGGCAATATACTGAAGGCCTCGCATTTGCGAGGTTAAGTTCGCATTTGCGAACTCTGGCCCAGGTGTGCCAGTGTCGCATTTGCGACACTTTGTTCGCATTTGCGAACTTCGCTGGTTCTGCAGGCATCACATTTGCGATAATGGGTTCGCATTTGCGAACCCAGCCTTGAACTGCCTTCTTCGCATTTGTGAGAAATTCTTCGCAAATGCGAAGCCAACAGCTGGGTGAAAAACCAGCAGTGCAAAAATTCAGAATTTAATCCAACGGCCTATCAAATCTTTACCCGAGCCCCTCGGGCTCCAAACCAAACATGTACACAACATCAAAAACACATTATGAACGTGTTCGTGTGATCACATCGCCAATAACACATCGTTTTAATCAAATCAAGCCTCAAGTTCATGATTTTCATACTTTTGGTTTTCAAAACCTTCAAACTTGGAACTCAAGGTCCAAAACATATCAAACGACATCCAAATGTCACCAAACTTTACAGAAAGCACATATATAATATTTAAGACTTGTACCGGGCATCGGAACCAAAATACGAGCCCGATACCAAGGTCAATTAATTCATTTTCCTTTAACAATTACATCAAAAACAATTTCACAGAAAAATTCATAACTTGGGCTCTAGGCCTCGGAATTCGACTCCGGACGCATGTCCAAGTCCTATATTTTCCTACGGACCTTTCGGGACCAGCCAATCTCGGGTCCGGATCCATTTACCAAAAATGTTGACCGAAGTCAACCATATCAATATTAATATCATTTTATCCACATTTCTCATAGAATTCATATTTTCTATCACAAAATCTTTCCGGCTACATGCTCGGATCGTGCACGTAAATCGAGGCAACATAGAATGAGGTTTTCAAGGCTTCAGAAGCTCGAAATAATTAATAAAATAAGTGATGACCCTTTGGGTCGTCACAGAACCATTTCGGTGGATTGATGGCCGAACCATTATATCATCTGCCCTAGTTTCAACTTTTGGGGAAATTGGGAATTTTGTTTTGGTGTAACTGAACCTCAGGGAGAGGCTGCCTACGTATCTTTTCGGAATCAAGTCAGACGTAGTTTAGGGTAATAATTTTGTTGTTTTGTTTTGTCTTTTCTTTCTTTTCCTTTTATTTTTTTTTCGATAGCACTTCCGGGTTCCAAAGAAGGTAAACAAAAAAACATAACTGGCTCAAAGAGTTTATGAAGGATTGATAGTGTTTGGGGTAGCGAGAAGGAAAGCCTTCGTCATCTCAATTGCACAAAAGCCATCTCGACTTGAGAATTAGACGTAGTACCTTTTCACTGCATTTGTATTAACTGCTGCTTCGAGGTCATTTCCTTCGATGTCTCCTAGATATAATGCTCCCCTCGGTGATATTTTTCGGATAATGTATGGACCCTTCCAATTAGGAGCGAATTTTTCTTTCGCTTCTTGGTGATGAGGTAGAATGCGTTGTAACATGAGTTGTCCTACTTCAAAATTCCTAGGACACACTTTCTTATTGTAGCCACGAGCCATTCTTTGTTGGTACAACTACTCGTGACAAACTGCGGCCATCCATTTTTCATCAATTAATGACAACTGCTCCAGCTGGGTCTTATCCCACTCACTATCATCAATTTCATCTTCAACAACTATGCGAAGCGAAGGGATTTCTACTTTTGCATGTATGACAGTTTCAGTTCCGTAAATCAACAAATACGGGGTTGCTCCGGTTGATGTACGCACTATGGTACGATACTCGAGAAATGCAAAAGGCAGTTTTTCATGCCATTGCCTGGAGCTTAGAATCATATTTCTCAAAATCTTTTTGATAAAGACCTCTATGCATTATCTTAAATTGTTCACATACCTCTCCCATTAGACGGTTGTTCAAGTTTGCACCATTGTCGGAAATGATAGTTGTAGGAATGCCAAAGAGGCAAATTAGATTGAAGTGCACAAAGTCTATCACAATCTTCTTTGTGACTCACTTAAGAGTGATGGCCTCAACCCATTTTGTGAATAATCGATTGCAACCAATATGAACCTATGCCCATTCAAAGCTTTCGGCTCGATCGGCCTAATAACATCCATACCCCAGGAAACAAATGGCCAAGGTGGTGACATCGGATGAAGCTTTGTTGGTGGTGCATGAAACAAATCACCGTGCACGTGGCATTGATGCCATTTTTGAACAAAATTGAAACAATCTTTCTCCATGGTTATCAAGTAATACCCCGCTCGCAAGATTTTCTTTATCACACATAACAATTCATATGAGGTCTGCACACTCCCGCGTGTACTTCTTGCGTAATTCTTCTGGCTTCCTCAGCATCAACACATCTTAGCAAGTTGAGGTCCAGAGTCCTTTTATACAAAACATCACCGCTTAAGAAGAAAGCACTCGCGTGCCGTCTAATGGTTCTCTTTTGATCTCTAGTGGCTTGCTCGAGATATTCTTGTATTTTCAGAAATCTTTTGATATCATGATACCAGGGATGAATGATGTCTCGACCGCATTACAATACACATGCTTTTCTTTGATTTGAATCTCCAGAGGATCAATATGGGCATTGCCCGGGTAAGGAAACATGGAAGCTAGAGTGGCGACTGCATCAACTAGTTTATTATGACACCAAGGAACGTACCTGAACTCTATCGACTTGATGCATTTGGAGAAGCCTTCCACATGTTGTCCAAAGGGAATGAGCTTAACATCTCGAGTCTCCCACTCCCCTTTGGCTTGCCGGATAATCAGGTCAGAATCTCCCTTGATCAATAAATACTCAACATCTCGGTCAATTGCCATATTCATGCCCATGATGCAGGCTTCATATTCAATGGTGTTGTTTATGCAAAGAATCAGAGCCTAGTTGAAGCTGGGTAGTGCCAACTATTGGGTGAAATCAAGATTGCCCCGATGCCTACACCTCTAGCATTCACTGCTCCCTCAAAGAACATTTTTCCAAGCACTAGTGTCCTCTGAGATTGCTTCTGCTGAATTTACCTCTTTGTCTGGGAAGTATGTGCTCAATGGTTGGTATTCCTCGTCAACCGAGTTTTCAGCCAAATGATCTGCCGGTGCCTGAACTTTCATTGTTGTGCGAGTGACATAGACTATGTCAAATTTAGTGAGCAAGACTTGCCATTTTGCTAGTCTCCCAGTGGGCATTGGTTTCTAGAATATGTACTTTAGGGGATCCAACTTGGTTATGAGGTAGGTAGTGTGGGCTTGAAGATAATGTCTCAACTTTTGAGCGATGCACGTTAAGGCACATCACGTTCTCTCCAATAAAGTATATTTGGATTTGTAGCTTGTTAACTTATTACATAGATAGTAAATTGCCTGCTCTTTCTTGTCGGTTATATCTTGCTACCCGAGAACACAACCAATAGAATTTTCCAAAACCATCAGATATAAGAAGAGAGGTCGCCCAGGCTCCGGTGGGACCAACACTAGAGGATTTGACAGATAGTCCTTGATTTTGTTAAAAGCCTCCTGACATTCAGATGTCCATTTGATTGCTGCATCTTTCATCAATAGTTCGAATATGGGCTCACATGTGGTAGTCAGTTGAGCAGTAAACTGACTGATATAGTTTAACTTGCCCAATAAGCTCATCACATCTTTCTTAGTTTTCTGAGGAGGCAAATATCGAATAGCCTTTATCTTGGTTGGATCTAAGTCGATACCTCTCCTGCTGACTATGAAACCCAGGAGCTTGCCTGATGGAACTTCGAAGCCATATTTGGTTGTATTCAACTTCATATAGTACTTGCGCAATCGTTCAAAGAACTTTCTCAAATCTCGAACGTGGTCACTCTGTGTTTGGGACTTAATGATTATGTCATGCATATACACCTCTATCTCTTGATGAATCATGTCGTGGAAAATAGAAGTCATGGCTCTCATATAGGTTGCCCCGACATTCTTTAGCCCAAATAGCATGACCCGATAATAGTAGGTACCCCAGGTGTAGTGAAGGTTGTCTTCTCAGCATCTTCTTCATCCATCAACACCTGGTGATATCATGTGTAACAGTCCATAAAGAACTGTATTTCATGTTTGGCGCAGTTATCAACAAGGATGTGGATGTTAGGAAAAGGGAAATTATCTTTAGGACTTGCCCTATTCAAATCTCGATAGTCACCCGGGTTTTCCCATCATTCTTTGTACTGGAACTACGTTGGTCAGCCATGTGGTATATCGGACCACTTGGATTACCCCCACCTTTAGCTGTTTTGTGATTTCTTCTTTGATCTTATCACTGATATCAGTCTTAAACTTTCTTTGCTTTTGCTGAACTGGAGGACAATCAAGGTAAATTGGCAATTTGCACACCCCAAGATCCACGCTCAGTCCTGTCATGTCATCATATAACGAAGCAAACACATATTAAACTTAAATAGGAGTTGGATTATTGCATATCGATTTTTATCATCCATGTGAATGCTTATTTTAGTTTCCCTTATATCTTCGATTGTTCCCAAATTAATCGATTCAATGTCATTTAGATTTGGCTTAGGTTTGTTCTCAAATTGTTCCAGATCTCGATTTATTTCCCTAAGAGCCTCTTCTTCATCATATTCTGGTTCATGGTTCATTATTTCATAGTTAGACAGCATGTTCAATCTGGACGTGAAGTCTGCAAATATGTCATGTTATTTAAAACCGCATTATTAGAACCGAAAAGAAAAAAATGTAAAAGGAACATAATAGATTCACGAAGAATAAAGAGAAAAAGGGACGATGAAATATTGATTTCATTTCTGGGAATTTGGAAATATAATAGGGTTTAAATTAAAAAAATTGAAAGACAACAAACTAAAAGAAACATCTGAGTTACACCCTGAAATAACTCACGATGCATAAAATATGGCAAGGCTCGTCTACCTTGAATCCCACCGGATCGGGAATGGCGTAGCCTTCTAGTTTTGAAGTTTAGCATCTGGTCCCATGTAGAGCACCTTAGTGGTGCTAGTACCCTCTCCTGTCTGAACCATGTTGGTTTCATAAAGTATTTATTTCATAGCTCCACACATATCTTCGATTTCCTCAGTTGTGAACTCCTCATCGTCTTCTTCTTCGCCATACTTAGGCTTGACAAAAGTATCACAGAGATATGGCAATGGTTGTGGCAAGACCCATCCTTCCTTCTTCCTTTCCTTGACCCATTTCTTATCATCTGGGGTAGGGTGAAAGCCTATTCCGAAAAACGTTTCTGCTATAGGTAGAGTTACCGTCTCAGATATTCCTTGTAAAGTTTTTCCCAATCCTTTTCCTGGTTTGAAACCGTGTCTAATCATCTCTCCGGCCACCATAATTGAAGTTTTAGATAGGAAAGGCTGGGGGCACAAATTTCCCTCCTCGTACTGGTCTGCTACTAATAACTATGAATTTAACACGTTTTATACCCATTCTTGTCTAAGCTTTGTGTGTGAATTGCCACAAATTAGTCCCAAAATTCTTACAAGTTGTGCTTGACTGTAGGTTTGAACGAAAATACGATAATTGTCACAGATCGGCTCTAAAACAGAGTGAAATCTACTAAGTGTGAAAGTCAAGTGATGGGAGGATCAAAAAGACCCAGAGCGGACCGCATTCCTTTGGCACGTTGCCGCGCTGGAGGTTCAGAGAGTTGGCATTTTACTTATTTCCTACGCAGTCCACGCCAAAGGATATTTAGAGGCCAAAACATTCAAAGGAAAACCCCACACGGCCGAGAACCAAAATAGTGTGGTCCGCGTGGATGAGATTTAGAGACTTGACATTTTTGGCAATATTTCCATACGGCCGCACCCCTTTTTGTGCAGTCCGTGCTCCTTAGTCAGTGCAGCCACACTACCTTTTTTTGCGGTCTCCACCCCCAGCTTAAGAAGATAGAAAATGAAGACTTAGACCCCTACGGGGCATTTTTGTCCATTTTTTCTAGCCTAGTATAAATAGAATATTTTACCAATTTTAGGTTAAGTTTTGTATCATATAGGGCGGTACGCTCTGCTCTCTCGCAACTCCTACTCTAATAAAAGGACTAAAGGCATATAGCTGATGCACTCGTGAGACTTAAGTTTTAGCCTATTTTGGGCAATTTCATCTTGTTTTGTCATGGATTCTTGTAGATTAACATTGTGGTTAATTAATATGTTTATTTTATATGCTATTTCTTTAACTTATGTTCCTACTATGTCCAGCTAAACCCATTAGCTAGGGTTGTGACTCAACCCTAGTGTGGGTAATTAATGGGTGTGATTGTTAAAGCTTGAATGGTGTTGGCTGTTTGCTATTTGGGTTAATTTTATGGTATAATTAGGATTTGATGGTTAAAAACACTAAGTCTAGCTTGGTGGGTCTTGACTCCTCTTGAGAAAATGTTTCTATGACTTCAAAATTGACCCAACAAGGAATTGGGTTGGAACCATGAGAATTGTAGTCACAATTAACGGCTTAAACCTCGAGAGAGTAATTACCCAACTTTAACCCTAAGATGCTTGGGCATATTGGCCTATCGAATTGGTCTCGAGAGAGTCAATTGGGCAATATCACTCTCTCTACCGAGAGGTGTGAGACTGAGTGCAATCGTGCAACAATTATAGCATAAGCCCCATAATCATCATTCTTGTGTTCGGAATATCTACCCGTTAGTTGACCACCTAGGTAAATGTCATGACCCTAGTGCTTTTCTCTATCTTACATACAATCTAGAATCAATATTTTAGCATAATTTAGTTTTAACTAGGTACCACAAGTAAATAAAAAAACCCAAAAAAGGTACAAGTACAATTAGAAGCCAAAACACATCTCTAACAAATACTCAACTCCCTTTTCTAGCTCTTTGTGGAAATTGACCCCGATACCACTATTGGGTAAAAGTATTTGCGCCCACTTTTCCTTAGGTTGAATCCACTGCAATCACTTTTTGGCTCTGTTGCCGGGGAGTTTACGGTGTTGACTATTTGCGTAGCTAGTTTTGTGGTTTGCTTCTCTTTCCTTCTTTTTACTAATGTTTTGTGTCGATCCATCAAGTACACATGGCTCTAAACAGAGATGCCCCTCTTGACAATGTGGTCGCGGGGGAGGCCATTGATGATGTTGAACAAGAGGAGCTCTAGGTATCACAAGTACCACGGAGAGGAAGAAATGCTAATGCAAATCCTAATGATCAAATCCCAGACCCTCCTCCTCCTCTACCATGAGTAGCTCCAAGGGTCCTTCTGAACCACGGTTATGCAAGTGCCATAGTTCCTCCTCGAATCCGGGCGGGGAATTTCCAAGTCACCAATGTTATGTTGACACTTGTCGAGCAAAAAGGGTATTTTACCAGCTCCTCCGACCAAAATGCATACAACCACTTGAAGGGGTTCGTAGATACTTGCTGGGAGAGTAAAAAAACCAATGTATCCGAAGATGTTTTGAGATTAAGGCTTTTCCCGTTCTCTCTTTGGGGGAAAGCATTGGATTGGTTAGAAAGGCTTCCAAATCATTCAATCACAACATGTGATGAATTGGAGGACAAGTTTATTGCCAAGTTCTTTTCTCCATGTCACATGGCGGCACTCTGTGACGATATTTTGGCTTACAAACAAGAGCCAACAGAACCTTTGCTTGAGATATGGGAGATATTTAGCACTATGGTCATAGAGTGTCCATATAATGATATGAATAATGTGATGATAAAATAAATGTTCTATAGAGGCATCAACACAACAAACAAATATATTGTGAACCAATTGGCGGGTGGAAATTTTATGAAGCTTCGGTACAATGAAGCTTGTGATGTGTTACATGACATGGCTGATACTTCTTCGGCATGGCAAAGCTGGGCTAATGTTTCTTAAGGTGATCCTAATGTCATACATTTGCATAAGGGGTTTCATGACCACGGCCAAGCTATTTCCGAAATTACAACAACAACGAACCAATTGGTGAAGGCGCAATTGCAACAAGTTCAAAACCCTCGCCAAGTCAATGTTATGGAAGGACTGAATATGTTGAAAAGAAGGAAAAGAGGGCAACAGCCTCAAGGGAATTGTGATAACTATGATGATGGTAGTGGTTATTCAAATGAGTGCTATGATGACCAAAGTGAGGATTCTCAATATGTTAACAACTACCAAGGAAATAGAGGAAACCAAGGCAACCAACAATGGTGATCCCAAGGGAATTGGAGTAATCAACAAGCAGGTGGAAATTGGAATAACAATAATCAACAACAAGGTGGTGGACATCGGAATGGGAATCACCAATACAACAATTGGGGGATCAAGGTAACAATGGTGGAAAATGGAGTGGAAACAACAACAAAAATTGGAATAACAACAATGGTCAAGGTGGGTGGAACAACAATGGTGGTCAAGGTAATCGGGGGCAAGGCTTTTGAAGGCCTCCGATGTTTCAACAACAAAATAGCTCTCCACCATTTCAATCACAATGGTCGAGTTCTTAGAGCAATGAATTTGGGAGAGTTGAGGTTATGTTTGAACAAATGATGAAGAAGAATCAAGGCTCCAATGCGCAATTGGCTTCACAAAACACTCCCATCTGTAACTTGGAGGTGCAACTTGGTCAAATTTCACAATCATTAAATACTCGCCCAAAGGGTGCTCTACCTAGTGACACTGTAGTAAACTCTAAGGGTGGGCACAACAACCATGTGATGGCGGTGACCACACAAAGTAGACGAGGTGGTGATGTGCATGCTTTAAGAGAGAATTGAGACATGGTAGATGAAAATGAGTTGCATAATGATGATATGCCTACGGGGGATGATGATGTAGTGGAACCAAGTTCAATAAATGAAGTGTGAATTGACATTCATGTGGTTTAGGAGGAGACACAAGAGAACATGAAGCCGTCTAGGGAACATGAGATAGATATGCCCGAGCCGAAGGTGCCAAAATCCAAGGCACCCTTGCCTAGGCCTCCTCCGCCCTACCCTCAACGTCTGGCAAAGCTAAAAGGTGATAACCAATTTAAGAAATTCATTGAGATGATGATGAGTTTGACAATCAATGTCCCTTTGGTGGAGGCACTCGAGTAAATGCCGGGGTATGCCAAATTCATGAAGGATTTGGTCACAAAGAAGAGATCAATGGAGTGTGAGACAATCAAGATGACCCATCAAGTGAGTGCAATTGTGCACTCCATGGCTCTTAAACTTGAGGACCCCAATGCATTCACTATCTCATGCACTATTGGAAGAGCCAACTTTGCAAAATCCCTTTGTAACTTGGGGACGAGTATCAATTTAATGCCACATTCAGTTTTCAAAACATTGGGAATCAGGAAACCTTATCCGACTTCAATGAGGCTCCAAATGACGGATAGGTCAATGAATCGTCCTTTGGGTATAATCGATGATGTCCTTGTTCGAGTTGATAAGTTCATCTTGCCGGACGACTTCGTGATACTAGATTGTGAGGTGAACTTTGAAGTCCCAATTATTCTTGGAAGACCTTTCTTAGCAACGGGGAAGGCTTTGGTTGATGTCGAGGGGGGAGAATTGACCTTCCGAGTTGGTGATGAAAAGGTGGAGTTCCATGTGTGCAAGTTTCCTCACATGATTAATGTTGAAGATCCACTTGAAGCGGTGCTTTTGAACATGGAGGCTAATGATGATGCCGGGAGAATTGAATGTGTAAATGCTTGGCATTGTATGGGATCATACTCTTATGAGCCTATGAAGTTATCATTGGACCTTGAGAATAGTAAAACTCTACCAACAAAGCCATCTATTGAGGAGCCACCGGTGTTCGAGTTGAAACCACTTCCTCCTTACCTCAGGTATGAATACTTGGGTCCTAATTTCACTTTGCCTATTATTCTTTCATCTTGCTGAACTAACTTGCATGTTGACACCACTTTGGATGTACTACAAAAGCATAAGCGGGAAATTGGATGGACGTTGACGGATATTCGGGGTATAAGCCCCACATTTTGCATGCATAAGATCATTTTGGAAGAAGATGCAAGGCCGTCTCCTGAACACCAAAAAAACTAAATGAATCTATACAAGAGGTAGTCAAGAAAGAGGTTATCAAGTGGTTGGATGCCGGTGTAGTCTACCTAATATCAGATAGTTCATGGACCTCCCTGATCCAATCTGTGCCAAAGAAGGGGGTACGACGATCATCATAAATACCAACAATGAATTGATTGCTACCCGTACGGTCACGGGTTGGAGGGTGTGCATGGATTATAGAAAGTTCAACAAGGTCACTAGAAAAGATCATTTTCCTCTACCATTCTTGGACCAAATGCTTGATCGTTTAGGGGGCCAGGATTATTATTGCTTCATTGATGGCTACTCGGGGTACAATCAAATTCTCATTGCCCGGGTGGATCTGGAAAAGACAACCTTTACATGTCTATATGGCCACATTCTCCTTCTCAAGAATGTTTTTTGGAATTTGTAATGCTTAGGCGACCTTCCAAAGATGTAAGATGGCAATCTTCACCGACATGGTGGAGAATATTCTGGAGGTCTTCATGGACAATTTTAGTGTGGTGGGGGACTCATTTGAAGAATGCCTAGTGAACTTAGACTAGGTATTGAAAAGATGTGAGGAAACCAATCTTGTACTAAATTGGGGAAATGTCACTTCATGGTGCAAGAGGGGATTGTCTCGGGGCACAAAATTTCAAAGCATGGTATTGAAGTCGATAAGGCAAATATAGAGGTCATCTCAAGGCTTCCTCCCCCTACATCTGTCAAAGGGGTGAGGATTTTCTTGAGCCACACCAAGTTTTACCGGCGATTCATCAAGGAATTTTTAAATGTTGTGAACCTATTGTGTAAACTATTGGAAAAATATGTGAAGTTCGTCTTTGATGAGAGGTGTATAGAATCCTTTGAATTTTTGAAACATAAATTGACCAAAACTCCCATCATCACCGCACCCAGCTGGGAATTGCCTTTTGAACTTATGCGTAACGCGAGTGATGTAGCGGTTGGTGCGGTGCTTGGCCAAAGAATCAACAAAATGTTCCATCTGGTGTACTATGCAAGCAAGACGATGAATGAGGCTAAAAAGCACTATACAATCACCGAGAAGGAGTTGCTAGCTATTGTGTTCGCAATGGAAAAGTTCCGACCATACCTTATGGGGGCCAAGGTAATTATCCATACCGATCATTCCACTCTTAGGTATTTGATGACAAAGAAAGATTCGAAGGCGAGGTTGATGAGATGGGTACTACTCTTGCAAGAATTTGATCTAGAGATCATGGACAGAAAAAGGAAGTGAAAATCAAGTCGCGGGTCACTTGTCCCGGCTAGAGGAAGAAGGGAGACCGAGCAATGGTGTTGAGATAAATGATGCTTTCCCGGATGAACAACTCCTTACGGCATCTATGCATAATATGCCGTGGTTTGACGATGTGGCCAATTATATTGTTACCGGTATAGTCCTGTATAAGCTATCTTCTTACCAAAGGAAGAAGCTCAAGTGGGATAGTTTAGATTACTATTAGGATGAGCCCTACCTGTTTAAAATTTTCGCCGATGTATCCCGGAAGAAGAACAATTGAACATATTGGAAGCTTGCCACTCTTCTCCTTATGGTGGTTATCATGGGGGAGTGAGGACAGCCTCAAAGGTTTTAAGTTGTGACTTCAATTGGCAGACTTTGTTTCAAAAGTCAAGCGTGAAGAAGTGTGATGCATGCCAAAGAGCTGGCGGGATTTCTAAGAGGGATGAGATGGCTCTTAACACCATTCTAGAGCTAGATAATTTTGATATGTGGGGCATTGATTTCATGGGCCCATTTGTAAGCTCTTCTGGGAACATGTATATTTTTGAGGCGGTGGAGTATGTCTCAAAATGGGTTGAAGCCATGGTTCTTCCCAACAATGAAGCCCGCAGTATCGTGGCATTTTTGAAAAAGAACATCTTCACTAGGTTTAGAACCCCTTGTGCTGTCATAGTGATGGGGTTTCCTATTTTTGCAACAAGGCTTTTGACTCTTTGCTTGCCAAATATGGAGTTAACCACAAGGTGATTACCCCTATCATCCTCAAGCAAGCGGCCAAGTGGAGTTTACAAACCAGGAAATTAAGATTATTTTGTCCGAAATAGTGAATGCAAATATGACCGATTGGTCAAAGAAGTTGGATGACGCTTTTTGGGCTTATAAGACATCTTATAAGACTCTGATTGGTATGTCTCCATATCGATTGGTGTTTGGTAAGGCTTTTCATCTCACGGTGGAACTAGAACATAAGGCGATGTGGGCATTGAAAAAATTGAACTTCGAATGAGATGTTGCGGCCAACCTCCGAGTGGACCAATTGAATGAACTTGATGAGTTTAGATTCCATACTTACACCAGCTCGTCCTTGTATAAGGACAGGAGAAAGTATAGATTCCATGCTTACACCAGCTCGTCGTTGTATAAGGACAAGATCAAGTACATCCATGATAAGCATGCTTGGGGTAAAGAATTCAAGGTGGGTAACATGGTTCTTCTTTTCAATTCTCGACTAAGGTTATTTCTGGGGAAGCTCAAATCCAAATAGAGTGGTCAATTTGAAGTGGTCTTTGTAACTCCCTTTAGTGCTCTTGATCTTAAAAACAAAAATGGTGAATCGTGTCAAGCACTATTTGGGAAAGATTGATAACAGCCACGTGGTGGCACTTATTCATTTGAAATGATATGTGGTAACATGCATTGTGCCACGACGTTAAATTAGGCGCTTCTTGGGAGACAACCTATGTCTTTTTCTTTCTTTTTATTTGCAGTTGTAGATTAGGACTTTGGAACTCATGGTTTGTGAGATGTTGCACGGATATGGTTGAACTAGTGCAGGACAAAAGTAGAAAAATTTTCAGGTCTCTAAAGTATGCCTAGGCGGCCGCGCACCAAAATAGTGCGGTCCGCGAAGGTTGGTATAGTGGGAGTTGAGTCTCTGAAGTCAGCTTCACATTCCGCGTGACATTTTTGTGCGGTCCGCGCAGGAGAAACCCAAAATACATGCTCTCTGAAGTTTCCCTCGCGGTCGCGTGACAAAATAGCGCGGTCCGCGTAGGCTGTTCAATCAATTAATAATGCTAGAAATCCAGCGTAGTCTGCGGCCGCACTGGTGGGTAAGCAATGGGTTCCATATTGTTTTCTATAAATAGAGACCCTAGGCTTCATCTTAACTTTTTCGCCAATTTTCTACCTGAGCTCTAAATTTTCACTGTTCATAAAAAAAAAAATTGCTTCAATTGGTTAAACTTTCCCAATCCCTAGTAACATTCTTCATTAATCTCATTCATAGTTTAATTTTTTAGTATTTGTATTTTCTTCCTATTAGTATAACTTTATATTTTCTTCTTTATCGCTTAGTATTAACTGTTAGGGTATATTTTGTGTGTTTATTTTAAACAATGGGCATGAATTCTTTGTTAGTAAATGAGTAGGGAAAATTAGGACCCATAAATTGAACAAAAATTGGACTTAAATGAAAAATCCCCTACTCAGTAAATTTTCAACCTTACGCGGCCGCGCGTTCTTTTTGCGCGGCCGCACCTCCTTTTTGTTGTGTGCTAAGTATCAACAGTGCACTTCGCATAGCATCTGTGCGCGGTCCGTGTCAGCCAAGTGCGGTCGCAGTCCAAATCAGTGCGGACCGCGTAGATAAGGTTTATAGAGTGGTGTTTGGAGTCATTTGTAAGCGTGGTCTGCGTCCCTTTTTGTGGGGTCCGTGCTCATCCAACATGACCACGATCCAAAATAGTGCGGACCCCATTGGTAAGATTCAGATAGGGTTGTTACAGGAACATCTCAAGCGTGGTTCACACTCTAGTTTTACGCGGTCCACGCCATCCCAGCGCAACCACGTGACACTTTTGCGCGGTTCGCACCCCTTCTATTTTGCCGCCTTTATTATACACTGTGAATTACCATTTCATCCAATATACTGGATGTGCTTCAACTAAAAATGTTAGACTTTACTCTATAGATAATCGTTCAGAAAAAAAGAAGGAAAAGAACAACAACAACCCCGGAGGGATGGATCCTCCCGTGGGGGAAAGGGAAGCGGATTGTCAAACTTACTCCCCATGCTCGGGAAAATATAAAAACGACTCGCAAGATAATACAGGAAGCTGATAGAGATACTTCCCACTCTTTGGGGAGTGAGTATGCACCCTCAAGGAGCATCACTTCAAAGTTCGCTCCAACTCACATGTCATTCCTGCTTCAATTGCATGACTCCTTATCAGCTTCGCCCACCTAAAAAAGGATGGTAAATGTAGTTTTGGAATCGTCTGATGAGTCCATAGCTAAAAGTACAGAAGAATACTCCACCTCCCTCACAACTTCATATCCGGGGAGAGCATAGGATACGGTGAGGGGGGTGAGCACCAAGTTGGTGGTGTTGATAGAACAAGGAAACCAGAAGCATGGACTGATATATTTGTGAGTGAAATAGCCTTCCACAGATTTTGAGAATGGTGGCCCAAAAGAAAATTGATTCTGGAGAGGCAGTTTATTGATTCTGATCTTGTTCCTCTCAACCCGCATGTACAAGCATAATTCCGTACTAGAGAAGGTTGGGGTTCCTTCAATGAGCGTTGCATAGTCACAAATGAACATATGGTGAAATAATTTTACTGTAATGTTCATCATGTAGTGAGGGACTCAAAGGCGACACAAGTGAGGGATAAAGTGGTGATGTTTGATGGGGTCACTGAATGAGTTTTTGGGGTTCAACGAAGAGGATGAAACCCAATACTTAGAAAAGCTAGCAATGAAAGAAGAGGTTCATCCTTGGTTTGCACAACACTTGGCAACCCTAGGCACAGTCACAATTTGGTTGCAAGCAGGGGAGAAGATTCTGAGAATTACGTTCAATTTTGAAGCCAAGGGTTGGTTGACTTTCATGTGTAGTAGGCTTACCCCACCACCCATGATCACACAGTTCTTATTGCCCGTGCTATTCTGGTGGCATCTATTGCACCTGGATTTCTTTTCAATGTGGGAAACATCATGTCTAGGGTGATTTCTACGGTCGGCCAGGAAACCAACACCAACTATCCCTTCCCAAACACTCTTTCCCCGTACTTTAGAGAATTGGAGGTGAAGAAGAAGAAGTATGATGTCAATGTAGATCCTGTAGCCCTTTACTCATGGTACAGTCAGTTGGCTCCCAACAACCCAAAGAGGTCCAAAACGACTTAGGCATATACCTCCACCACACCTGGCCAGTCTGAGGAGCTAGCGGTTATAGAGCCTTCCACCATCCCTTGTACCGGTAAGACATTGCCTCCGAGTCCTTCTACTTTTACTGGTCCATCTACTTCAGTTGACCCGGATGTCCCTTCATCAAAGACTCATTGGTTCACTTCCACCAACTTACTCAGTCTTTAGCCAGTTTGAACAACTGGATGTCAGCTGCAACATCCAAGTTGTCAAACTTGGCCACTAATGTTCAGGCACAGTTAGCTCCTGCCACAGTTGAGTTCCCTCAATCCATTGAGGATACACTGAAGAAGGTCCTGGCCAACTTGGAAAACATGATGGCAATGCAGGATGCCTTGACTAAGGCGGTTGGATCACACAGCACCGCATTGGGCAAACTGGCTCGGGAACACAAGAAGTTGATAAAGCAAAAGACTTCAAAGGAGTCACTGATGAAGTTGAGGGAGGATGTGGATAAGCTCCTTGCAGATCAGATGCCATTTGACTGACTCTTTGGGGACCCAATTTTAGCTCCAGCAACAGTTCAGCCACAACAAGAGGAGACTCCCAAGCCAAGGAAAAAGAGGAAACTCCCTAGCATTGAGGGAGTTGTGATAGAGGTAGCCGAGGTTCAGGAGGGTCCATCCAGTGCTCCACCAGTGGTTAAACCTGTCCTTATTCCGGCCCATGACCCAACAACTAAGCAATAGTTGGTCGAAGACCAGTCTGAGGTCCCGGCTACTATAGAAGATCTGGGAGCGATAGGAGACCCCACGCATGTGGACAGTCTTGAAGGGCCTTTCTATATCCTTTATCTGTGTTTTTTAGCTTATTTTTGTGGTTGGCATTAGGGACAATTCTATCTTTTATGCGTGGGGGTGCGCCCTACTATTTTGATTTACATTTTGGATTACTGTATATATTCTTTTTACTTTTAGCACATTCGTAGTTGATAGATGGTTTGTATAGAACTTTTAATCTTAGATGTTTTTTCAACCTTATGTATATATTCATTATCCCCAGTTGTATATTCTACTTCCCTTTTGTACATATTCATTCGGTTTTTCATTTTAACTTTCTTGGTTTTCTATTTTCGTTAAAAATTTTCGTTTTTAGTTGTAAAGTTAGGCTCACAGCCTTTTTGTTTTGTTTTGGGCGTTTGCAATAAGCCCTTGGTTTTCTTAATGCCACGGTTCTTTTCCAAGGGTAGAGTGTTGTGCGAACCGAGTGGCTCTTCCTAATGATAGATAGCGTGACAACTTTTTAAGGGTTTGAATCTATTTTTAATTTTTCTTTTTGATTTTCAAGTTTTGTAGTTAAGGGTACCTCAGGAAAAGCTTCACTTGGGTCTAACACACTTGCCTTTGATCGAATGGTCAAAGATATGATGTTGTATTTATGATGGTGAAAGTCGTGGCCTTGAGACTCTTGTGTTGACCAAACAATCATCATGAGGTCAATGTGGGCCATTGTGCACTTGAGTCATAATTAAAGTCATTGTGGGCCCTCGACTCCATCTTTAGCAATCCTTGAGTGTGTGGTGATGATTTGAATTGTGAGCCTAAGTACCGAGCCAATGGTCTAGAACTTGCCATGAATGTTTGTTAAGGCGAAATCATACGTGAAACTTGACTTGAGAAGTGATTATAGGCCCACTTTGATCCAAACTGCCAAATTTGAACAATTCCCATGAACTACCAATGAAATGTCCCCTAGTTCACTCCTTTTGAGCCTTAAATCTTCTTCTTTCATGAACCAAAGCTACAAGCCGATACCCATTTTTAATGAAACCCTCTCTTGGCACTCAAATCATCCCTTGAGTAATGGCAAATGTCTATGTTTGGGAGGAGAGATAAGAAAGGCATCAATATCGTAAAAAGGCATAAAAGCAAAAATAAATGGAAGGCAATGAAAAAGAGAAAAAGCCAAAAATAAAAACAAAAGTGGATAAGAACCAAAAAAGGAATTCAATGACAACAAAAAGTGAAAAAGATGTGAAAAAGGTAGACAAAAAGGGTACAAGTTTTAATTGCAAAAGGAAGAGTGACAATATGTCTCTCTAACCCCTTCAAAGAAGTGAAATACTCAAATGAGTCAAGAAAGTATGCCAAAATGAATCAAAAGAAGTGCTTAAGGGAAGATTGAACCTAATTGTACAAACACGTCCTACCTTTACCCAAAAGCCTTCACAATGACTCCTCAAAAGCCCTACATAATCTTGAGTTGAGGGAAGCCTGCATTAGTGGATACTTACATAAGGGACAAGCATATAGTACTTAGATATGGACTTATGGCCTTTTCTTTAAGAAAGATGAATGAGATTCCATCCACCTCGGTTTGTGTGTCAATACTCGAAAAGGTGAGGTTCACTTAGTGAATGTTGAGGATGTGCAAGTTTGGGTTCCACAATGACCAAAGTAATTGAAAAAACTTCTTTGATGAATATGTGTCAACTGTTGATGCTCTTGTGTCACACTTGATCCACAAGTTTTCAAAGCTTAAATGTGTTAGTGATGCATTCGTAGTGAGGGCAATTGTTAGTACCAATTGATGCTTGAGGTTACTTTAGGATAGACAAGATTTACTTGGTTGTTTTTCTATAAGGGATTGGTCTTATTTTATTTGCTTGAGGACAAGCAAAGGTTTAAGTTTTGGGGAGTTTATAACTATGATTTTAACACGTTTTATACCCATTCATGCCTAAGCTTTGTGCGTGAATTGCCATAAATTAGTCCCAAAATGCTTACAAGTTGTGCTTGTTTGCAAGTTTGAACAACAAGATGACAATTGTCACAGATCGCATGAAACAGAGTGAAATATGCCAAGTGTTAAAGTCAAGTGAAGTAAGGATCAAAAAGACCCAGAGCGGACCACAGTGCTTTGCCACGCGGTCGTGCTGGAGGTTCAGAGACATTGGATTTTTACTTATGAACTGTACCGTATGCGTTCATTTTGATGCGGTCTGCGCCTGAGGAGATTTTGAGGCTAGAACATGCAAAGGACAACCCACGTAGATGCGCACCAAAATAGTACGGTCCGCGTGGATGAGATTCTGAGACTTGACATTTTTTCCAACTTCTCCACGCGGTCACGCCCAATTTCTGTCCGGCCCGCCCTCCTAAGTCAGCATGGTCGCGCTATCTTTTTGCGCGGTCCGGACCATCATCTTCAGAAGATATAAACTGAAAACTTAGATCCCTATGCGGCCGCACTACATTTCTACGCGGTCCGCAGTAGCCCCGCATGGGTATTATTGTCCTGTTTTTCTGGCCTTGAATAAATAGAATATTTTACCAATTTTAGGTTAAGTTTTGTATCAGATATAGCCGATGTACTCATGACACTCACGTTTTAGCCTATTTTGGCAATATTATCTTGTTTTGTCGTGGATTCTTGTAGATTAACATTGTACTTAATTAATATGTTGATTTTATCTATTATTTCTTCAATTTCTATTCCTACTATGTCTAGCTAAACCTATTAGCTAGGGTTGTGGCTCTACCCTATTATGGGTAATTAATGGGTGTGATTGTTTAATGCTTGAATGATGTTGGGTGTTTGCTAGATTGGTTTATTTTATGTTTTAATTAGGATTTGGTGGTTGCAAATACTAAGTCTAGCTTAGTGGGTCTTCACTCCTCTTGAGAAAGAGTGTCTATGACCCCAAGATTGACCGAACAAGGAATTGGGATGGACCCATGAGAATGGTAGTCCCAATTAACGGGTTGAAACTAGAGAGAGTAATAACCCAACTTGAACCCTAAGTTTCTTGGGCATATTTACCTATGCAATTGGTCTCGAGAGAGTAAACTAGGCAAAATCACCCTCTCTATCGAGAGGTGTGAGAGTGAGGCAATTATGAAACGGTTATAGCATAAGCCCCAAAATCATCATTCTTGTGGTCGGAATCTCTACTCGTTAGTTGACCACCTAGGTAACTGCCACGGCCCCAGTGCTTTTCTATATCTTGCATAAAATCTAGAATCAATATTTTAGCATATTTTAGTTTTAACTAGTAGTTGTTAAATTGTAGTCGATAAATACAAAAACCCAAAAATGGTAGAAGTACAATTAGAAGCCAAAATGCATCTCTAGACTTAACAAATACTCAACTCCTTTTTCTAGCTCCCTATGGAAATTGACCCCGTTAACACTATTGGGTAAAAATAGTAGTTCCCACTCTTCCTAAGGTTGAGTCTGTTGCGATCAACCACAACAATTTCAAAGGCTTGATAAACAATATGCTCACTTCCTTCCCTCGCCTCCAAACATGGGATAGATGGGTCGCGATAAATCATTGCTCGTCTTCTCTATGGACCACGATCTCTTAATCTTCATACTTGAATTTCACCATTTTGTGGAAGGTGGAGGGCACAACCTACAGCATGGTTCCAGGGCCTTCCCAAAAGAAAACTGTAAGATGTATCCATGTCCAACACCTGGAAGGTTACCTAAAATTCCACCGGGCCTATAGTTAATATCAAAGCAATTTCACCGATGGTATTCCTCTTAATGCCATCAAAAGCTCTCACACAAAAATTATTACAAAAAATCCTTCACGTCCTGATTTCCATTCATTGCAGCATGAAGAGTGAGCAGATGTCAATGCCTGAGTCTTCATCCACCATGACTCGCTTGACATAGTAACTTTAACACTTGACAGTCAGATGTAAGGCTTTGTTGTGAGTTGTGCCTTCTGTAGGCAAGTCATTTTTACTAAAGGAGAGTTGATTGATGACGAAGAATCTTTCTGCCATTCTTTCGTGCTGTTCGACTAAAGTTTCAATCAGGACATACGCCTGATTCAGAGTTTTCATTAGGATCTTCTGATGTTCGGCGGATTTCATCACCAATGACAACAGTGACACTTTCTTAGGATATTTCCTCAATTGATCCGCTGTTTCATAATCAGGCATCTTCATTTTCTGGACGAAGGCCTCTGCTTCCTTCGTACTCACTGGCTTGTTGGCTGGAAAACGCTTTCGTGAAACTTTAGTGATGTTGGGTGTTTGCTAGGTTGTTTTATTTTATGTTTTAATTAGGATTTGGTGGTTGCAAACACTAAGTCTAGCTTAGTGGGTCTTCACTCCTCTTGAGAAAGAGTGTCTATGACCCCAAAATTGACCCAACAAGGAATTGGGATGGACCCATGAGAATGGTAGTCCCAATTAATGGGTTAAAACTCGAGAGAGTAATAACCCAACTTGAACCCTAAGTTTCTTGGGCATATTTACCTATGCAATTGGTCTCGAGAGAGTAAACTAGGAAAAATCACCCTCTCTATCGAGAGGTGTGAGAGTGAGGCAATCATGAAACGGTTATAGCATAAGCCCCAAAATCATCAGTCTTGTGGTCGGAATCTCTACTCATTAGTTGACCACCTAGGTAACTGCCACGGCCCCAGTGCTTTTCTATATCTTGCATACAATCTAGAATCAATATTTTAGCATATTTTAGTTTTAACTAGTAGTTGTTAAATTGTAGTTGTCACACCTCCTTTTTACGCTGACCGCGAGGGCGCGATGGAGTTTTTCCAATTAAAGGACAACCGAAACGGGATTTATTTAATTATTTCAGAGTCGCCACTTGGGAGATTTATGGTGTCCCAAGTCACCGGTTAAAGCCCGAATCGAGGGAAAAAATGACTCTGTTTAACAGTCCGCGAACCAGAAATCCGGATAAGGAATTCTGTTAACCCGGGAGAAGGTGTTAGGCATTCCCGAATTCCGTGGTTCTAGCACGGTCGCTTAACTGTCATATTCGACTTTTTTATCTGATTTTAACAGTTATGTACTTACTGCAAATTAATATCCCTTTACCGCTTTTATTATTATTATTATTTACGAAAGAGAACGTCGCCTAAAAATATGTTTCGAATCACGTCACATGAAATGCACCCGGATCCTCGACACATTCTTATTCAACATTGTTGGATTTGGATTTGAGTTGCATGAAATGCACACTCATATTTAAGAAAGGTAAAATGATTAAAACCACACCTAAAATGACTAACGTATTACTATTTACAAAGGGCCGTGAGATTAGCTAAATGGCTCGTCCCGAATTCTAATTATTTGAATATACGTCACGAGGGCACCATGATTTATACGTGTAAGGCCCCGTAAAATATTTATGCATAAAACCTAGTAGCTATAGTGTCATGGTCCGAATAATGTGTTAGGAATGCGTAGAATTCTTCGCGGCGAGCTTGCTCGCCGCGGTTCGGACCCTTGGTAGTGATTTAAGTTTCAAAAATGTAGAGAATTAATTTTTCCGAAAAGTGTCAAATATGCGGTCAAGAATGCGACCGTAAACCTGACATGCGGACCGCATTCTTGCCGCAAAACATTCCAGAAGGCTTCCCAAAATCATGTCAAAAATGCGGTCGATATGCGATCGCATAATGAATCTGCGGTGCATTTTGCGACCGCATATCACGCATGCGGACCGCATTCTGGCCGCATTCCTTAACAGAACCCGTGTAAATTTGGGGCAATTCTGCGGTCACTATGCGGACCGCATGTTGATTCTGCGGTCGCATAGTGCACCACATAACTGACCCCGGCCCAGATTTTTGTAACATTTTGACCCGATCTCTTCTTTAATATAACACCTTTCTTCTTCATTTTATCATATCATTTAACCAAAATTAGAGAGAGAAGAGAGGGTTTTTAGAGAGAGAAATCTTTCATCTTCAAAGATTGTTCCAACCATCTTAATTCCAAGGGATCCTAGGGCAAGGATTGAACTTCCCCAATCTTTTCAAGGTAAAAACCCTAACTATTTTCTTTGATTTTCAGTTTTAAATTGGGTAAAGAGAGGTTCGCATATAATAGCTTTTGAAAATAGAATTTTTACACTCATGCATGATTATTGAACTTGATTTCTAGTAAAAAGAAGTGAGTAGAAGTAAGAGTCTTCAAGAACAAGGTTGGCAAGAGTAGGATATCTTGGGTAATCATAAAGTAGGAAGAAAACTCATCACCGGTATGTATGGCTAATTTTGATTCTTGTAAAATCGCCCATATGTGTGAAATTGTTTGGCATGTGTTAATTTGAGAGATTTTATGTGATTTTTCGATATCATTGTTGGGTATTCAATTGATGATTGAACTACATGTGGTATGGTTTGAAATATGAATTGAAAGATGACAAAGGAATTGGAATTGGTAAAGAACTGAGAAAAATTGTTGTTATGGCATATATGGTTGCTTTTGGAAAGATATGAAACACTTGAATTGTGTGAATATTCTTGATTATGGAAATATTGTAACTTGGTTGTGATATTGGCTCGATAAGTAATTGAGGACATGAAACAATGTGCAAGTTGCTTATTTGAACTTGTTGAAATTGTATGTAGTACCTTATCTGCTGTTTGAAATTGTTGTGTTTTAAACTGTAAGGCGGGGTCGTGTTGCGCGCCGCAACGTGAGGAAATAAGGTGTGGGTTGGGGTGATAAGGGTGGCCGAGGTAATAAGGGTGGTCGGGGGCAATAAGGATGGAAAGCGATCGAAATCGCTATTGAAAATTGATACAAAAATCAATAATGTGAAATTGTGAAAGGAGACAACAGGAGAGTTTGCAACCTGTGGGGCACTGATTGCCCTTTGTTTGACTACTTGTGCTTTACGTGATTGATTGGTTATTGTTAAATTGGTTGATCGTAGAAAGTGCTTTGTGTTGAGAATTATTTGAAATGAGGAAAATGTGGAAAACATGGTTGGCTGGCTTAATTAATTGTTGATGTAATTCAATGGCTTGAGTTTACTTGGGACAAAATTTGTCCATACATGCCAGTACTATTCAAGTGTACTGACGTCCCTTTTGCCGGGGACGCTACATTCGTGTTATGATTGTAGGTGGATCGATAGCAGGCACTTCAGCTCATCGGCAGTAGTATCCTTCTCCTTCCACTGCCCGTTTTGGTGAGCCCCTTTCTTCCTTGGGGCCCTGTGTGGTTCATGCCACTTTTGGTTTAGATTTCATTTCGGTTTTGTAAGGTATAGCCGGAGCCTTGTTACCGGCAAGGATTGTATTCCCCTTTTTGTACCCTAGAGGCTCTGTAGACATGTAAACTGTGGGACTCCAGTCTTATGTATATATTATGTTATGTCGGGCGTTGTAAAAACTGCAACTTGTTAATGAATCACTCGTATGGTTTTATTTGTTTAATGTGAAATCATTCATGGTGAGTAAGATATTTTGGTTAATGAAAAACAATCAGCACAGGGATAACGCGTGGAAATGAAAGGCACCTAGGTCCGCTTGACTGGGGCAACCCGGTCAGGCGCCTGTCATGTTCCCCGATTTGGGGCGTGACAAACTTGGTATCAGAGCCTAAGGTTTTAAAGTGTCCTAGGATGTCTCGGAGCCGTGTCTAGTAGTGCCCTTCTTATCGGTGTGTTGTCGACCACATTAGATAAGTTGGGGGCTACACGGGCATTTAGGAATTTACCTATTTCTTTGTTAATCTATATCGTGCGGCAAAGTGCAATGTGGAAATATATGTGTCTAATTCGCGCCTTGTTCCTAAATTTTCAGAATATGGCACCTAAGAAGAAGGCTAGACTCGGCCTTAGGGCCAATGCCGGCCCAAGTGCAGTTGTTAATCATGTACCCGATGCCGTGGGAGAGAATGACCCACCAGTCTCGAATTTGCCTGGCCCAGCTATTCAAAACCCAAGTGTCCCTATTCCAGCGGCGGCAGAGGATGCCACCATTCCTCCTGCCGGTGTTCCTGACTCAGATACAGTTCCCGCTTCGGGCTCTGGTATCTCTAATGAAGATCTTAGGGGAGCCATTCATATGTTAACACGGTTAGTGGCCGCCCAGGCCCAGAGATCCCATGATGCCCCTGCATCCTCCAGCGGACAGGGAGATTCCTTTGGCTCCAGAGTCCACCAGTTCTTGCGATTGGCCCCTCCAGAATTTTCGGGTACCGATCCAGAGGCTGACCCACAGGAATTCCTTGATGAGATATACAAGACCCTCAGAGTGATGAAGGCTACAGATATAGAGGGGGTAGAGTTGGCCTCTTACAGGCTGAAGGGAGCGGCACGTTCATGGTTCGAAATGTGGGAGGATTCCCGTGAGGAAGGAGGCCCTCCGGCCAGATGGGATGAGTTCGTGGATGCATTTATGGACCACTTCTTACCTGCGGAGGCAATGGCAGCCCGTGCCACTGAGTTCGAGGTTCTCAAGCAGGGTAGTATGAGTGTTTGGGAGTATCACATGGAGTTCGTAAGGTTGTCCAAGTACGCTCCTCATTTAGTGTCGACCATGGATGCCCGGGTTCGACGGTTTGTTCGAGGGCCTTAGCCCTTTGGTAGTGAATGAGGCCGCCACGGCAGCTTTGCACTCGGATATGAACTATGGGAGGATCGTGGGGTTTGCTCGGGCCACGAGGCCGAGAAATTGAAGATTCGTGCGAAAGAGAGAGTAGCAGCTAGGGCCGGTCAATGGGTCATTCGGGGAGATCACTTCCGGGGAGAGGGTCATCGGGGCCATCCCGGTCATATGCTCGGTCATCCGCGAGTGCACCGCCATCCGTGCACGGTCATCGGCGAGGCGATTACTCGAGACCTGGTTCGAGACAGCGAGGAGGTCTCGTCGGTCCGGTCGTCCTAGGGTGAGATCCCGGCAGCAGGGGAGACCTACATGCCCCAAGTATGGGAGATTTCATACGGAGACTTGCCACCTTGACCTTCTAGTGTGCTTCGGGTGCGGGGTGAGAGGTCACATTCAGCGAGACCGTCGTGCACCCCGTCAGGGTATAGGTAGGGGATCTGCTCGGTCATCCGGTTCTTCAGCTGCTACATCATCAGCGCGTACTCCAGCATCGGCGGGGCGTGGTGCAGCTAGGGGCGGAGCTCATGGTAGGGGTGGACCTAGCCGGTTCTATGCATTGAGTGGCCGCCAAAATGCCGAGACTTCTCCATATGTCGTTACAGGTATCCTGTCTGTTCAGACTATTGATTGCTATGCCCTTATTGATCCAGGGTCATCCTTGTCTTATGTTACTCCATTCATTGCTTCAAGTTTTGGGATAGAACCCGAACGGCTTCATGAGCCGTTCTCTGTGTCGACTCCTATTGGTGATTCTATTACGGCCTCACGAGTCTATAGGAATTGTGTTGTTACGGTGGGTGGTCGTGATACCACAGCCGATCTTATTGAGCTTGGGATGGTAGATTTTGATGTAATTATGGGGATGGATTGGCTCTATTCGTGCTTTGCCAAACTTGGACTGTCGAACGAGAGTTATGAGGCTCGAGTTCCCTAACGAGCCAATTATTGAATGGAGAGGAAATGGTGTAGTGCCAAGGGGTAGGTTTATTTCCTACCTTAAGGCTTCGAAGATGATTAAGAAAGGGTGTATCTATCACCTGGTTCGGGTAACGGACACCACCTCAGATGTGCCTACCCTCGAGTCCGTGCCAATTGTGAATGAATTTCCTGAAGTGTTTCCAGATGAGCTTCCAGGCATCCCACCGGATAGGGAGATTGATTTCGAGATCGATGTAATGCCAGATACTCAGCCAATATCCATTCCACCATACAGAATGGCGCCAGCGGAGTTAAGGGAGTTAAAGGAGCAGCTGAGGGATTTATTAGAGAAAGGGTTCATACGACCGAGTGTGTCACCGTGGGGCGCTCCGGTTCTCTTTGTCAGAAAGAAGGATGGGTCACTTCGAATGTGTAATGATTATCGGCGACTCAACAAAGTCACCATCAAGAATAAATATCCTTTGCCTCGAGTGGATGATCTGTTTGACCAATTGCAGGGAGCGAAGTTCTTCTCAAAGATTGATTTACGGTCCGGGTACCACCAGTTGAAAATCAGGGAGCAGGATATTCCTAAGACCGCCTTTAGAACTCGATATGGTCACTTCGAGTTTTTGGTCATGTCTTTTGGGCTAACCAATGCCCCAGCAGCTTTCATGGACCTTATGAATCGTGTTTTCAAGCCATTCCTAGATTCCTTTGTGATTGTATTCATTGACGACATCCTCATCTACTCTCGGAGCAGAGAAGATCATGTCGTTCACCTCGGAGCAGCATTGCAGACCCTTCTTCAGCATCAATTGTATGCCAAGTTCTCAAAATGTGAGTTTTGGTTGGAGTCCGTAGCCTTTCTAGGGCATGTTATTTCCAATGAGGGAATTCAGGTGGATCCTCAGAAGATTGCGGCGGTGAAAGATTGGCCTAGACCCACGACCCCGACAGAGATTCGCAGCTTTTTGGGTCTGGCAGGGTACTATCGGAGGTTTGTAGAGGGATTCTCAACCCTCGCTTCCCCATTGACAAAACTGACGCAGAAGGCAGTTAAGTTCTAGGGGTCCGATGCATGCGAGAAAAGTTTCCAAGAATTGAAGTCAAGATTGACCTCGGCACCAGTATTGGCCTTGCCAGAAGGCACAGAGGGATTTGTGGTTTATTGTGATGCCTCCAAGGTTGGTTTGGGATGTGTATTGATGCAGCACGGGAAAGTCATATCTTACACTTCCAGGCAACTCAAGAATCATGAAAAGAATTATCCGACGCATGATTTGGAGCTTGCAGCTGTTGTGTTTGCTTTGAAAATATGGCGGCACTATCTTTATGGAGTTCATGTGGATGTGTTTTCAGACCACAAGAGCCTCTAGTATTTGTTCAAGCAGAAGGAGCTAAATCTGAGACAGCGGCGGTGGTTAGAACTACTCAAGGACTATGATATGGACATATTGTACCATCCAGGAAAGGCAAATGTGGTAGCCGACGCTCTTAGTCGAAAATCCATGGGTAGTTTGGCTCATTTGGGTGTGGATCAGAGACCCCTGGCTCGAGAGGTTTACCAATTAGCCAGTTTGGGGGTTCGTATCTCGGCGTCAGACGAGGGGGATATTTTGGTGCATAATGGAGCAGAATCATCATTGGTTGCGGAAATCAAGGAAAAACAGTTCATGGATCCAGCATTGGTTCGGGTAAAGGAAGCGGTCATGAATAACAAGACCTCAGCATTTGTACTCAGCAGCGAAGATGGTGTATTGAGGTGTCAAGATAGGCTATGTGTTCCGGATGTGGACGAGCTTCGGGAGAGGGTAATGGCAGAGGCTCATATTTCCAGGTATTCGGTACACCCAGGTTCCACGAAAATGTATCATGACCTTAAGGAGATTTATTGGTGGAACGGTATGAAAAGGGATGTAGCAAGCTTTGTAGCTAAATGTCCGAACTGTCAATAAGTGAAGGCCGAGCATTAACGACCCGGTGGATTAACTCAAGCTTATAGAAATACCAAGGTGGAAATGGGAGATGATCAATATGGATTTCGTGGTAGGGTTACCTCGCACTCGGCGTAAGTTTGACTCAATATGGGTGATAGTGGATCGACTCACCAAATCAGCTCACTTCCTGCCTGTCAAGTCCACTGATACTGCGGAGCAATATGCAAGATTGTACATCAAGGAGATAGTAAGACTTCATGGCACTCCACTTTCTATTATCTCGGATCTCGGGGCTCAGTTCACAGCTAAATTTTGGAAGAAGTTTCAGCAAGGTTTGGGAACTCAGGTGAATCTCAGCACAGCTTTCCATCCGTAGACCGACGGCCAGGCCGAGCGGACCATTCAGACGCTTGAAGATATGTTACGGGCTTGTGTCTTAGATTTTAAAGGTAATTGGGATGAACACTTGCCACTGATAGAATTTGCTTACAATAATAGCTATCATGCTAGCATTCGGATGGCCCCATTTGAGGCATTGTACGGGAGAAGATGTAGGTCGCCAATCGGGTGGTTTGAGGTAGGTGAAGCGGAATTGCTAGGGCCAGATATGGTGTACAAAGCTATGGAAAAGGTCAAGGTTATTCAGGAGAGAATGAAAACAGCACAAAGTCGTCAAAAATCCTATGCAGACGTTTGCCGAAGGGATTTGGAGTTTCAAGTCGATGATTGGGTGTTCTTGAGGGTATCTCCTATGAAGGGAGTCATGCAATTTGGAAAGAAAGGGAAATTGAGTCCTAGGTATGTCGGGCCATATCGGATCGTTCAAAGGATTGGTCAAGTTGCTTATAGGCTAGAGTTGCCTCCTGAGATGTCATCGGTGCACCCGGTATTCCATGTGTCCATGTTGAAGAAAGTGATTGGAGATCCATCCACCATCATGCCAGTCGAAGCTATAGAGGTTAATGAAGATTTGTCATATGAAGAAGTTCCAGTTGCCATTCTTGATAGGCAAGTCCGTAAGTTGAGAAATAAGGAAGTTGCCTCTGTTAAAGTATTGTGGCGAAGTCAACAAGTTGAGGAAGCCACATGGGAAGCAGAAAAAGAGATGAAGGAAAAGTACCCCCATTTGTTTGATCAAGCCTAGAAGAAATTAGGTGACCCTTCTACTCCTAGTAACTGTCATCTTGTCCAAGTTGTCTCTCTCTCAGTATTAGTGAAGTCTCCTTCATTTTGTAATGAGTTAAATGTGTTGTTGCCTTGGGTCACTTGAACCTTTCTTGATAAATGATTGCCTTATAAAAGATTTATGTGTTAAATAAGCAACTAATAGTAAGTGTAGATTGGTAATGGTTTGTTGAGTGTACATGGTGTTAAAATGGTTAAATAAGGTAAGAATTCATTGGAGTGACTAGTTTATGTGCAATTGTAACAATGTGATAGAATATGTGCATTCGTTGAGGTAAGAAAGTGTATACCAGTTGTGGAAAGTGTTGTAATTGTGTATTGTTGTTTGGTAAAGTGTTTCGGGGGCCCTCTGACAGGTGGATATGTCCATAATACAAAGGAAACTCTGGCGAAATGTTTTTTCTAAAATATAAGAGTTAGTCAAAATTTTGATAACTTGCATATCATGTCTTTCAAAACCAATTTATTTTCAAAGTCCTCATTCGAGGACGAATGATCTTAAGGGGGGGGTGTAAGGCCCCGTAAAATATTTGTGCATAAAACCTAGTAGCTATAGTGTCATGGTCCGAATAATGTGTTAGGAATGCGTAGAATTCTTCGCGGCGAGCTTGCTCGCCGCGGTTCGAACCCTTGGTAGTGATTTAAGTTTCAAAAATGTAGAGAATTAATTTTTCCGAAAAGTGTCAAATATGCGGTCAAGAATGCGACCGTAAACCTGACATGCGGACCGCATTCTTGCCGCAAAACATTCCAGAAGGCTTCCCAAAATCATGTCAAAAATGCGGTCGATATGCGATCGCATAATGAATCTGCGGTGCATTTTGCGACCGCATATCACGCATGCGGACCGCATTCTGGCCGCATTCCTTAACAGAACCTGTGTAAATTTGGGGCAATTCTGCGGTCACTATGCGGACCGCATGTTGATTCTGCGGTCGCATAGTGCACCGCATAACTGACCCCGGCCCAGATTTTTGTAACATTTTGACCCGATCTCTTCTTTAATATAACACCTTTCTTCTTCATTTTATCATATCATTTAACCAAAATTAGAGAGAGAAGAGAGGGTTTTTAGAGAGAGAAATCTTTCATCTTCAAAGATTGTTCCAACCATCTTAATTCCAAGGGATCCTAGGGCAAGGATTCAACTTCCCCAATCTTTTCAAGGTAAAAACCCTAACTATTTTCTTTGATTTTCAGTTTTAAATTGGGTAAAGAGAGGTTTGCATATAATAGCTTTTGAAAATAGAATTTTTACACTCATGCATGATTATTGAACTTGATTTCTAGTAAAAAGAAGTGAGTAGAAGTAAGAGTCTTCAAGAACAAGGTTGGCAAGAGTAGGATATCTTGGGTAATCATAAAGTAGGAAGAAAACTCATCACCAGGTATGTATGGCTAATTTTGATTCTTGTAAAATCGCCCATATGTGTGAAATTGTTTGGCATGTGTTAATTTGAGAGATTTTATGTGATTTTTCGATATCATTGTTGGGTATTCAATTGATGATTGAACTACATGTGGTATGGTTTGAAATATGAATTGAAAGATGACAAAGGAATTGGAATTGGTAAAGAATTGAGAAAAATTGTTGTTATGGCATATATGGTTCCTTTTGGAAAGATATGAAACACTTGAATTGTGTGAATATTCTTGATTATGGAAATATTGTAACTTGGTTGTGATATTGGCTCGATAAGTAATTGAGGACATGAAACAATGTGCAAGTTGCTTATTTGAACTTGTTGAAATTGTGTGTAGTACCTTATCTGCTGTTTGAAATTGTTGTGTTTTAAACTGTAAGGCGGGGTCGTGTTGCGCGCCGCAACGTGAGGAAATAAGGTGTGGGTTGGGGTGATAAGGGTGGCCGAGGTAATAAGGGTGGTCGGGGGCAATAAGGATGGAAAGCGATCGAAATCGCTATTGAAAATTGATACAAAAATCAATAATGTGAAATTGTGAAAGGAGACAGCAGGAGAGTTTGCAACCTGTGGGGCACTGATTGCCCCTTTGTTGGACTACTTGTGCTTTACGTGATTGATTGGTTATTGTTAAATTGGTTGATCGTAGAAAGTGCTTTGTGTTTAGAATTATTTGAAATGAGGAAAATGTGGAAAACATGGTTGGCAGGCTTAATTAATTGTTGATGTAATTCAATGGCTTGAGTTTACTTGGGACAAAGTTTGTCCATACATGCCAGTACAATTCAAGTGTACTGACTTCCCTTTTGCCGGGGACGCTACATTCGTGTTATGATTGTAGGTGGATCAGTAGCAGGCACTTCAGCTCATCGGCAGTAGTATCCCTCTTCTTCCACTGCCCGTTTTGGTGAGCCCCTTTCTTCCTTGGGGCCCTGTGTGGTTCAGGCCACTTTTGGTTTAGATTTCATTTTGGTTTTGTAAGGTATAGCTGGAGCCTTGTTACCGGCAAGTATTGTATTCCCCTTTTTGTATCCTAGAGGCTCTGTAGACATGTAAACTGTGGGACTCCAGTCTTATGTATATATTATGTTATGTCGGGCGTTGTAAAAACTGCAACTTGTTAATGAATCACTCGTATGGTTTTATTTGTTTAATGTGAAATCATTCATGGTTAGTAAGATATTTTGGTTAATGAAAAACAATCAGCACAGGGATAACGCGTGGAAATAAAAGGCACCCAGGTCCGCTTGACTGGGGCAACCCGGTCAGGCGCCGGTCATGTTCCCCGATTTGGGGCGTGACAATACATTATTTAGTGAGGCTCGTCTCATTATTATTAAAGGCCAACCCTAACATAACTATCATTTTTCTATTTAATGGTCGCTATCCAATCGACATGCGAGATGTACAGGCAGGGTGATATGTTTTTGTTGTTGGCTAAATTCTAAATAAAAGTCGAAACTTAGGTAACCCATTTACATTGCTGAGAGGAAATCTTTATTCAATAGTAGTTGATTTGGACTAATGACCATTCAAATGCTGGGCCTAAGCTAGGCCCAAGCAGAGAGGCAGAACAAGCTATATGAATTAATAGATGCGGGATTGTGTATCATTCTCTTTATTCGGCTAAACTGAATATATTATATACCAAATTCTTATTAGACTAACTACTGTAATTTGCAATGCTAATACACGTTAGTTTTCTAAACAAAACAATTGAATCTCTTAGAAGCTGAATCAATATCAAATTAGTGTTAAAATAAACAAATTTTTACTAATATACTAAGTTATCTGACTAAACCAACAAATTTTACTAAACTAACAGGTTTTAACTGTTGAATCACGACATAATCAACTAAGTCAAGAAATTTACATATGAATCAGCATAGAACCTAAAAAGGTCAAGAACAAATAAAGAAAAATGCGTCAAACTACAACTAAACAAACTGTATTACAACAACTAAATACTACACTGATTTATATTCCTTGATTTCGAATGAAGGTGAGGCTTTCTCATATTTCCTTCAATTACATTTCGATTCAGCAAAATAGCTACAGCACTGAAGGCAGGAGTTATGTACCTGGAATTTAAGAGGAGGACAAATCAGCAATGAAATAGCAACAACAGCAGTAAGCAGAACCCAGCGGATCAACAGTCACAGCATCAACCAAAACCAGATTCGAATCCAAATAATGACGCAAAGCCCAGGCAGAAATAAAATTGATCCCAAACTAACACCCTAACTTTAACTTGAAATCAACTTTTAGGGAATTACACATTCTTTTCAAACAATCAGTTTCACCAAATAGACCAACAGAACCCTTTGGAGAAGAACAAACTAAAATGGGACTGCTGGGAATCAACTTAACAATAAACAACTAATCTCTAATGAACTCCTCTCTTTTTCAGAATTGTTCTCTCTTTTTGTATGTCTGTTTTTTTCCAGATTCTCTATGCTTAAAAATCTCCTCCCTTAGATCCATATCTGTATACTCTTCCCCCACTGTGTGTGTTTCCCAATATCCCCTCTCTGCCTATTGTTTCTGTTTTCAGCCTTCTCCTTATGCTTAATCCCCTGTCTTAAAGAAACTCTCCAGTCTCTCCTCTTTTTCCAGCCCTCTCTGTCAGTTCCTATCTCTTTTTATATCTCCTATCATGTTTCTTCCTCTTACTCTCCTCTAATGAACTCCCCAGATGTCTATCTCCAAAACAACACCCTTCAACCAAATCTCTCTGTCTTTTTAAAACTCTCTCCAATGTCTGCTCTCTCAGAAAAAGGATCCCCTCTCCTCTGTTTTTGACCCTATACTTATAGTTTTTTTTTTAAATTCATTCCTGATTGATGCCACCACCTAAACAAAACCCCTGCACATTCCTATCTCTGCCCATCCCAGTAGATTCCCCTGGGCAGACCCATCCCTCTGCTTGTGCCACTATATTGTGTCTAAGTATGGGTTCTTTTAATTAAAAATTAGCAAGTGCAGGGAGCTAATGGGATACCCTGCTGTACAGCAGGTTCCACTAGGTTGTGCATTATGTGCAGGGCATTTTTAAATCCTAAGATAATAACATTCTGATTCAAGTCATCTTACAGCTATATCCAAACATCATTGATAATTCAAAAATCTGTTAAACCAATAGTGGCTCGGATCAGTCTTGCAATGCCAATGGCATACCTATCTTATTGGAGCAAACAAGCCTACAACAGTGTTCGTCTAGTCGATTACTTGGTCTATAACATTTTACCACACATGAGAATCAACAAACAACTAATCGACGAACGGCAACAAAGATTCATGGTGTTCGGCAGAAACTTAGAAGTATCAAACTAGCTATGACGACGTTAATCGAAATGAATACCTATCCTATGACAAGCACATTCGAACGAATAAAATAGAATAATAATTGACCAAATAAAAGGTCTTTGAGGGAGGAAAATAGAATAATTAATACGAAAAATTGAAAACATAAAAACACAAATAAAGCACACACGGATGCTCATAAAACAGAATTAAATCAACCAGGAAAAAAAGAAATACCTCAGAAGAAGCTCATGAAGCGGGCCAACTGGACTCATCCGTTTTGGGGTTCAATGGACCTTAATCGGGGTGTTCTCAGTTGAGAACACCTAGACTAAGATCTATTAGACCTCAATCTCCCATTGAATTAAACAAAAACCCTAAATTTGGATTTCAAGGGTTCTTGGCGCCGCTTTTTTGGGGCTTGGGGCTTTAGGGTTGGATTTGAACCAATCCAATGGTGTTTATGGTGTGAGGAAGGTCTGGCGAGGGCATGGCACGAGTTTGGGGTCAATCGGAGTTGGTTCGAGTTCAACTCGAGTCTTCAAATGAAGATTCGAGAATTTCCAAACTGATTCGAAATAAACCATTCACGGGGTTGGGTAGGGGAGGTTGAAGTGAGTGTGTGGTGTGAATTTGGGAGCGTTTGGCCTACCGGAACCGCCGTGAAGCGATTTCTGGTAGGCGGAGGGTGGCGAGGGATGGTGGGGCTCATCCATCTCTAAGAGAGACGATGAAACGGGGGTCTGGCTTAAGGGGGGTTGGGTAGGCCTTTTGGGCTTATATACCTGCTGACGGATTTGATCCAGGCCATTGGATCGATTAAGATCGACGGCTTGGATCAACCTACTCAACGAAACGAAGTCGTTTGAGTAAGTTTGAGACCGGGTGGTTTGTTTTTATGTGGATACGGGTCGGGGTGCAGGGGCGATTGGTGACCGATGGATCAGAATGATCGAATGGCCTGGATGTCCTGGCATGTTGCGGCGTCGTTTCGGCGTATCCGGAGATGGCCTGGACCGGAGTTTGCTTGGGCCTGGGTTGGTCGTTTTCCTTGGGCCTGTTTTACACATAATTGACTTAAAACAAAATCCCTAACTTGAAAACCAAAATTGCTAGATAAATGCAAATGCAACATGTTTTTTTGTAGTTTTATTGATTTAACAAATAATCACATACAAACGCAAACAATAAGAAAAAGAACATATAATCCACAAATATTGCAAACAACACAAAACTATTTTATTTTGAAATTTTGGGAGTAATTCTCGTATAGGGCAAAAATCACGCGCTCACAGCTGCCCCTCTTTGCGCGGAAACATGAAGAGTTTTCGTGCAAAGATAAGTGAGCGGATACGAGCGATTTTTGCCCGTTTAAGCACTCCGTATGAAGCATTTTTTGGAAAAGTTTGACCGAACCTTTGCTTCAGAAGGTCTCCTACATATCCCTGGCTAAAAGGGAATTAGGTCAATGTAGTTCAGGAAGTTTTGGTAGCTGGGACTACCATGACTGCTGTGATCTTGCTGTTACTATTGTTGCTGCTGATGCCACTGCTTAACTGATCTCCTTATTACACCATGCTAAAAATAAAAATAAGAAGCTAGACTAAGTTACAGCATTGCAAATTCTTGTCTATCTTTTCAACTTGATCTCGTCATGTTTCCTTGCCATCCTGCTGGCTTTGCTGTTTCTTCTCTTCTGATAATTGTTATTTCGGCCTATCCTGATTGCCGACCTCTGCCATTGGTCTCTTCCTTGTGATCTTCGAATTATTTTCCTTCGAAGTCTGAATTTATCTTTCTGATCCTTGTTGCCTTTCTTCTGATTATGAACTTGGATTCATGCTAGGGATTTCCTTTATACTTTGTCACTTTCCGATTGTTCACTATCCTTATCAAATCTTAGAAACTGAGACGCCGTTCTGCTTTTCCGGCGGGCTTCTGACTTTAACAACATCTTTGAAAATAACTCGCCATTCCTCTCTTCAGGTGGGCTCCTGACTTCAACTTCAACTTATAAAATTAAACGCCATTCCTCTCTTCATGCGGGCTCCTGACTTCAACAAAATAAATCGCCATTCCTCTCTTTAGGCGGGCTCCTAACTTTACATCTTTTGAAAATAAATCGCCATTCCTCTCTTCAGGCGGGCTCCTTACTTCAATCATCAACTTTTAAAAATTAATCGCCATTCCTCTCTTCAGACGGGCTCCTGACTTCAACAACATCTTAGAAAATAAATCGCCATTCCTCTCTTCAGGCGGGCTCCTGACTTCACATCTTTTGAAAATAAATCGCCACTCCTCTCTTCAGGCGGGCTCCTGACTTCAACATCAACTTAGAAAATTAAACGCCATTCCTCTCTTCAGGCGGGCTCCTGACTTCAACAATATCTTTTGAAAATAAATCGCCACTCCTCTCTTCAGGCGGGCTCCTGACTTCATCATCAACTTAGAAAATTAAATGCCATTCCTCTCTTCAGGCGGGCTCCTGACTTCACATCTTTTGAAAATAAATCGCCATTCCTCTCTTCAGGCGGGCTCCTGACTTCAACAACATCTTTTGAAAATAAATCGCCATTCCTCTCTTCAGGCGGGCTCCTGACTTCAACAACATCCTTTGAAAATAAATCGCCACTCCATTCTTCAGGCGGGCTCCCGACTTCAACAACATCCTTTGAAAATAAATCGCCACTCCATTCTTCAGGCGGGCTCCTGACTTCAACATCAACTTTTGAAAATAAATCACCACTCCATTCCTCAGGCGGGCTCCTAACTTCAACAATATCCTTTGAAAATAAATCGCCACTCCATTCTTCAGGCGGGCTCCTGACTTCAACATCAACTTTGAAAATAAATTGCCACTCCATTCTTCAGGCGGGCTCCCTGACTTCAACTACGACTTCCACACTAAATTGCCACTCCATTCTTCTTGTACCATTTTATTCTTAGTGCATCGACTCTTGAACCATCATTTCTCCTAAATTTCCTTGTTTCGGAACTGCTTTCTTCGTGGGTCGTGTTGCTTGCCCTCCTGGCTGCTGGGGATATCTTTAGAACTGTTTACTTGCCTGCTGAGGATAATGATGCTGGGAAAATTTTCCTTCATTCCCTCATTTCCTTTGACTCATGCGCTTGAATTTGTGCTGTGATCTCTTGTTGTAACCCTCTGCTTTATGGTGGGTTACTGGTTTCAAGACCTGTAATGTAAAGACTTGAATACTTGCCTTTTGTTATACAGGTAGGTGCCTGCTTTTAGTAGCAACTTTTGAATTAAAAATGCATTCTCGCAATAATTTATGAAATATGCAAAGGACAATGTAAAATAAAACAAACGTAAAATATCCTACTCGAGGGCGGATAGTCCCGTCGTATCCTATTCGAGGGCGGATAGTCCCATCGTATCCTATTCGAGGGTGAATACTCCCATCGTATTCTATTTAAGGGCGAATACTCCCATTGTATCCTATTCGAGGGTGAATACTCCCATTGTATCCTGTTCGAGGGCGAATACTCCCATTGTATCCTATTCGAGGGCGAATACTCCCATTGTATCCTATTCGAGGGCGAATACTCCCATCGTATTCTATTTGAGGGTGAATACTCCCATTGTATCCTATTCGAGGGCGAATACTCCCATTGTATCCTATTCGAGGGCGAATACTCCCATTGTATCCTATTTGAGGGCGAATACTCCCATTGTATCCTATTCGAGGGCGAATACTCCCATTGTATCCTATTCGAGGGCGAATACTCCCATTGTATCCTATTCGAGGGCGAATACTCCCATTGTATCATATTCGAGGGCGAATACTCCCATTGTATCCTATTCGAGGGCGAATACTCCCATTGTATCCTATTCGAGGGCGAATACTCCCATTGTATCCTATTCGAGGGCGAATACTCCCATTGTATCCTATTCGAGGGCGAATACTCCCATTGTATCCTATTCGAGGGCGAATACTCCCATTGTATCCTATTCGGGGGCGAATACTCCCATTGTATCCTATTCGAGGGCGAATACTCCCATTGTATCCTATTCGAGGGCGAATACTCCCATGAGATCAATGTATGAAAGTGAACAAACCCGAGACGTCCTGTTCGACGGTGGATAAACCTGAAACATCCTATTTGAAGGTGGACAAACCTGAGATGTCCTGTTCGAAGGGGGACAAACCTGAAATATCCTGACATGTCACCTTTAATTGCCTTCCTCGTTTCTCCGAGAAAATTTTCAACAACGGCAGAAAATTTTCTGCCCCAGTATTGGTAATCTTCCTTTTCTGCTATCAATAGCATTTTCTTTACCTGTTTCAAATCAAAGAAAATTTGTTAGTTCAAAACATTGTGAGCGGTTGTGCTGCTCCTGTGGGGTGGTTTTTCTTTTTCTCCTTTCCCTCGTTGGGGGTTCCCAAAACTTGTAGGGGAATGATTTCATTTGCTGGAGATGATATTCCTGCTGGGGATGGGTTTTTCCATTTATCCCTTCCCCGTTATGTGTTTCTCAACTTGCTGGGGGTTATGAGATTTCCTTTATTCCTTTACCACTCTGTGTTGTCCGACCATCTCGGAACTTGCTGAAGATAATACTGCTGGTGGATTTTCATTTCCTCAAAATTGGTGTTTCACTCTTCTTGAAGGTTGTTGAGGATGACACTGGTTCAAAGACCATTTCCCTTAAGACTTCCCTTCTTCCCCAAGTGGGTATTGACTTCCAGAAAATTTTCAAACTGAAAAGAAAATTTTCTGCCCCAGTTTAATAATCTTCTTTGCACCCTACTTCTCTGGCGTCAATGGCATTTCCTTGCTTTGCATAATAATTGGAAAGTTGGTGGCAAGTTTTGAAGTCATTTCTCACTTGTTCTGACTAGACAGACTTTGATGAGGAATTTTTGATAAAAAATGAGAAAAATAAAAGGAAACAAAATAGAAGACAAAGGGGAAAAAAATGACTCTCCAGCAAGAAATATCTATAGAAACTTATCAAACGCGAATACCAACTCTACTGGTCATGACATGCACATATGGCCTATCCTTCGTCGTTAATTGCCTTTCGCGATTTCTGTCTCGTGATTTCCATCTGATTATCACCTTTATTCGACTTGTAATGCCCGAAGGGTTTTCACTTTCAAGCCTCTCTCATTTTGATTTTCTCTCGGCTTTCGTCGCCTTATGGTGCCTGTGAAGGTTTTCACCGGTAAGACTCTCTCATTTGTATCACTTTTAGCTAGGGATTGGGGTGTCACTGCTAAGACTCTCTCGTGTTTCCTTTCTGCTGGGAATCAGAGTCTTTTCTGCTTAGAATCAGCATGTTATATTCTGATAGGACTCTCTCACTCGCCTGACGTGGCATCTTTTGAAGACTGATCGGAAGGTTTTTCTTTGGACCGTAATGCGGGATTTGGATAGGCCTAGAAAGAAAGGGTATTGAAGGCTCAAAACAAAATCAATTTCGGGTTCAAAATTTACAACCTTCGGACCTAAAATTATTTATAATCAACACAATTTTTCTTTGCCCCAGTTTTTACTTGGGGAATTTTTATTACTTTATTTACAGTATGACCGAGCTGTAAAGCGCCTACGTATCCTCTTTAAGGAATCAGGTCAAACGTAGTTCCCAATTCCTCTTTTTCAAGTTTCTTCTCTCTTTTTTTTATTTACTTTTTTCTTTTCTTTATCTTTTTTTTTCTTTTTCTTTACTTTCCCTTTCAAACTTGCGTTTCTAGTCTTTGCAACTAATTCCGAAGGAGGGGTATGAAAGAAATCAAAATAAGGCTCGAAGGGTTAACGAAGGATAAAGTGTTTGGGTAGCAAAACAAAATGCCTTCGTCATTCTAATCTTCAAAACATACCAAATGCAAACAACGCGATTAACATTCGTCATATCTTTAAAGAACAGTTGGACAACACTCTCATCTTCATTATTATGAACGACCCCACGTCGATTCGGCCAGCTTGCCTTTGATTGTTTCCTTTTTTAATTGCCCCGGTTTCACATGACTCGGGGTCCAGACAATCTCAAATTGTTTTCATTTCCTTCAAATGACCCGATCATCTTCCAATTGCTTCATGATTAACTTTTAGAATTAAGCCACAATATGTGTGCGCATGTCGTGTCACTAGATTCGGCATTTGAACACAAGACAGATCTAAAGGGTAAAAAGAACTAAACAAATAAGATGACCGGAAGTAACAAAAGACCGAAAGCTTCATTATACTAATGACGAAATGGTTCAATGACAACACAAGCAAAACAAACCGAAGTACAACCCTGAAACAAAACTGGGCGAGACCAAAGCAAACTGCTAGGACAAAAAATGGAAGGACAAGAGGGTTTGACCCCACGACAAAATCAGAATCATGATCTTGAAAACAACTTGGACGACAGAAATGTCAACAAAAATGAACCACCAAAACTCCCTCTAGCTGACCCAAAGACGGAGTGTCTTTCCACCTACCAAGCACAACATTTTAGCCACTAAGTTCTGCATCAATATTGATGAGGCTTCCATCTGCTTCAACATTTTTAGCTTCAGTCAATATACCCCCCAGAGGATTCGTGTGCTCCCTGTCATCGTCATTGATCACAATTAACCATCCTTTTTGAATCATTCTTTCTATTTCCTTTTTCAAGGTACGACAATTCTCAATATCGTGCCCTCTGACATTGGAATTGTATGCACATCGTGCAGTAGGATCGAAGTTTCTTGCACATGGATCGGGAGTATATTCGGGGAGCGGTATAATCAGGCCGACATGTTTTAACTTTTCAAACAGACTTGCATAGGATTCTCGGATAGGGGTGAGCGCCTTTTCTCGCTTCAGCAACCTCTCCTCCCTAAACGCCTTATTTGGCCTGAAGCCTGACCCGGGGGGTTTCCGGTATGTTCGTGGGGGTTGGTGGTTTTTTTGTGGAGCTGGGTACCTAGAAGGTGAAGTACGATTTTGGGTGTCCCGGGGAGAGTAGTGGTGTTGGGGACGGGAGTGACGTTGGGAAAACATAGCTGGAGGACGAGTAGTTGAGCTAGTTGAGCGGATGGAGAAGTTGTGATAGGCGGGTATATACGGAGAATGTGGGGGATCATCTGACATCGGGTTCATTGCACGGGTAAGGACAGAGTCCATGAAGCTAGGTGGTGGCGGGGGTGGTGCTTTTCCATCCATCCATGCCCGATACATGTCGGCCACATGATGTCTTAGTATTTTGACTTCTTCTACTAGCCCGTGGTTCCGTTCAACTAGCTGTTGTCGGGTATCGGCATCAACCCACTCAGTCTTGAGACTCTTTGCCATTGTCCTCTGACTTTTTGTTACAGGGAAGAGCTATTTTAGAACTACAATCAACCACCTTTCTGAGATCGACACAACAAAACGAAGACACCATGTTAGCATTGAGGTATTCCTCTTATTGATTTCCTTTGTTTTTTTCTGCTATGGTTTTTTCATTTTGTTTTTCCATTTTCTCTTTTTGTAGTTTTTTTTTCATTTTTTTTTATTTTGGTAATGGAAATGGTCGAATCCTATGTGGATTGCCTACGTATCATGACCTCGCATGAATCAGACCGAGCGTAGTTATTGCAAATTAATGCAAGAAATAAAGAGATGTTTATTCAATTTTTTTTTGAATTTTTTTTTCTTTTTCTTTGAAGGAAAATTATAGAAGCCGACTCCAACTACAAACTCTGATGGAGATTTCTACAAGAATAAGAATATTTTTAGTGTCAATTATGACTATTTCTACAAAATTGGCCACATAATGGCTTATTTGACAAAATGACTATTTTTGCAAAATTTTGTTTAAGAAAAATAATCTTGAAATTTTTTTTTATCCTGTGGCTCATGGGGCATCGTTTGGCATCACCATAAACCAACACAAGACTATTTTTCATAAATTGGCCATGTAATGGCTTATTTAGACAAACTGGCTCTTTTTGCAAAATTTTATTTAAGAAGATGCAAATTCAAAATTTTTATCATGGGGCCTATGGGGCATCGTTCAGCACCGTCACATGCCAACACAAGACTGAGGAAGTTAAAATGCAAAAATATGGCTATTTCAGCAAAATTCCGGCCATGTAATGGTTTATTTGATAAAGTGGTTATTTTTGTAAAGTTGAGTGATGACTCAAAACTTGATTTTTGCGGATACAGCCTTTCGACATTTCCGCGAGGGAATATTTCAAGGCTGTGTTCAAAATTATTTAAAATGACTCAAAGTGGCTATTCTTGCAAAAACGGCCTTCCAGCGTCCTTTTGAAGGACATTCGACATATTTTGAGCAAGAATAGCATCACCCGACTTATTTATAACAAAATCGAAAATTTGATATTTTTTGGTTATTTTTGCAAAAAGGGTGTGAACCCGGACTTTATTTTGCGGCTATGACCTGGCAACATTTCCACAAGAAATATTTCAAGGTTGTGCCCACAAATTATTAAAAATGATTCAAAGTGGCTATTTTTGCAAAAAACAACCTTCCGGTGTCCTTTCGGAACATTCGGCTATTTTCAAAAACAACGTCACTTCGATTTTATTGACAAACTAAACGCACATTTTTTGATTTTTTTTTTAAAAAAAGGGGTGGCCTTTCAATATTTCCATAAGGAATATTTCAAGGCCATTATTCAAAAAGAAAAGAGTCAAAGTGGCCATTTTTGCAAAAATAACCTTCCAGCGTCCTTTCGGAACATTCGGCTATTTTCAAAAACGCCATCACTTTGATTTTATTGACAAAATTAAACACACACTTTTTTTTATTTTTAAAAGGGGTGCCTTTCAACATTTCCACGAGGGTATTTCAAGGCTATTATTCAAAAGGAAAAGATTTCAAAGTGGCCATTTTTGCAAAAACAGCATTCCGGCGTCCTTTCGGAACATTCGGCTATTTTCAAAAAAACAGCATCACTTTCAATTTATTGAAAACTAAATACACATTTTTTTTTGATTTTTTGAAAGGGGTGCCTGTCAACCTTTCCACAAGGGTATTTCAAGGCTATTATTCAAAAGGAAAAAATTTCAAAGTGGCCATTTTTGCAAAAACAGCATTCCGGCGTCCTTTAGGAACATTCAGCTATTTTCAAAAAAAACAGCATCACTTTCAATTTATTGAAAACTAAATAAACATTCTTTTTTGATTTTTTGAAAGGGGTGGTTGGACCCGATGAGGGTTGCCTACGCATCCCACCTAACGGTGAGAATCAAACCTGCGTAGTTCGGTCAAACAAACTACATCTGTAAAGGAAACAAACTATTTCTTTTTTTTTTAAGTAAAAAAAACAAACCATTTTGAAATCACATATTTTTTATTTTACAACAAACGTTTTTTTTTCTTTTTAAGTAAAAAAAACAAACTATTTTGAAACTATTTTTTTTTATATTTTGATCACACATTTTTTATTTTACAACAAACGTTTTTTTTTCTTTTTAAGTAAGTAAAAAAACAAACTATTTTGAGACTATTTTTTTTTATTTTGATCACACATTTTTTATTTTACAACAAACGTTTTTTTTCTTTTTAAGTAAGTAAAAAAAAAACTATTTTGAGACTATTTTTTTTTCATTTTCCTCAATATAAAAAAAACGGTTAGCTTGCAAGTCTGAAGCAAATATATGCGTAAAACAAACAGGATGTGGCAGGATGGTCTTTTCATTTCAGGTCACCTGTCCTAGACGGACCCAACCCCCGTGTTGAGTCCCCTAAGTCAAATGCAACATGATGCAAATAAACGTTCCTACTAGGGATCCGGCATGAAGCTTTGTTATTCTAGGTTCAAAAAACTGGGTTTATTGTTCTAGACCTGGCTTACCCGAGCGGACAGCTCGAGCCGAGGAGGAGGCAGCAACCCGGGAATACAGAAGCTTCACCGGTTTTGCAACTTATCCAAACCTCGTTCTAAAGTGGGAATTAGACACTATACAAAAAAGAAGTCACACGAAGTGCACCCTTCTTCATGATTTAGAAGACTCGGAGAGGAGATTGGTTTCGGCAGAGTGTATATGTACAATTCACAAAATATCAAAGTGGTAAAAACAATATTTAGCACATTAAATACAAACATATAATAAAATCAGATGATAATAAGCCAAATATAACAATTATTCAAAGCTCGAATTCTTAAACCCTGAACCAGTGGTTCTGGGTTTTCAGTCCCCAGCAGAGTCGCCAGAGCTGTCACACCTCCTTTTTACGCTGACCGCGAGGGCACGATGGAGTTTTTCCAATTAAAGGACAACCGAAACGGGATTTATTTAATTATTTCAGAGTCGCCACTTGGGAGATTTATGGTATCCCAAGTCACCGGTTAAAGCCCGAATCGAGGGAAAAAATGACTCTGTTTAACAGTCCGCGAACCAGAAATCCGGATAAGGAATTCTGTAAACCCGGGAGAAGGTGTTAGGCATTCCCGAATTTCGTGGTTCTAGCACGGTCGCTTAACTATCATATTCGACTTTTTTATCTGATTTTAACAGTCATGTACTTACTGCAAATTAATATCCCTTTACCGTTTTTATTATTATTATTATTTACGAAAGAGAACGTCGCCTAAAAATATGTTTCGAATCACGTCACATGAAATGCACCCGGATCCTCGACACATTCTTATTCAACGTTATTGGATTTGGATTTGAGTTGCATAAATGCACACTCGTATTTAAGAAAGGTAAAATGATTAAAACCACACCTAAAATGACTAACGTATTACTATTTATAAAGGGCAGTGAGATTAGCTAAATGGCTCGTCCCGAATTCTAATTAATTGAATATACGTCATGAGGTCACCATGATTTATACGTTATTTAGCGAGGCTCATATCATTATTATTAAAGGCCAACCCTAACATAACTATCATTTTTCTATTTAATGGTCGATATCCAATCGACATGCGAGATGTACAGGCAGGGTGATATGTTTTTGTTGTTGGCTAAATTCTAAATAAAAATCGAAACTTAGGTAACCCATTTACATTGCTGAGAGGAAATCTTTATTCAATAGTAGTTGATTTGGACTAATGACCATTCAAACGCTGGGCCTAAGCCAGGCCCAAGCAGAGAGGCAGAACAAGCTATATGAATTAATAGATGCGGGATTGTGTATCATTCTCTTTATTCGGCTAAACTGAATATATTATATACCAAATTCTTATTAGACTAACTACTGTAATTTGCAATGCTAATACATGTTAGTTTTCTAAACAAAACAATTGAATCTCTTAGAAGCTGAATCAATATCAAATTAGTGTTAAAATAAACAGATTTTTACTAATATACTAAGTTATCTGACTAAACCAACAAATTTTACTAAACTAACAGGTTTTAACAGTTGAATCACGACATAATCAACTAAGTCAAGAAATTTACATATGAATCAACATAGAACCTAAAAAGGTCAAGAACAAATAAAGAAAAATGCGTCAAACTACAACTAAACAAACTGTATAACAACAACTAAATACTACACTGATTTATATTCCTTGATTTCGAATGCAGGTGAGGCTTTCTCATATTTCCTTCAATTACATTTCGATTCAGCAAAATAGCTACAGCACTGAAGGTAGGAGTTATGTACCTGGAATTTAAGAGGAGGACAAATCAGCAATGAAATAGCAACAGCAGCAGTAAGCAGAACCCAGCGGATGAGCAGTCACAGCATCAACCAAAACCAGATTCGAATCCAAATAATGACGCAAAGCCCAGGCAGAAATAAAATTGATCCCAAACTAACACCCTAACGTTAACTTGAAATCAACTTTTAGGGAATCACACATTCTTTTCAAACAATCAGTTTCACCAAACAGACCAACAGAACCCTTTGGAGAAGAACAAACTAAAATGGGACTGCTGGGAATTAACTTAACAATAAACAACTAATCTCTAATGAACTCCTCTCTTTTTCAGAATTGTTCTCTCTTTTTGTATGTCTGTTTTTTTTTCCAGATTCTCTATGCTTAAAAATCTCCTCCCTTAGATCCCTATCTGTATACTCTTCCCCCACTGTGTGTGTTTCCCAGTATCCCCTCTCTTCCTACTGTTTCTGTTTTCAGCCTTCTCCTTATGCTTAATCCCCTGTCTTAAAGAAACTCTCCAGTCTCTCCTCTTTTTCCAGCCCTCTCTGTCAGTTCCTATCTCTTTTTATATCTCCTATCCTGTTTCTTCCTCTTACTCTCCTCTAATGAGCTCCCCAAATGTCTATCTCCAAAACAACACCCTTCAACCAAATCTCTCTGTCTTTTTAAAACTCTCTCCAATGTCTGCTCTCTCAGAAAAAGGATCCCCTCTCCTCTGCTTTTGACCCTGTACTTATAGTTTTTTTTTAAATTCATTCCTGATTGATGCCACCACCTAAACTAAACCCCTGCCCATTCCTATCTCTGCCCAGCCCAGTAGATTCCCCTAGGCAGACCCATCCCTCTGCTTGTGCCACTATATTATGTCTAAGTATGGGTTCGTTTAATTAAAAATTAGCAAGTGCAGGGAGCTAATGGGATACCCTGCTGTACAGCAGGTTCCACTAGGTTGTGCATTATGTGCAGGGCATTTTTAAATCCTAAGATAATAACATTCTGATTCAAGTCATCTTACAGCTATATCCAAACATCATTGATAATTCAAAAATCTGTTAAACCAATAGTGGCTCCGATCAGTCTTGCAATGCCAATGGCATCCCTATCTTATTGGAGCAAACAAGCCTACAACAGTGTTCGTCTAGTCGATTACTTGGTCTATAACATTTTACCACACATGAGAATCAACAAACAACTAATCGACGAACGGTAACAAAGATTCATGGTGTTCGGCAGAAACTTAGAAGTATCAAACTAGCTATGACGACGTTAATCGAAATGAATACCTATCCTATGACAAGCACATTCGAACGAATATAACAAAATAATAATTGACCAAATAAAAGGTCTCTGAGGGAGGAAAACAGAATAATTGATACGAAAAATTGAAAACATAAAAACACAAATAAAGCACACACGGATGCTCATAAAACAGAATTAAATCAACCAGGAAAAAAAGAAATACCTCAGAAGAAGCTCATGAAGCGGGCCAACTGGACTCATCCGTTTTGGGGTTCAATGGACCTTAATCGGGGTGTTCTCAGTTGAGAACACCTAGACTAAGGTCTATTAGACCTCAATCTCCCATTGAATTAAACAAAAACCCTAAATTTGGATTTCTAGGGTTCTTGGCGCCGCTGTTTTGGGGGTTGGGGCTTTTGGGTTGGATTTGAACCAATCCAAGGGTGTTTATGGTGTGAGGAAGGTCTGGCGAGGGCATGGCACGCGTTTGGGGTCAATCGGAGTTGGTTCGAGTTCAACTCGAGTCTTTAAATGAAGATTCAAGAATTTCCAGACTGATTTGAAATAAACCATTCACGGGGTTGGGTAGGGGAGGTTTAAGTGAGTGTGTGGTGTGAATTTGGGAGCGTTTGGCCTACCGGAACCACCGTGAAGCGATTTCCGGTAGGCGAAGGGCGGCGGGGGATGGTGGGGCTCAGCCGTCTCTAAGAGAGACGATGAAACGTGGGTCTGGCTTAAGGGGGGGCTGGGTAGGCCTTTTGGGCTTATATACCTGCTGACGGATTTGATCTAGGCCGTTGGATCGATTAAGATCGACGGCTTGGATCAACCTACTCAACGAAATGAAGTCGTTTGAGTAAGTTTGAGACCGGGCGGTTTATTTTTATGTGGATACGGGTCGGGGTGCAGGGGCGATTGGTGACCGATGGATCAGAATGATCGAATGGCCTGGATGTCCTGGCCTGTTACGGCGTCGTTTGGGCGTATCCGGAGATGGCCTGGACCGGATTTTGCTTGGGCCTAGGTTGGTCGTTTTCCTTGGGCCTGTTTTACACATAATTGACTTAAAACAAAATCCCTAACTTGAAAACCAAAATTGCTAGATAAATGCAAATGCAACAAGTTTTTTTTGTAGTTTTATTGATTTAACAAATAATCACATACAAACGCAAACAATAAGAAAAAGAACATATAATCCACAAATATTGCAAACAAGATAAAACTCTTTTATTTTGAAATTTTGGGAGTAATTCTCGTATAGGGCAAAAATCACGTGCTCACAGTAGTCGATAAATACAAAAACCCAAAAATGGTAGAAGTACAACTAGAAGCCAAAATGCATCTCTAGACTTAACAAATACTCAACTCCTTTTTCTAGCTCCCTATGGAAATTGACCCCGATAACACTATTGGGTAAAAATAGTAGTTCCCACTTTTCCTAAGGTTGAGTCTGTTGCAATCATCCACAACAAGTTCAAAGACTTGATAAACAATATGCTTACTTCCTTCCCTCGCCTCCAAACATGGGATAGATGGGTCGCGATAAATCATTGCTCGTCTTCTCTATGGACCACGATCTCTTGATCTTCATACTTGAATTTCACCATTTTGTGGAAGGTGGAGGGCACAACCTACAGCATGGTTCCAGGGCCTTCCCAAAAGAAAACTGTAAGATGTATCCATGTCCAACACCTGGAAGGTTACCTAAAAATCCACCGGGCCTATAGTTAATATCAAAGCAATTTCACCGATGGTATTCCTCTTAATGCCATCAAAAGCTCTCACACAAAAATTATTAGGAAAAATCCTTCACGTCCTGATTTCCATTCATTGCAGCATGAAGTGTGAGCAGATGTCAATGCCCGAGTCTTCATCCACCATGACTCGCTTGACATAGTAACTATAACACTTGTCAGTCAGATGTAAGGCTTTGTTGTGAGCTGTGCCTTCTGTAGGCAAGTCATTTTTACTAAAGGAGAGTTGATTGATGACGAAGAATCTTTCTGCCATTCTTTCGAGCTGTTCGACTAAAGTTTCAATCAGGACATACGCCTGATTCAGAGTTTTCATTAGGATCTTCTGATGTTCGGCGGATTTCATCACCAATGACAACAGTGACACTTTCTTAGGATATTTCCTCAATTGATCCGCTGTTTCATAGTCAGGCATCTTCATTTTCTGGACGAAGGCCTCTGCTTCCTTCGTACTCACTGGCTTGTTGGCTGGAAAACGCTTTCGTGTGGCATTGTTTACCTCTTGTACATTTGAATACTTCTAAACAGAAATTTTTCTTGGAAGTTCTGTCGAGATTTCTTTGTCTTTGTATGTAACCATTGTTTGCTGATAGTTCCATGGAACCGCATAAAGGTCCGTCATTAGCTTCTGTGGTAAACGTCCAATAACTACTGGCTCACTCAGCCGAGGCGGTTTAATTGTCCCCCGTACCATATAAGCTCTTTTGGCACATACATTTGTGTCCCATTTTTCACTTCAAACTTCTTCAGAGCAGTCACAACCAGTGGTTTCTCTTGGCGAACTCGTGGAACATAAAGAACCCCATTTTTAAGAGGCACCGTCTATGCATTTGTTTTAGTTTTCTTCTCAGGCTCAGTTTTGATAATTTTATTATTCTTCTTCCCTTTTTCCTGCTTCGGGGCTTCCTTGGTCTTCCTTTCTGCATCGGCAATAGCAATTATGGCTTTTAGGGCTGGATCAAATTCCCTGTCTTCACAAATCATCCCGATTATCGACCCGTTATTATGATTGGTCAACGAATTATTGGTCACATTCAGGGATTCTTCGTCCCTCAACATTATTTTTCCTTATTCTATCAAAATATTCCACAGCTCTTTTCAATGTCCAGCAGTTGTCAGTACTACGCCCCTCAGATCCTGAGTGATAAGCACAACATACGCCTCATTGATAGAATGGTGATTCCGGGTTCTGCCTATTTTGGTGGATAGGTTGCAGCAGATTCATCTAGATGAGCTTTGGGAACATACTAGAGTAATATTCACCAATCGGTGTAAAATTTGGTCGTCTAGGTTGTTCCGGAGGACGTAAGATTTTCTGTGGTGGTTGGGGATTATAGTGGTTCTGGTAAGGAGGTTGGTTTCTTTAGAATGGAGGTTGATTTCTGTTAGCTTGTAGTTGCGGTCAGGTGAAAGGTTGAGCGTTCATGACCGCATAAGGGGGGAGCATAAGCCATATCAGTGTGAGGATAGTAGAGTTAAGGGGTTCTTTCAGAGAACAAAGGTCTAGGAGCCTGGTATCTTCTTCCTCCTGATGCTGCCATAACTGTTTCTTCTTTCCTTTTACCTTTGGCCTTTCGTGCAGACGCGCCTTGGATGTCTTGGGAGGTTGTTCTTATGGCCGGCTGGCTCAAGATTTTGCCCGTTTTCTCACGATTTTCTACCATTTCTCCGATTTGAATCACCTATACAAAAGGCTTTCCCATGGCCAACATCATATTCTGAAGGTAATCTGCTTCCTGGGCCTAAAGGAAAATAATTGCCATTTATACCTCATCCATCGGAGGCTTCACTCTTGATGCCTATTCGCGCCATTTAATAGAATATTCTCTGAAGCTTTCAAGGGTTTCTTCTTCAAATTTTCTAAAGAATTCTTGTCTGGCGCGATATCGATGTTGTATTTAAATTGCCTGAAAAAATTACTAGCAAGATCGTCCCAAATGTGCCAACGTGAGACGTCTTGGTCTATGTACCATTCCGAGGCAATGCCGATTAAGCTCTCTCCAAAATACACCTTCAACAACTCTTCTTTGCCTTCGCCCCCCATAGCTGATTGCAATACTTCTTCAGGTGAGAATTGGGGTCGCCGTGTCAGTCATACTTTTCAAATTTTTGTGTTTTGAACCCCGACGGCAAGTGTACATGCAGGAACATGCACAAGTCTGTATAGGAGACACTCGTTTGCCTGCTCAAGCCTTGCATGTTTTTTAAGATCTGCTCGAGCTTCTCATTCTCATTGCCATCTCATCCTGCTCTAGGGCTTTGGGGGGTTTTTGTCTTGACCCCGTGTAAGCTCGTATGGTGGTGGCTAAGAGTAAGTATATTGAGGATAATGAGGAGGGTCAGCTTGAAAGACAGGATTTTTGAATCTGAAAATATAGGGGTCGAAAGCATGCTTCGGTAGTGATGGTTGTGTTGTTGCGGAGCATGGTGGAGCCGTGAAGCTGTTGGGAGCTGTTCCTAATGGGAACACCTGGGGGCGAACATCAGAAGGTGTTCCTAGGAAGTGATCAGTTATAGTAGGTTGCCCAAATGGAGTGTTTCGGTGGCTGATGGAGACAGTAGTAACACCTCTAGATCTAGAAAATAACTCTGGGAATCCAGGGATGGTGCTTGGAGGCTCCTTTCCATTATTCCAAGCATCCCACATTCCCATGAGTTGCAGGCTCAATATCCAATTCTCTTCAGCTGTAAGGGACTCAGAGGTCGGGACCCCCGAGTTGTGGCTATCTTCGGATATGGGGATTGCAGGCAAAGTGATATCTGTAGACATTTCTATGCTGCCTCTTGATCTGGTGATGTATTGATGTGATGCCAGTTTACCACAAACCAACCACCCCTTCTAAAGCTAAGCTGGAATTAACAGCAACAACGGTTAGTTTGAAACAAATAATCGATAGGGAAACGCACACTGGAGTGTGATGCACCTATACAGTTAAATGAATATCTACATGTTTGATATAGTTGCATGTGTCATCCCGACTTTCTTTTGTTTCCCTCACTTTCTCTTTCTCTTTTTGTTTTATTCTCTCTCATTTTCTTTTTCCTCTTCTCTGTTTAATTTCATTTTCCACTTTTTCCTTTTCTTGGTCATGGTTTTTCTATCAATGGATTATTTTCTTCATTTACGTTTCTTTATATTTTTTTTCCTTTTATTTACTTCCCTCGTATTTCTTTTTTTCTCTTTTTCTTAGGATTACGGTTGAATCTTATGTAGATTGCCTACGTATCATGGCCTCGCATGAATCAAACCAAGCGTAGTTCTTGCAAATAAATTAAAAAAATAAGGAAACAATTTTTGGGAATTTTCGATTTTTCATTAATAACAACTGCGATTACAAAAGCTACTAGACTATTTGATTTTCTTTTTTTTTTGACGAAAAAGGAAATTACATAAATAGACTAAAAAACAAAAGTACAGACACAATAACTAAGAATGCATCAAAGCTTCAAATCTTGGGGCCGGCAGGGCATCATTCGGCATCACCGCGGGCCTGCGTGCAAGACCCCTTTGCAACTGCTCTAAATCATTCATGATCTGGCGCACAAATATCATTACTGAGGCAAAGAAAGTTGTACAACCCATCCTTTCACCTGCCAGACATTTCATAAAAATATAGTTTGCAATGCTTCTGATCCTTTCCTTGATTCGACCCTTTTTCTTGGAGGAGTCGACTTATTTGTTGGGTATGAGCCTCTAACACCTGAGAGTCCTGGAAGTGAAGGTCTTGTAGAAATTTTATTTCCCTTTCCATGTCGGTGATTAACCCATAACAATGGTCCCTCTCGCCCTGAAATTCTTTGTCTCACCGAGCTGCCTTTTCTTCAAAGGTATTCATTTTTATTTTCATGTTAGCAATGGTTCCCTCATGTTTGCTCTTCATTTGTTGTACAAATTAGGCTCTTTCTTCAGTCTTCTTGGGCCACTGTGCCCGAAGTCTTGCCATGTTCCCCTCGGATTTTTTCAGTTCTTCCTGGCAGTCCAAGACTTGCTTCTTTAGCCCTTTAATCAACCTTTTATCAAATAGACTTCTTTCTTGGTTCCTATAATCTATTTTCATTTGTTGAATTTTGGACTTGAGAGCTTCATTCTCCTGGGCCAACTACTTTTTATCACATTCGTCAGTAGCAGCATGTACACTCTTTTTGAATTGAAGATCTTGGACCTGTCGCTCCAACTTTCCTATTCTTGCTCGGTATTCCCTTTCCTTGGCTTCCCAATTCCATTGAACCTGGGCCCCATCGGTGAATTGTTGAACGTGTGGCCTTTTAGAGGGTCTCTCAGGGATTTGAAACCTTTTTCCAAACAACGTCAAGTATTTGGGATCTACCTTACCTCTAGCTTGGTCCTGTACTATGGTCTTAGGCTCGAGGTACATGCACTCATTCCATATTTGTCGGATTTTGCCTTCAGGGAATGCAGCTTTCGGGCTTAACTCAATGACTTGCCCACTCAGGTCTTAATCATTATGAATAGTTTGGTATCTTCCAAGTTGCATGATGACTCAGTAGGGCGCATAATATTGGATGCTTGAGATGCACATTAGAAGAATGTAAGGTATGTCTGTCTATATGTACACGGTCTCGGTAGTAGGAAGCCACCCAAAAGCCCATTCAACTTTGTCCGCCGTCAAAGATCTCAAGCATGTTGATGAAGCCTCTGCGCCCTCGGGTAACTCAATACCTATTTCCCAAGTCCCGAATTCTATAATACAACTCAGCTCGATTAAACCGTAGTTAATATACCCCGTGCGATGATATAGGTGCTCCTATATCCACAATTGTAATAGCAGATTACAACCTTGAAAGAATTTCACACCTTCGCGACACTTGGTCAAAGCTCGGTACATTTCCGCTACAATCAAGGGAACCACTATGCTAGTAGGCTTCTTAATGGCAACATCCAGCATTCCTACAAGGTCGAGGTCTATGTGACCATCTTTTCATGGACAAACCAAAACTTCTAAAAAGGCTACCATGAAGGCTAATCCCCGTCGGGCTTCCCATTTGTCTTTGTTCCCGGTATATGTCAAACCGGTGTTGGCCTCTTCAAAATCTTTTGGGTCACCATATCGGTGATATAAGAAATGCAGTGTGCAACATCCCTCTACTAGATATGAGTATTGAATGTACCGACTAATACTCAACAAGTCTAAGAACCTATGAGGAGTCACCAGTCGTGGGGCCAATAGGTATCTACTTCGGAGTTTCCCGTTGAGACCTGCGTATCTCGCAATCTCTTCTAGTGTTGGTCTGAGTTCAAAGTCTGAAAATTGGAATACATTACGGGTCGGGTCCCAAAACGGTATTACTGCCTCAAAAATATCCTTCCTCAATTTGATGTTCAATAAATCAACGAGACCACCCAGAATTTTGACCACAGTATCTCTGCTTCCTTTTCCCAAATCATGCCACCACATATGGATTTTCAAAGGGATCTCGCTCAAGACTGAGAAAGTTTCGACATTACTTGGATTCATCCTGCACATATAATTGAAGGGGGATTTGATAATTTATTTTACCATAACAAAGAAAAATGGCTATTTTGCAAAAATTCTTTATTTAGAAAACCGGAACTTGGTTTTGCAAATATGTCCTTTTAGCACTTATGGGAGAAAGATTTTAAGATTGTACCCGCAAACCATTTGAAAATGACTCAGGGTGGCTGTTCTGGAAAAAACAGCCTTCTGGCGTCCTTTCGGGGACATTCAGCTTATTTTAAACAAGAATGGCACCACTCGACTTATTTATGACTAGAATTAAAATTTTGTCATTTTTGGGCTATTTTTAGAAAAGGGAGGTTGGACCCGATGAGGGTTGCCCACCTATCTCACATCAGGTGAGAATCAAACCAGCGTAGTTCGGGCAGATGTGCCAAATTCAAAACTATTTTGAACAACAATTCTCTTTCTATTTTTTTCAAATATTTTTCTCTTTTTTTTCATTTTTTAAAAATCCGGTAGCATTTCGGTATTATTTGGACATTGGGTTTTTCGAGAAAAATGGTCACCCTCACTTAGTCCTAACACTGCTTATTTTTTCTCAACTTTCACTCATTTAGACAAGCTGGTCAACATGCAAAGCCGAGTAAATGAATGCGCAAGTAGCACATAAGATGCATCATGATGGTCAATTCATTTCAGGTCACCTGTCATCTACATAACCAACCCCAGTGTTGAGTCCCCTAAGTCAAATGCACATGATGCAAACAAACATCTTACTAGGAATCTGGCATGAGTTTTTGTTCTTCTAGGTTTAAACCCTAGGTTTGTTGGTCTAGACCTGGCTTATCCGAGCAGACAACTCGAGCCGGGGGGAGGCAACGTACCGGGGATACAAAAGTTCCATCGACTTAGCAACTTATCCGACCACATTCTAAATTGGGAAAGATGCTAAAAAGAAGAGAAGCTACACAAAGTGCACCCTTCTCCATGATGTAGAAGACTCAGAGAGAGGAAGGGATTTGTGATAGTTTATATATACAATTTCAACAAATATCAAAACGGTAAAATATTTAGCACATATAGCATGGAACATGTAGAAAAATCAGATAAAGCCAAAAATAATAATTACACTACGCTCGACTTCCTGAACCCTAAATCAAAATTCTAGATTTGTTTCCCCGGCATAGTCGCCAGAGCTGTGACACCTCTTTTTTTTACACACCTACCCCGAAGGAGAATGTATAAGGGAGTTTTTTCCATTTATAGTGATATTATTCGAAATGGGTTTATTTTTTTATTTTTTTAGTTGCCACTTGGGATAGGATTGGTTTTTGTGTCTCAAATCATCGGTTTAACCTAAATCCCAAATCGAGGAAATTTTTTGACTTGTCATTTGGAGTCTGCGAACGAGAAATTCTAAATAAGGAATTCTATTGACCTAAGGGAAGGTGTTATGCTTCCCTGAATCCTGTGTTTCTAGCACGGTCGCTTAAATTATTATAAATGAATAAAATCTGACATATATACATGTTATCCTATAGTGCAACTTTAGAATTATTTAACCGCTTTTTGTTAAAGAATTTTAAGAAAGTGAACATCATTTAAAAAGGTATTTTTGGATCATGTCACATGAAATGCACTCGTATCATCGACACATTCTTATTCAATATTTTGGGATTTGGATTTGGGTTGCATGAAATGCACACTCATATTTAGAAAAGTAAAATTATTAAACAATGCGCCTACAACGACTAACGTGTTATTATCTTTGCGGAAGACCGTGAAATTCGCCAAAAGGCACGTCCCGAATTCTAAGTATTTTAGTATAAGCATTTAAAAAGGGCCACGCAATTTTTGCATTTTTATTTGGCATGGTGCGCCTCATTTTATTTTAAAAGATATCCTAAAAGGGCCTAGTTAATTTGCATTATGAAATTCGGGCCTCAAGTACAAGTCCAGATTCAAACAAAAGGAAAGAACCTCTTAATTTTAACCCACTACCTAACTCGACAGCCCAAATTTATATTGCAAATTAATCCCCACATACCTAGTATAATTTTAGACCTTCCGCATTTTTTTGGAACCTTGAAAGCTAGCCCATGAATACGTTGGCTTCAGGAAAGACTGCCTTGTATTGGGCCCTTCTCATACCAGTCCTTGGGCCCAAATTTCATTTAGGAAAAGGGACTGCCATGTTTTGGCACACATGATCCCACAACTAATGTTGATTTTTATGTGGGTCCCTAATTACTGATTCTAATTCACAGCTATCTATATAGAAAGTTGATGTTAGTTCCAAATATTGATTCTTATTGAATAACTTTGAATTTAGTCATCACATGAATATTCAACTCACATGATCAGCTACAATGTATTGAATTTAGAATCTAAAAAATAAAACCAACTTAATTGTGATCATCACACTCTATGAACTTTCATGTGTGATTGAAACGTAAAAATGAAGAATTGGACTACCTAGTGTATCGTAAATCAAAACACCTAATCTTACATTAATCGGAACATGTAGTCCATTTAATCTAATTTTTAATCAACACCTTGCTATCAATTTGATTTTGTTGAACATGATAACAAGGCAGAATTTTCTAACACTACTAGCGAGCTTAGAGTCAGTTTTGATTGCATAACACTCCCCTACAAAAGGATCAAATTAAAAAAAGAGATTATTTTATGTCAAACAGCCCGATACAGTCCAGTTCTAGTCCAAGTTATACAGCCCAGGGTTCATATGCAAACAAATTAGAATCAAATCATATTAGACAAATTACATCTAACATCTATTTAACTATTAATACATAACAATCCAGGAAAGAACAATGTAGGAATCAAATATGCAAGAATATTTCATTTCATCTCTACATTAAAGTTACATCAAACCAAATTCGAGTGTGTACCTAAATTATAATGAAATAAAGGAGAAAAGGAAGGTCAGCAACAATTCTATTAACCAATAGGAGCAAACAGCAGGTCACAACATCTCAAAAGTAGTCTTAAAGCCCAGGATTAATATGCAAATGAAGTCCAGCCATCCAAACAACCAGCAAACACACCAAAATTTGACTCAAATAACTCAAATTCAACTCTAAATTGAACCCAAGGAACTTCTAAAGTTTCAATGATTAAGAATCAAGTTGAGAGATAAGAGTCAATACCTAAAACTCAAAATTAACCTAGAACATTTAATGAAATAGTGCTTTTTTGGAGTTATGTACTGATTTTCTCTTCTATTTTTGGGTTTTTTTTTGGAAGAAATAAACATCTAGAAGAAGTTTTGAACTATAAGAATGCAAATTTTGAACTTCTTTGGATTTGAAATTCAAATTTAGAGGCTAAGATTTGCAGAAATGATTTTTTGGAGGGGGAATTAGGAGCTGGAAATTTTTGGAGAATTTTTTGACATTGAAACTTGTGAAAGAAGGCATGAGGTCTTCCTTTTATAGGTAGGAAAGGTACAGGAAGATTCTAAAATTTATTCAATCATTTTCTCCCCTTTTTATTTTCAGATTTTGTTCACTAGTCCTAAAGTTTTGACTTTTTGCCTAAGTCATTACCCTAAGTTCCTGAATCAACAATTAAAGCCCTATTTTAGAAGCTTTTATGGTGTTCTAGTTTAACCTACAACATTTTCTGTGCCACTCTAAGTACCTAAATTATCCTTGAACTCATACTGAAATTACTATCCTAGTACAGTTGGCCATAGCCTTTTATACTAACCATTAGTTACCTGACTAAAGGTCTAGACTAATTCAGCTATAACCAAAATAATTCCAAAACTCTAAGATTGAATTATTGAATCCAATTAATACAAAACAAGATTGAAAATTAATCCTAGTTCACACTATTATCCAATTATTAATTAAACAACATAAAATGATACTTAGATCATGAACAAACAAGATTAACATTAAACTAAACTATACTAATCAATAAAAGTAAAGAAAAAAATATTGAAGAATAGGAACTAACTACTAGATTAACTAACAGAGAATTCTGACAAAATCAATCAAAATTAAAGCTCAACAAAAGAAAAAACCAAAACAATGTCAAAAACAGAAGTGACAAACTAGAAAAATAATATAAAAAAAAAGAAAATAATCAAATAAGGAGAAAGAACTCACTAATTTTGGTCTTCATCTTGATCGATTCTCGAAATTGATTTTTAGTTAATATTATATGTTTATTTTGTTAAAATAAAACATATAATATTAATAAAAAACTATTCGAGTACTTGAAATTCCCCAGAACAGTGTTGAAATTCTTTAAAACCCTATATCTAAATTTCAGGGAATTCTACTTGAATTTGAAGGGTTCTAGTTTGGGATTAGGGATGAGGAAGTCAAGGAGGCTATAGGATATGATTTTTGTTGGATTTTGGGGAGTTAGGATTTTCCCGCCTTTATTCAATTCAATATTCGAGCGATTTGGCTAGGATTTGAGCGAAAAGAAGTGTAGATTCGGAAAGAGGCGAAGGAGGAGCACCTAGGGTATATTTTTGGGGCTCATCGGAGCATCGCCCTTGGCGGAGGAGATTTCCAGCCATCGGCGGACGGTGGAAGGCGGCGACGATACGGTGATCTGATGGTGGGCGGTGGTGGGAGACAAGGGGTATGAGGAAGAGAAGGTTTGTCTCTATATTTTCCAATGTATTTATTCAACATTTATATAAACTCCTTAAACAAATCTGGACCGTTGGATGATAGAAAATGAATGGCCTATATTATTTTGGGTAAGCACGGTATCGTTTAAGTGGTGAAAATGGCTGATCGGGTAAGGGTGTAATTCGGGCTGGGTTTGGTCCGGTTAAATGTTATTTTAATTGGGTCAAATGAACTGTGGTGAGCAACAACCTAAAATGACTGACTTATTTACTCTTCTTTTCTTTTTCAATTAAATTCTTTCTTTTATTTAAATTCGGTTCAATTTTATTTCATTTTATTATTTTTTGTGTTAAAAGAAAAAAATCAAAACTAACAAACCATGGATTAAACTAAAAATTAATCTGATTAATTTCCTAAAACCCATTAAGTCCCAATTCAAAAAGGGAAATTAAAAAAAGATTGTAAAAATGATTGTTTTTGTTATTCTTCTCTTACTATTTTTTTTATGTTAATTAACAAATGAAAAATTTTAAAATGAGGTTATAAAATACAAATATTCTATTTTGTATTTTTCGTGAGTTATATAAATTAAAAATGCATATAATCACAAAATCATGCAATTAATTCCCTAAAATTCAAATAATATAAGAAAAATCCTAATTTTAATGAGTTCTATATGAGTAATTTAAGCGAGGCAAATATCACATGCTCACAGAAGCACAAACACATTCTTAGTTTATACAAAAATACACAACTCACTTCCACGCTCCATATGAAAATTGATCCTGATACAACTACTCGGGTAAACGTTTTAGCGCCCGCTCTTCCTACCAATGTGTAAGGTTGGGTTTGCTACGATCACTTTTTGGTGCGCTTGCCGGGGAGCTTTCGGTGTTGACTATCTGTGTAGCTAATTTTGTGTTTTGCTTCTCTTTCCTTCTTTTTACTAACTTTATTTGTGTCGATCCATCTGGTACACATGGCTCTAAACAGAAATGACCCTCTTCGCAATGCCTTGGCGGGGGAGGAGGTTGAAGATGTTGAGCAAGATGAGCTTCTGGAACCTCAAGTACCACAGAGAGGTAGAAATGACAATGCAAATCAAAATGACCAAATCCCAGACCCTCCTCTGCCACTACTAATAGTAGCTCCAAGAGTCCTTCTAAACCAGGGTTATGCAAGTTCCATAGTTCCTCCCCGATTCCGGGCGGGGAATTTTAAATCACCAATGTTATGTTGACTTTGCTCAAACAGATAGGGTATTTTTCGGGAACCTCCAACCAAAATGCACAAAAACACTTGAAGGGGTTCGTAGATACTTGCTGGAGAAGTAAACAAACAAATGTGTTATGCTTTGAGATTGAGTCTTTTCATATTCTCTCTTCGGGGTAAGCATTGGATTGGTTAGAAAGGCTTCCAAATCATTCAGTCACAAAGTGGGATGAATTGGCGGACAAATTTATTGCCAAGTTCTTTTCTCCAAGTCGTATGGCAGCGCTCCGTGATGAAATTTTGGCTTTCAAACAAGAGCCAACAGAACATTAGCACGAAATATGGGAGAGATTTAGAACTATGGTTAATGAGTGTCCGAATAATGATATGAACGATATGGTGATTCAACAAACATTCTTTAAGGGCATCAACCCAACCAACCAATATATTATGAACCAATTGTGTGGAAATTTTATGAAGCTCCCGTACGATGAAGTTTGTGATGTGCTAGATGAAATGGCCGATACTTCTTTGGCATGGCAAATCCAGGCAAACATTTCTCAAGGTGATCCTAATGTCATGCATTTGCATAAGAAGCTTCATGATCATGGCCAAGCCATTACCGAACTCACAACAACAATGAACCAATTGGCGAAGGAGCAATTGCAATAAGTTCAAAATCCGTGCCAAGTCAATGCCATGGAAGGAGTGAATATGATGAAAAGAAAGCAAAGAGGGTAACAACCTCAAGAAAATTATGATAACTATGATGATGGTGGTGGTTATTCAAACGACTGTTATGACGAGAAAATTGAATATTTTTAGTATGTTAACAACTACCAAGGGAATAGAGGAAACCAGGGAAATCAACAATGGCGACCCCAATTAACAAGGAGGCGAATATTGGAAGAACAATAACAACAACCAAGGCGGAAATTGGGGGAACCAAGGTAATAATGGTGGATATTGGAATGGAAACAAGAACAATAACAATTGGAACAAAAAAAATGGTCAAGGTGGGTGGAACAACAATGGTGGTCAAGGTAATCGGGGTCAAGGCTTTCAAAGGCCTCCGATGTTTCAACAGTCGCACAACCCACCAACATTCAATCTCAATGGTCTAGTTATTTAGGAAATGGTTTTGGGAGATGTCACGACCCAAATCCAGTCGTGATGGCGCCCAACAATCAAGCTAGGCCAGCCAAACAAATGATTTAATTATAACACAATACCAGTCCCCAAATGGACAGCCAAAAAAGAATATATGAGTTTAAGAACTCCAATAATATTAATACTGAACGAAAGTACCGACACTCCCAAAGATCCGGAGTCACAAGTCTAGAGCCTCTAACAAAACCAACAGGAAATAGAGAGTACGATATAGAAGTACTCAAGTCTGAATACAAAATATATAATAACAACTGGAATAAGAGGAGAAGCTAGGCTCTGCGAACGTAGGCAACTACCTCAGCAACTCGATGTGACAATGTATACGCTGGAGATGTCCGTCTACTGCTCCTGTGTACCTGAGTCTGCACACAAAAGGTGCAGGGAGTAGGGGTGAGTACTAAGTACTCAGTGAGTAACAAATATATACATGTAGCTGACAGTAAGAAATCCACAAAATACCACAATATGAAGCTACACTACGGTCCGAATCTCCTACGAACTAGCAACAACAATACAATACAGCTACCACAGAGTAATTCAACAACTACAGATGCAATGCAATGCACATAACTGCTACGGCGTGTAGCCCGATCCCATTTAACGTCGACGGCGCTCACTGGGGGTGTGTACAGACTCCGGAGGGGCTCCTACAGCCCAAGCGCAATACTGCTGCGGCGTGCAGCCCGACCCTCATATCAACTACTGCGGCGTGCAGCCCGATCCCACACTCAATCCACAATAAGCAATTAAGTCACAAAACAATTCATTTTCCTTAATTCCAGTTCTCAATTCATAATTTATGAAAATACTTTAACTTTATTAAATTTGTAAAAAGCCGGTGACTTAGCATTTTCAAAGTGAATTTTCAATTTCCAGGACTGAGATCAGTGATTTAAGCAATTATAGCTATCACATAAATATTGTCCTCTAAGGACGCTACAGATCGGCACAAGGCCCCAAACAAGGCTTACAGCCCACAAATATAGCAAATACAGTGTATTTCCAACACTAACAACATGTTATTCACTTTACGGGATGGACCAAGTCTCAATCCCCAATCACAATCAATCCCGCACCTGCCACGGTGTGCGAGCCACGCCCTATTAGCGTCACAATGTGCTAAGCCGGGGTTTCGAACCCTCAAGCTACAATATACACAAACTACTCACCTCTAGCCGGTCGTAGACTCGTCCGCGATGCCTTTTCCTTTGAATTTCGTTGCCTCGTGTGTAGAATCTAGTCAAATAACAATAATTATATCAAATACGGGTCAAAGAATCATAACCCACTTCAATTTATATGAAATTCGCAAAATTACACTAAGTTGGTAAAACCCGACCCCGGGCCCCACTGCTCGGAAAATTCCGAAATTAGCACCAACGCGATCCTTATCTCGCCACGAGTCCGTGCATATAAAATTTATCGAAATCGGAGTTCAAATGACCTTCCAAATCCAAAAATCCCGTTTTTAATACTTAGGCCACATTTCTTCAAGATTTCAACCCAATTTCATGAAGATTGATGTTAATACTACCATAAATTGATGTTTTTGAGTCAAGAATCTTACCTCCGACGATACCCGATGACTTCTCGGTGATTTCCTCGAGTTTTCTTCTCTCTAGGGCTTGAAATTGAGTTTTGGGGGTGTAAACCCGTAACTCTCTGTTTCTGGACTTAAGTTCACTGCCAGAACTGATCCTTCTACGCGATCGCGACTTGCTTCACGCGATCGCGATGCTCAAAATCTCGGCCTCACGCGATCGCGACTTCCTTCACGCGATCGCGACTTCCTTCACGCGATCGCGATGCACAATCACCCTGCTTCACGCGATCGCGTCCTTCACTCCTGCGATCGCGTAGCATATTTCCCCTGGACCCATTTCTTCTTCTACGCGATCGCGTAGATTAGCCTGCGATCGCGATTAACACCCATTTAATTCTATGCGATCGCGACTGTTTACCCTGCGATCGCGATGCCTTAGCCCCCAGCTCTACGCGATCGCATCCCCCTCCCCGCGATCGCGGAGAGCAATTGTCTGTTGCGTTTATGACAGCAACCAGTTTATCTCTTTTCTTCCAAAAATGGTCCGTTTGGACCCCCGGATTCATCCCGAGACCCCCGGGACCCCAACGAAAACCACCAACATACTCCAAAACATGATACGAACTTGTTCCAACCATAAAAACACCATACTAAACATTAAAATCACCAATTATCCACGGATTCAAGCCTAAGTTTCTTCAAAACTTTCAAAACTAACATTCAATCCAAAACCCGGTCAAACGATGTCCGAATGACCTGAAAAATTTGCAGACATATCCAAAATCACATAACGAAGCTACAGAAATTGTCGGAATTCCATTCCGACCCCCGGATCAAAATATCACCTACCATCCGGTTTTCGCCAAAATTCAACATTCGCCAATTCAAGCTTAAAACTACACCGGATCTCCGAATTCAATTCCGATTGTTCTCCTAAGTCATAAATGATCCCCGGAACTAGTCGAATCATCAGAATCCGGTTCCGAGCACTCTAACTCAATAGTCAACTCTTAGTTGACTTTTCATATTCAAGCTTTCTTCAAACATGCTATTTGTTTCATTTTCAATCCAAATCACTCCTAACTCACCCGATATATTCTAATACTATTTTAAAAGCATAATATATGAAAATGCAAGGTAACGGGGTGGTAATTCCCGTAACGACAGGCCGGGTCGTTACATTCTCCCCAACTTAAACAAACGCTCGTCCGCGAGCGGGTTAAGAAACATACCTGGAGCATCAAACAAGTGTGGATATCTGCTCTGCATTTCCTGCTCGGTCTCCCAAGTTGCTTCCTCCACGGGACGACCTCTCCACCGCACTTTCACTGAAGCTATATCCTTAGATCTCAGCTTACGAACCTGTCGACCCAAAATAGCTACTGGTTCCACATCATAAGTCAAATCCTCATCTAGCTGTATCGTGCCGAAGTCCAACACATGAGACGGGTCTCCGACATACTTCCGGAGCATAGATACATGGAACACCGGGTGAACTCCCGACAAATTGGGTGGCAAAGCAAGCATATAAGCCACCTCCCCAACTTTCCTAAGCACCTCAAAAGGTCCAATAAACCTTGGGCTCAACTTTCCTTTCTTTCCAAACCTCATAACACCCTTCATAGGCGAAACTTTCAGCAACACCTTCTCACCTACCGAATAAGACACATCTCGGACCTTCCGGTCTGCATAACTCTTCTGACGCGACTGAGCTGTGCGAAGTCTCTCCTGAATCACCTTTACCTTGTCTAAGGCATCTTGGACTAACTCTGTCCCCAACAACCTAGCCTCGCCGGGCTCGAACCAACCAACCGGAGATCTACACCGCCTCCCATATAAAGCTTCATACGGTGCCATCTGAATGCTGGACCGATAGCTATTATTGTAAGCAAACTCCGCCAAAGGCAAATAATCAGCCCATGAACCACCAAAATCAATGACACAAGCACGCAACATGTCCTCCAATATCCGAATAGTACGCTCAGACTGCCCATCCGTCTGTGGATGAAATGCTGTGCTCAACTCTACCTGTGAACCCAACTCTCGCTGAAATGTCCTCCAGAACTGAGATGTGAACTGGGTACCTCTGTCTGATATAATAGAAATGGGAACTCCATGCAATCTCACTATCTCACGGATGAATATCTCTCCTAACCGCTCTGAGGAATAAGTAGTACACACTAGGATGAAGTGAGCTGACTTGGTCAACCTATCCACCACCACCCAAACTGAATCAAACTTCCTCACTGTCCGAGGGAGTCCACTAACAAAGTCCATAGTTATTCTTTCCCACTTCCACTCCGGAATATCAATACGTCGGAATACACCACCAGGTCTCCGATGCTCATACTTGACCTGCTGACAGTTTAGACACCGAGCCACATGGCTCACAATATCTTTCTTCATCTTTCTCCACCAGTAATGCTGCTTCAAATCCCGATACATCTTCGCGGCTCCTGGATGAATAGAATACCGCGAGCTATGGGCCTCCTCCAATATCAACTCACGAAGGCCATCAACATTGGGCACGCATATCCGGCCCTGCATCCGCAATACACCCTCACTATCAATAGTGACATCTCTAGCATCATCATGCTCAACTCTGTCCTTAAGGAAGGGCAAGTGTGGATAATCATACTGGCGCTCTCGAATACGATCATATAAAGAAGAACGAGCTACTACATAAGCCATCACCCGACTAGGCTCAGAAATATCCAGCCTTACCATCTGATTAGCTAACGCCTGAACATCAACTGCTAGGGGTCTCTCCCCAACTGGAATATACGCCAAACTGCCCATACTAATAGCCTTCCGGCTCAATGCATCAGCCACTACATTGGCTTTCCCAGGATGATACAAGATAGTAATATCATAGTCTTTAAGCAATTCAAGCCATCTCCGCTGCCTCAAATTTAGATCTTTTTGCTTAAACAAATGCTGAAGGCTGCGGTGGTCTGTATATACCTCACAAGATACACCATATAGATAATGCCTCCAAATCTTCAAGGCATGAACAATAGCAGCTAACTCCAAATCATGAACAGGGTAGTTCTTCTCGTGGGGCTTCAGCCGACGAGAAGCATATGCAATAACTCTACCCTCCTGCATCAACACACAACCGAGTCCAACTCTGGAAGCATCACAATACACCGTATATGACCCTGAGGCCGATGGTAACACAAGTACTGGAGCTGTGGTCAAAGCCTTCTTGAGTTTCTGAAAGATCTCTTCACATTCATCAGACCACACAAATGGAGCATTCTTCTGTGTCAGCTTAGTCAACGGTGAAGCAATAGATGAGAAATCCTGAACAAACCGACGATAATAGCCTGCCAAACCGAGAAAACTACGAATCTCTGTAGCTGAGGAAGGTCTGGGCCAATTCTGCACTGCCTCGACCTTCTGAGGATCAACCCTAATACCATCACTGGACACTATATGTCCCAGAAAACCCACAGTATCAAGCCAGAACTCACACTTAGAGAATTTTGCATAAAGCTTCTCTTCTCTCAACCTCTGCAATGCCACTCTCAAATGCTGTGCATGCTCCTCCTGGCTGCGTGAATATACCAGGATATCATCAATAAACACAATAACAAAAGAATCAAGGTACGGCCGAAATACACTATCCATCAAGTGCATGAATGCTGCTGGGGCATTAGTCAACCCGAAAGACATCACCAGGAACTCGTAGTGCCTATATCGCGTCCTGAACGCTGTCTTCATAATATCTGAGTCCCTGATCTTCAACTGATGATAGCCCGATCGAAGATCAATCTTAGAGAATACACTAGCTCCCTGGAGCTGATCAAATAGGTCCTCAATACGAGGCAGTGGGTATTTATTCTTCACTGTTACCTTGTTCAGCTGCCTGTAATCAATGCACATTCTCATTGTGCCATCTTTCTTCTTTACGAACAACACCGGTGCACCCCAAGGTGACACACTTGGACGAATGAAACCCTTATCTAAGAGTTCCTAAAGCTATTCTTTCAATTCTTTTAACTCTGCTGGTGCCATGCGATAGGGAGGAATAGAAATGGGCTGAGTGCCTGGCACCAAATCAATACCAAAATCAATATCTCTGTCAGGCGGCATGCCCGGCAGGTCTGCTGGAAATACATTCGGAAACTCCCTCACAATGGGGACCGAATCAAGATCTGGGTGTCTCGGCCTCAACATTTCTAATGAAGGCCAAATAAGACAAACAACCCTTGCCAATCATTCGTTGAGCTTTTATATAAGAAATCACCCTGTCGGACACATAATCAGTCAAGCCACGCCACTCGATCCGCGGATTACCCGGAATAGCTAACGTGACTGTCTTGGCATGACAGTCCAGAATTGCATGATAAGGAGATAGCCAATCCATGCCTAGGATAACATCGAAATCTACCATACCCAGTAGTAATAAATCAACTCGGGTCTCCAGACCCCCAATAGTAACAATACAGGATCGATATACCTGATCCACAACAACAGTATCCCCCACCGGGGTGGACACATGTACGGGCAAAGCAAGAATACCACGGGTCATACCCAAATGATGTGCAAAGTAAGTAGAGACATAAGAATAGGTGGATCCGGGATCAAATAAGAGAGAAGCATCCCTGTGGCAGACTGAGATAATACCTGAAATGACCGCATCTGAGGCACTAGCATCCTTCCTGTCCGGAAGAGCATAGAAATGAGCCTGACCTCCACCAGTACGATCCTCGCCCCTTGGGCGACCTCTGGATACCTGGCCCCCAGTCCTAGCTGACTGTGCTGGCGCTGAAGAAACAGGAGTAGAAGACGAAGGCTGATCCCTCCGCTGTGACCTCTTACGAAGCCACTGAGGACACTCTCTCCTGATATGGCCCAAATCACCGCACTCAAAACAACGGCCCGAAGATGGAAGAAGGGGCTGCTGAGGACCCCTCGCTACCGATGAATCCTGTGCTGAGGAAACAGGAGCAGAGCTCTGAGCTGGAAGAGCACTCAGTGCAGGCTGACTCTGCTGACGGCTCTGCTGACCCTGATAACCCTGTTGGCCTTGACGACCACGATCAGATGAAACCCCACTGGACTCTGTACGTCCAGACTGATGAGACCTGAAAGAACGACCTCTGCTATGCTGAAATTGGCCCCTAGACGGAGCACCACTGTAACTGCCAGTACCACGAGGCCTCTTAGCCTCTCTCTCCTCTCGCTCTCTGCGGCGATCTGTCTCAATGTGACGGGCCAGCATCCACCACCTCCTCAAAGGTAACTGTCGAAACTCTCTCCCCGGTCATCAATATGCGGATGGGATAAATAAGACCATCAATAAATCTCCGGATCCTCTCCCTGTCTGTAGGAACCATCCACATGGCATGACGGGCTAGTTGTGTGAATCTCATCTCGTACTGATTAACTGTCATCTCTCCCTGCTTCAACCACTCGAACTGACGACGCAGCTCCTCTCTCTAGGACTAAGGTACATACTTCTCCAAAAATACCGTGGAGAATTGCTGCCAAGTGAGGGCCACTGCCCCGGCAGGCCTACGCCTCTCAAAATCTTTCCACCACTGAAATGCTGGACCTGTGAACTGAAAGGTGGTAAAAGCAACACCGCTGGACTCCAGAATACCCGCAGTGCGAAGCATGCGCTGACATCTGTCAAGAAAACCCTGGGCATCCTCGCCCTCAGCTCCACTGAATGTCGGAGGCTGTAGCCTCTCAAATCTCTCCAAACGACGCTGCTCATCGTCGGGCATAACCGGAACCACATATGCAGGAGCTGGTGCAACGGGCGCAACTGGCTGAACTGGCTCGGGTGTGTGAGCCACGGGGGTCTGATTCCCTCCCCCTGCCTGTCACTCATAAGATCTGAGCCAAGGTCTCCTGAAGACCTGGTATGACAATGGGCACTGCCGGTACCTGAACCTGAGTTGTCGGAGCGTCTGCCGCTGGAATCTGGTCCTGAGTTTGGGCCACTGGTGTAGGAATCTGACCTTGAGTCTGGTCAGCTGGTGGGTCAGCAGGCACTGGCACTGCTGCCCTACCTCTACCACGACCACGGCCTCCGGGTGCCAATGGTGGTCGTCCGCCACGTCCGTTAGCTCGTGTTCTCGCCATCTGCGAGAGAATAGAATATGGAAAGATTTAATTTCATGATAACACAAATCGCACGATATGAATTCAAGAAAAATGAGGTTTTTCCTAAAGTTTCTGTAGCCCTTCGAAGATAGATACGGACGTCTACGTACCGATCTGCGAAAGCCTACTAAACCGGCTCATGACTCGCGAGTCCTAATAACCTAGGGCTCTGATACCAACTTGTCACGACCCAAATCCAGTCGTGATGGCGCCCAACAATCAAGCTAGGCCAGCCAAACAAACGATTTAATTATAACACAATACCGGTCCCCAAATGGACAGCCCAAAAAGAATAAATGAGTTTAAGAACTCCAATAATATTAATACTGAACGAAAGTACCGACACTCCCAAAGATCCGGAGTCACAAGTCTAGAGCCTCTAACAAAACCCAACAGGAAATAGAGAGTACGATATAGAAGTACTCAAGTCTGAATACAAAATATAAAATAACAACTGGACTGAGAGGAGAAGCTAGGCTCTGCGAACGTAGGCAGCTACCTCAGCAACTCGATGTGACAATGTAAACGCTGGAGATGTCCGTCTACTACTCCTGTGTACCCGAGTCTGCACACAAAAGGTGCAGGGAGTAGGGGTGAGTACTAAGTACTTAGTGAGTAACAAATATATATAAGTAGCTGACAGTAAGAAATCCACAAAATACCACAATATGAAGCTACACTACAGTCCGAATCTCCTACGAACTAGCAACAACAATACAATACAGCTACCACGGAGTAATTCAACAAATACAGATGCAATGCAATGCACATAACCGCTACGGCGTGTAGCCCAATCCAATTTAACGTCGACGGCGCTCACTGGGGGTGTGTACAGACTCCGGAGGGGCTCCTACAGCCCAAGCGCAATACTGCTGCGGCGTGCAGCCCGACCCTCATATCAACTACTGCGGCGTGCAGCCCGATCCCACACTCAATCCACAATAAGCAATTAAGTCACAAAACAATTCATTTTCCTTAATTCCAGTTCTCAATTCATAATTTATGAAAATACTTTAACTTTATTAAATTTGTAAAAAGCCGGTGACTTAGCATTTTCAAAGTGAATTTTCAATTTCCAGGACTGAGATCAGTGATTTAAGCAATTATAGCTATCACATAAATATTGTCCTCTAAGGACGCTACAGATCGGCACAAGGCCCCAAACAAGGCTTACAGCCCACAAATATAGCAAATACAGTGTATTTCCAACACTAACAACATGTTATTCACTTTAAGGGATGGACCAAGTCTCAATCCCCAATCACAATCAATCCCGCACCTGCCACGGTGTGCGAGCCACGCCCTATTAGCGTCACAATGTGCTAAGCCGGGGTTTCGAACCCTCAAGCTACAATATACACAAACTACTCACCTCTAGCCGGTCGTAGACTCGTCCGCGATGCCTTTTCCTTTGAATTTCGTTGCCTCGTGTGTAGAATCTAGTCAAATAACAATAATTATATCAAATACGGGTCAAAGAATCATAACCCACTTCAATTTATATGAAATTCGTAAAATTACACTAAGTTGGTAAAACCCGACCCCGGCCCCACTGCTCGGAAAATTCCGAAATTAGCACCAATGCGATCCTTATCTCGCCACGAGTCCGTGCATATAAAATTTATCGAAATCGGAGTTCAAATGACCTTCCAAATCCAAAAATCCCGTTTTTAATACTTAGGCCACATTTCTTCAAGATTTCAACCCAATTTCATGAAGATTGATGTTAATACTACCATAAATTGATGTTTTTGAGTCAAGAATCTTACCTCCGACGATACCCGATGACTTCTCGGTGATTTCCTCGAGTTTTCTTCTCTCTAGGGCTTGAAATTGAGTTTTGGGGGTGTAAACCCGTAACTCTCTGTTTCTGGACTTAAGTTCACTGCCAGAACTGATCCTTCTACGCGATCGAGACTTGCTTCACGCGATCGCGATGCTTAAAATCTCGCCCTCACGCGATCGCGACTTCCTTCACGCGATCGCGATGCACAATCACCCTGCTTCACGCGATCGCGTCCTTCACTCCTGCGATCGCGTAGCATATTTCCCCTGGACCCATTTGTTCTTCTACGCGATCGCGTATATTAGCCTGCGATCGTGATTAACACCCGTTTAATTCTACGCGATCGCGACTGTTTACCCTGCGATCACGATGCCTTAGCCCCCAGCTCTACGTGATCGCATCCCCCTCCCCGCGATCGCGGAGAGCAATTGTATGCTGCGTTTATGACAGCAACCAGTTTATCTCTTTTCTTCCAAAAATGGTCCGTTTGGACCCCCGGATTCATCCCGAGACCCCCGGGACCCCAACGAAAACCACCAACATACTCCAAAACATGATACGAACTTGTTCCAACCATAAAAACACCATACTAAACATCAAAATCACCAATTATCCACGGATTCAAGCCTAAGTTTCTTCAAAACTTTCAAAACTAACATTCAATCCAAAACCCGGTCAAACGATGTCCGAATGACCTGAAAATTTGCAGACACATCCAAAATCACATAACGAAGCTACAGAAATTGTCGGAATTCCATTCCGACCCCCGGATCAAAATATCACCTACCATCCGGTTTTCGCCAAAATTCAACATTCGCCAATTCAAGCTTAAAACTACACCGGATCTCCGAATTCAATTCCGATTGTTCTCCTAAGTCATAAATGATCCCCCGGAACTAGTCGAATCATCAGAATCCGGTTCCGAGCACTCTAACTCAATAGTCAACTCTCGGTTGACTTTTCATATTCAAGCTTTCTTCAAACATGCTATTTGTTTCATTTTCAATCCAAATCACTCCTAACTCACCCGATATATTCTAATACTGTTTTAAAAGCATAATATATGAAAATGCAAGGTAACAGGGTGGTAATTCCCGTAACGACAGGCCGGGTCGTTACAGGAGAATTGAGGTTATGTTTGAGCAAATGATCAAGAAGATCCAAGACTCCAAAGCTCAGTTGGCTTCACACAACACTTCCATTCGTAACTTGGAGGTACAACTTGGTCAAATTTCTCACTCTTTAAATACTCGCCCAAAGGGTGCTCTACCAAGTGATACAGTGGTAAACCTCATGGTTGGGCACAACAATAATGTGATGACGGTGATGACGTGAAGTGGAAGAGGCGGTGATGTGCATGCCTCAAGAGAAAATCAAGTTATGGTTGATGAAGACGGGTTGCGTGATGATGATATGCCTTTGGGGGTTGAAGCTGTAGTGGATCCAAGTATGATAAATGAGGTGCAGCTTGATAGTAATGAGGTTGAGGATGAGACACAAGAGGTCGTGAACCCGTCTAGGGAACACGTGATTGATATGACCGAGCCGGTGGTGCCCCAAGCCAAGGCACCCTTGCCTATGCCTCCTCCGCCCTATCCTCAATGGTTGTCCAAGAAAAAATGTGACAACCAACTCAATAAATTCATTGAGATGATGAAGAGTTTGACTATCAATTTGCCTTTGGTGGAGGCACTCGAGAAAATGTTGGGGGTAGGCAAAGTTCATGAAGGATTTGGTTACAAAAAAGAGATCAATGGAGTGTGAGACAATCAAGATGACCCATCAAGTGAGCACAATTTTATATTCTATGGCTCCAAAACTTGAGGACCACCCGCGTATTCACTATCACATGTACCATTGGAAGTGCCGACTTTGCAAAAGCCCTTTGTGACTTGGGGGAAGTATAAACTTAATGCCATATTTTGTCTTCAATACTTTAGGAATTGGACAACCTCGCCCGACTTCAATGAGGCTCCAAATGACGGATATGTCAATAAAGTAGCCTTTGCGTGTAATCGATGATGTCCTTTTTTGTGTTGATAAATTCATCTTCCCGGCTGGCTTAGTGATACCAGATTCTGAGGTGGACTTTGAAGTCCCAATTATCCTTGGAAGACCTTTCCTAGCTACGGAGAAGGCTTTGGTAGATGTTGAGGCGGGAGAGTTGACATTCCCTATTGGTGATGAAAATGTGGTATTCCATGTGTGCAAGTACATGAGGCAACAAAAATAGAACCGAGAAGTGCTCGTTTGTTAACATTGTCACAGCGGTGATAGTGGATGAAACAAGCGCAATGATTAATGTTAAAGATCCACTTGAAGTTGTGCTTTTGAATATGGATGCTAATGATGATGGGGTAATTAAATGTGTAAATGCTTTGCATGATATGGGCTCATATTCTTATGAGCCTAGGAAGTTATCCTTGGATCTTGAGAATAGCAAAACTCCCCCAACCAAGCCACCTATTGAAGAGCCGCATGTGTTGGAGTTGAAACCACTTCCTCCTCACTTCAGCTATAAATACTTGGGCCCTAATTTCACTTTGGCTATTATTCTCTCATCTTGCTTGACCAACATGCAGGTTGACGCCACTTTGGAGTTCTACAAAAGCGCAAGAGGATGATTTGATGGACATTGGCGGATATTTGGGGCATAAGCCCCGCTTTTTTCATGCACAAAATCATTTTAGAGGAGGATGCAATGACGTCTATTGAACATAAAATAAGATTAAATGAAGCTATCCAAGAGGTGGTTAAGAAAGAGGTTATCAAGTGGTTGGACGCTGGTGTGGTTTACCCAATCTCAGATAGTTCATGGACTTCTCCGCTGCAATGTGTGACCAAGAAGGGTGGAATGATGGTTGTCACTAATGCGAACAATGAGTTGATTCCTACTCGGACGGTTACGGGTTGGAGGGTGTGTATGGACTATAGAAAGCTAAAACATTTCACGAGAAAAGATCATTTCCGTCTATCATTCTTGGACCAAATGCTTGATCATCTAGTAGGCTGAGAATTTTATTGTTTTCTAGATGGATACTCATGGTACAATCAAATTATCATCGCCCAAGAGGATCAGGAGAAGACAACCTTTACATGTCTCTATGGCACATTCGCTTTCTCGTGAATGCTATTTGGACTTTGTAATGCCCCGGCAACCTTCCGAAGATGTATGATGGCAATTTTCACCGACATGGCGGAGGACATCTTGGACGTCTTCATGGACAATTTTAGTAGGGTGGGGGACTCATTTAATGAATGCCTAGTGAACTTGGATAAGGTGTTGAAAAGATGTAAAGAAACCAATCTTGTACTCAACTAGGAGAAATGTCACTTTATGGTGAAAGAAGGTATTGTATTGGGTCACAAAATCTTAAAACATGGAATTGAAGTCGATAAGGAAAAATATGAGGTGATCTCAATGCTCCCTCCCCCTACTTCTGTCAAAGGGATGAGCAGCTTTCTTGGTCACGCCGGGTTCTACCGGAGATTCATTAAAGATTTATCGAAAGTTGTGAACCTGCTTTTTAAATTGTTGGAAACGGATGTCAAGTTTGTCTTTGATGAGAGGTGCATGGAGTCTTTTGAGCTATTGAAACACAAGTTGACCACAACTCCTATCATCACCGCACCTAATTGGGAATTGCCCTTTGAACTTATATGCGATGTGAGTGATGTGGCGGTAGGTGGGGTGCTAGGCCAAAGAATCAACAAAATGTTCCATGTTGTGTATTATGCTAGAAAAATGATGAATGAGGCCCAAAGAAACTACACGACGACAGAAAAGGAGCTATTGTGTATTTTGTTTGCGATACAGAAATTTTGACCTTATCTTATGGGGTGAAGGTGATTATACATACGAACTATGCAGACCTCCGGTATTTGATGACAAAGAAGGATTCGAAAGCAAGGTTGATGAGATGGGTGCTACTCCTTCAGGAATTTTATCTAAAGATTATGGATAAGAAAGAAAGCGAGAATCAAGTTGCGGACCATTTGTCTCGGCTAGAGGAAGAGAAGAGACCAAGAAATGATGTTGAGATAAATGATACTTTCCCCGATGAGCAACTTCTTTCCGTATCTATGGGTGACATACCTTGGTTCACGTACATCGCAAACTTTATTGTGACCGGCAATGTCCCGCGTGATCTCTCTTCCAACCAAAGGAAGTAACTCAAGCGGGATAGCTTGGATTTTTATTGTGATGATCTATATTTGTTTAAAATTTGTACGGATGGGGTGATAAGAAGATGTGTACCGGAAAGTGAACTAATGAACATATTGGAGGCTTGTCACTCTTCTCCCTATGGTGTCCATCATGGGGGAGTGAGGATGGCGTCAAAGGTTTTGAGTTGCGACTTCTATTGGCTGATGTTTTTTCAAGATGCTAGCGACTTGGTGAAGAGATGTGATGCATGCCAAAGAGCCGGTGGGATTTTAAAAAGGGATTAGATGCCTCTCAATACAGTTCTCGAGATGGATATATTTTATGTTTGGGGCATTGATTTCATGGGCATGTTCATGAGCTCTTGTGAGAACACATATATTCTTGTGGAGGTGGACTATGTTTAAAAGTAGGTTGAAGCCGTGGCTCTTCCCAACAATGAAGGCCAAAGTGTCGCTGTGTTCTTCAAAAAGAGTATCTTCACTAGGTTTTGAACCCTCATGTTATCATTAGTGATGTAGGGTCCCTTTTTCGCAACAAAGCTTTCGACTCATTGCTTGCTAAATATGGAAGTAGCCACAAAGTGACAACCCCCTATCATCCACAAGCTAGCAGTCAAGTGGAAGTCTCAAATCGGGAAATAAAAAGTATTTTGTCCGAAACGGTAAATACTAATAGGACTGATTGGTCGAAGAAATTAGATGATGCTCTTTGGGCTTATCGGATAGCTTACAAGACTCCGATGAGCATGTCTCTAGATCGGTTAGTGATTGGTATGGCTTGCCATCTCTCGGTGGAATTAGAACACAATGCAATATGGGCATTGAGAAAGTTGAACTTGGAATGGGATGTTGTAGCGAACCTCCGAGTGGAGCAATTGAATAAACTTGATAAGTTTAGATTTCATGCCTACTCCAGCTCGTCCTTGTATATGGACAAGATGAGGTACCTTCATGACAAGTATGCTCGGGGTAAATAATTCAAGGTGGGAGACATGGTTCTTATTTTCAATTCCCATTTAAGGTTATTTCTTGGGAAGCTCAAATATAAATGGAGTGGTCCTTTTGAAACGGTATTTGCGACTTCTTTGTTGCTCTTGATCTCAAAAACAAGAATGGTGAAGTATTTCGGGTCAATGGGCATCGTGTCAAGCACTATTTGGGAAGGATTGATGACAGTCATATGGTGGAACCCATTCATTTGAAGTGATATAATGGTAACATGCGTCGTGCAGCGACATTAAATCGTGCACTATTTGGGAATAAAACCATGTCACTTTCTATTTCTTTGATTTTCTTTGTAGACTGGGATTTTTGAGTTAATGGTTTGTGAGATGTTGCAAGGATAATGTTGAACCAGTGCAGAACAAAATCATAAAATGTCAGGCTCTGATGTTTCCCCAAATAGTGCTGTTCGTGTAGGCTGGTGCAATGAAAGTCAAGTCTCTAAAGTTACCAGTGCGGCCACGTCACACTTTGTGCAGTCCACGCTGGGTGGACCTAAATGTTCATGCTCGCTAAAGTTTCCCACGCAGTCGCATAACAAGAACAGCGTGGTCTGTGTGGGCAGCTCTGTTTAATGTGAAGGATAGAAAACTAGCGCAGTTCATAAATGTTTCTGTGCGGTCACGCTGGTAGGTAAGTGATGGGTCCAGCAAGTTTTCTACAAATAGAGACCCTAGGGCTCATTTTATCCTTACGCACTCTTACTTCCTGCGCTTATATTATTACTATTCACTGAGACCTTTCTTTCAAGTAGTTGAATCTTCATAATCCCCGCTAACATTCCTTGCTAATTTCATTCATAGTTTTAATTTTAAATTATTTTCCTTGCTTCCCAATAGGATAACTTCTTATTTTCTTCTTATTTTTCTTAGGTTTAATTGTTAGGTTAGATTTTTTTTTATTAGTTTTAAACACCGGGCATAAATTACAATATGGATAATTGAGTAGGGACAACTAGGACCCGGAAGTTGATCAAAAATGGACTCAAATAAAAAAACCCTAACTCAGTTAAAAACCTAGGACCAGCACGGCCGTGCGTCCTTTCTGAGCGGTCTGTGCTGCTTTTTCTATGTGTGCTTCTTCTTACCTGCGTGGTTCGTGTCACTTTTTTTTGTGGTCCACGCTGGCCCAACGCGACCACGCTACAAATCAGTGTGGACAACATTGGGGAGATTTAGAGAGGTTGCCTTGGGAGCTTTGCTCAAGCGCGACCGCGCTCCAGTTTTAAACGGTCCAAGCTACCCCAGCGTGACCGAATGCCCCTTTTGTGCAGTATGCGCCCCTTGTACTGCTTCACTATTTTTGTATCATGAATTCAACTATTTCATCCAATTCATTGTATGTTCTTACACTAACGATGTTAGACGTGTACTTTTTTCAGATCATGGTTAAGAAACGAGGAGATAAAGAACCACAACAACTCGGGAGAGGTCGTTCCTCCCGAGGGGGTAAGGGAAAGAGGATTATTAAACTCGCTCTCTAGGTTCGGAAGAGCATCAAAAAGACCCGTAAGCTGATACGGTCTACTAATTAAGCTGCCTCCGACTCTTCGGGGAGTGAGTATGCACCATCCTGGAGCATCACCTCAGAATCAGCTCCTACTCACATCACTGACCCACTCCAATTACATGACACTCCTTCATATTCACCCACCTCAAAAAAACCGGTCAACGTAGTTTTGGATTTGTCTGATGAGTCTGTAGCAAGAAGTAATAAACAATACTCTTCCTCTCCCATAACATCATTATCTGGGGAGAGTGCAGGATGTGTGTGGGGGGGGGGGTGAGCCTCGGGTCAGGGGAGTTGATCAAACTAGAAAACCTGAAGCGTGGGTAGACAGATTTGTGAGTAATATAGCGTTCCACAAATTTAGAGAGTGGTGGACCATAAGGAAGTTGATCCCGATGTGACAATTCATTGACAATGATCTTCTACCTCTCAATCAAAAGGTGCAAGAGAAATACTATATAAGAGATGGCTGGGGCTTGTTCAAAGAGATATGTATTCATGCTAATGACCATATGGTAAAAGAGTTCTATTGCAATGTTTGTCATGTGGTTAAGGACACAAAGGCAACGAAGGTGTGGGACAAAATGATGGTTTTTTGTGGGAAGTCCTTGAATGAATATTTGGGGTTCAAAGAGGAGGAAGAATCAGAATACTTAGCGAAGCTAACAATGGGTGAGGAGGTGCGTCCTTGGTCGGACAAGTACTTGGCAGCCCCGGGCACTGTTCCAAAATAGTTGAAGGCGGTGAAGAAGATTCTGCGGAACACTTTTAATTTCAAAGCCAAGGGCTTGTTGACTTTCGTTTGTGGTAGACTTGATCCCCACATGCATGATCACTCAGTTCTTATTGCTCAGGCTGTTCTAGTGGCATCTATTATGGTTGGGCTTCCTCTCAATGTGGGTAACATCATCTCGAGGGTGATCTCTGCAGTCGGACAGGAGACCAACACAAACTATCCCTTCCCTAACACCATGTCCACATTCTTTAGGGATTTGGAGGTAAAGAAAAAGCACTTTGATGTCAAGGCAAAACCGGTGACCCCCTATTCATGGTATAGCCAGTTGGTTTCCGACAACCCAAAGTCCAAAAAGTATCAGCCATCCACCTCTACCCCACCTGGCCAGTCTTAGGAGCCTGTTGTGGTCGAGCTTTCTACTGAGCCACCCACCATTTATGTTACTACTGCCGGTGAGACCTTTCCCCTAGGTCCTTCTTCTGTAGTTAGCCTTCTACTTCAGAAGACCCAACAGTCCCTTCAAAAGAATCATCGGTTCACTACCTACCATCTCAGTAAGTCTCTAGCGAGTTTGAATAACCGGATGTCAGTTGCGATATCCAATTTGTCAACCATGGTTACTACAGTTGAGGCACAGTCAGCACCAGCCACAGTTTAGATTACTCATTCCATTGAGGAGACATTAAAGAAGCTTCTGGCCAAACAGGAGATGATTTTGGAGACCCAGGCCACCCCGACTACGGTGGTAGCCTCGCATGGAAAGGCTTTGAAGGAGCTTGCCAAGGAACATAAGAAGATGAGAAAGTCAAGTGCGTCAAGGGAGTCGGTAAAGAAGCTGCAAGGAGATGTGGACAAGCTTTTGGTAGACCAGATGCCATTAGACTTGCTATTGGTGGATCTAGCTCTAGATCCAGCAGCAGCTCAGCCACAGTAAGAGGAGGAGGAGCCTAGGCACCCAAGGAAGAAAAGGAAACTTCCTAGAACTGAGGGTGTTGTGATAGAGGTGGCACAGGTTCATGAGGGTACCTCCAGTGCTCCACCAGAAGTTCCCTACTGTTTTGAACCCTACTGTTTTTATTTTTGATACATTTGGATGACTGTATACATTTGATTCTCAGTTTATACTTTTAGATTTGATAGTCGGTTTGTATATAATTTTAGCTACTTTTCTACTTTATGTATATACTCATTCGCTGTTGAATATTCTACTCCCCTATTGTACATATTCATTCGATTACTCTATTTTCAATAAAAAAAATCATTTTTAGCTTGGTAGTTAGGCTCGTAGCCTTTTGTTTCGATTTTAGCATTTCAATAAGCCATTGGTTTTCTTAATGACACAATTATTTCCAAGGGTAGAGTGTTGTGCAAACCGGGTGACTCTTCCCAATGATAGATGCCGTGACAACCTTCTTAAGGGTTTGAGTCCGTTTTTGATTTTTTTTCTCCTTTTGATTTTGATATTCTGTAGTTAAGGGGACCTCAAGCAAGTTCCACTTGGGCCTACCACATTTGACTTTGATCCCATGTTCAAAGACATAATGTTGTATTTAGGATTGTGAAAGTTGTGGCCTTGAGACTCATATGTTGACCAAACAATCATCATGTGGTCGTGTTGGACCATTGTGCGCTTGAATCCTAACTATGGTCATTATGGTTCGACTCGATGTCTTTAGCAATCCTTGAGTGTGTGTGGTGAGAATTCGAATTGTGAGTCTAAGTCATGTGCCAATGGTCTAGAACATGCCCCGAATGTTTGTTGACGCGAAATCCTAGGTGAAATTTGACATAAAAAGTTATTATTGGATCTCCTTGTTCCAATATGCTAAGATTGAACAATTCCATGACCTACCAATGAAATGATCCTTAGTCAATCCTTTTGAGCCCTAAACCTTCTTCTTTTAAGAACCAAAGCTACAAGCCTTTACCCGTTCTTAATGATATCCTCTCTTGGCACCCAAATCTTTCCTTGAGTAAATGGCAAAAATCTAAGTTTGGGGTAGAGAGACAAGAAAGGAAACAATATAGTAAAAGGTACAAAAGCAAAAGAAAAGGAAGGCAATGAAAAAGGTAGAAAAGACAAGACAAAAAGAAAGACCAAATTGAATAAGGTCAAAAAGGGGATTTAAAGAAAATAAAAGTGATAAAAGGAGTGGAAAAAGTAGTAGAAAGGAGAAATGTGTTGAATTTCATAAGAAAGAGTGATATTGTATCTCTCTATCCCCTTGAATAAGAAGTGAATACTCAAATGAGTCAAGAAAGTGTGCCAAAATTAATCATATGAAGTGCTTAAGGGAAGATTGAACCCACTTGAACAAAAACATATCCTACCCTTACCCAAAATCCTTTACAATGACTCCACAAAAGCCCTATATGATCTTAAGTTGAACGGAACCTACATTAGTGGATACTTACATAAGGGGCAAACATATGGTACCTAGAGCCGGACTTGTGACCTTTGTTGTGAGAGAAATGAGCAAAAAGTCCATCAACCTCGGTTTGTGTGTAATCATTCAAAAAGGTGAGGTTCTCTTAGGGTGAGTTGAGGATGTGTGATTTTGGGTTCTACAATGACCAAGGTATTTGAGAAAAGCTCTTTGCTCAAATTAGTCAACCCTTGATGCTCTTGTGTCACACGTGATCCAGAGTTTTCAAAAGCTTAAAATGTATTAATGATGCATTCGTATTGAGGGCAATTGTTAGTCCCAATTGATTCTAGTTGAGGTTACTTTAGGATGGCTGGAAATTCTTGGATTGCCTTATGATGAGCGGGTCTTATTTTATTTGCTTGAGGACAAGCAAAGCTTTAAGTTTGGGGAAGTTGATAAGTTAGGATTTTAACATAATTATACCCCTACTTGCTATATCTTTTGTTATGAATTGCCACAAAATAGTCCCGTAATGCTTACAAGTTGCGCTTGATTGCAGGTTTGAGCGACAAGATGACAAATGTCAAAAATCGGCTCAAAACAGAGTGAAACCTGCCAAGTGTCAAAGACCAAGTGAAGTGGGAAACAAGAAGATCTAGCACGGACCGCACTGTTTTGTCATGCGGCCGCGCTAGGAGATTCAGAGACTGGTTCATTGAAGGGCATCATGCATGGTCTGCCCTCCTTTTTATGCGGTTCGTGCTTGTGAAGATTTAGAGACCTACAAATTCAAGGACAAGTCCCACGCGGCTGCGCTACAAATTAGTGCGGTCCAGGTAGATGAGATTCAGAGAGATGATTAATTGCCCAAGTCCTGCCACGCAGTCACGCTCCATTTATACATGGTATGCGCCATTCTACTACCACGGCCGCACTACATTTATGTGCGGTTCATGCGCCCAACTTCAAAGAGGAGATATTTACAAGTCCAGGAGCCACCGCAGCCACACTACCTTTTTGCGCGATCCGCACTGACCCCGCAAAGGTATTTTTGTCCAGTTTTTATTGCCGGGTATAAATAGGATATATTACCATTTTTAGGTCAAGTTTCAGATTCTGAATAGTTGTTGCGCTCGTGAGACATATGTCTTAGCCTACTATGGCATTTTAGCTTTATTTCATCATAGATTATTGTAGTTTAACATTCGCAATTAATTAATATGGTTGTTTCTTCTTCTATTTCTTCTTTAATTATGTCTACCTAAACCCATTAGCTAGGGTTGTGGCTCAACCCTAGTATGTGTAATTGATGGGTGTTTCTTCATAATGATAGATTGATATTGAGTGTTTGTTATTTGGGTTAATTTTATGCTTTAGTTAAGGATTAGTGGTTGCAAACATCGATTCTAGCTTAGTGAGTCTTGACACTTCTTTATAAAGAGAGTTTATGACCCTAAAATTGTCCCAACAAGGAATTCGGATGGACCCATTAGAAATGGTCGTCCCAATTAACGGATTACAACTCGAGAGTGTAATCACCCTACTTGAACCCTAATTGCTTGGTCTAATTGGCCTACCTAATTGGACCCTAGAGAGTCAATTAGGCAAAATCACTCTTTCTACTGATAGGTACGAGAGTGGGTACAATTGTGCAAAGATTATATTATTGATACCAGATATTTCAATATACTGTGAGTAGTTTCTACCCGTTAGTTAACCACCTAGGTGATGCCATGACCCTAGTGCCTTTCTCTATCTTAATTACAACTTAGAAAATATTTTTAGCATAATTTAGTCTTACCTTTAGTTGATAATAGTAGTGATAAAAGAAAGGCCAAAAATGTTAGAGGTGCAATTAGAAGAACAAACGCGTTCTTAGTCTATACAACACGCAACTCCCTTCCAAGCTCCCTGTGGAAAATTGACCCCGATATCACTATTCGGTAAAAGTTTTAGCGCCCGCTCTTCCTACCATTGTGTAAGGTTGGGTTAGTTGCGATTAGTAAATAGGGGCAGCTGTTAATACCCAATTTTTCCTATATATATTTTATATGTCAAGCACCCTCACAATAGCATATGTATGTATATATAGGAATACCCAAGTGTATCCTTATTTTACATAACTTAAAAGATTTTTAAACCAATTTATTCACCTATTTTATCAACAATAATTCAATAATTATTTCTAAAATTATTAGTGTTGATAGTTTATTTATTGGATCATTATGTTTATGCTAAAATATAGCTAAGAGATGTTTTGCATATTTTTGTAAAATTGTTTAGTAGTTTAAAGGCTAAATTTGTATATTTGAAATATTAACCCCTTTTTAGATTTAATTGTAATTATGTACTATAAATAATTTCGGTTATTTCCAGGAATTATATTGTTATTTTTATAAATTAAATAGGAACAATTGGCTATTTAAATGTTAGCCCCATTTTGTTTCGATTATACCCTAAATTGGAACCCCAATTTGAATCCCAATTACCCTGGCCCAACTCATATGAAACCCCGACCAATTTCAATTTAATCTGATCCAAACCGAGTCTCATTGAACCGCCTATTTACCCGATCAATCCAAGCTATTTATCCTTCAGATCAACGGACAAATATTACCCTTACCTAAATTAATCATAAATGACCCCGTAAACCCTGGCATGTCCCACCATACGCCGCCTCTGAATCCCCTCCTCTCTCAAATCTTGTTTACAACAACCCAAACCCTATCCACCACAACCTTAATATACCCTAATACATGGCTCTCCAGGATCATTTAAGACCGGTATCAGGTTCCCATGTCTTCTAGGTGTTTGTTTTTGTGGTCTCTTGACCAGATTCTGAAAAGGCCTTGGTCTAATCTTTGCTCGATGACTGTTCTCCGGTCATCTCTGACCTTTCTCCGGCTAGTCATGGCCACTTGAGTTAGATCTTTGACTTTCATGTTTAGATTGATGGCTTTCAAGGCCTTTCTCGTTGCTTTGATTTCTTCTGGAACCCTAATCTCTAATACCTTTTCAACTTCTTTTAGGTTTACTTTAGATTCATGCTTGCTATGAATTTTAAACACCTTATCAAAACCTTTTTAACTTTTCTTTCAAAACTCCTCATCTTTTTCCGATTAGGGTATTCCATCATGTTCTTCTTTTTAAAATTTTTTTCTGAGTCTAGCATGTTAAATAAATTCTAATTCCTTTTGGGGTTTCTGTGACTATTTGTTAGTTTTCGTTTGATTTACTTGTTTATCATCTTTAAACTCGATCGATGTTAAAAACCCTAATTTCTTTTGGTTTCATTCGAGTTTCTAGATCTGCTTGTACGATTTATTTGTTTATCTTCTTTTAATCTGGAATATTGTTAAACAAAACCTATGTCTTTGGATTTGAAACTAGTCGTTTGAATGCATGACTTGATTTGAGGTTCTTTTGTTTTCAGCATCTCTTTTCTTTATGAGATTCCACTAATTCTAGGTTCTTACTATCCCTAAAACTCGACTATGCATGGAAACCCTAATTTTTCAAAAGGGTTTTCTTACTATGATGTGAGACCCTTTGCATGCTCCTGATACTTTATTTTCTTTACTACTTATTCAATAAGACCAGACCTACTAGAGTAACATGCTTCAAATGTTTGTTGAACTTTATGCTACTATATATTGTTCTTTGCCAATAGTTTGGCTTTGCATGTCTATTGTCTGTGCACTCTATTTATATACTGAAATTCCTTCTTTGATTGATTCTCTATTTTGGGACTGATTTCAAAACTTCTCTTTTTGTGAACTTTAACTTTACTCGCCTGTTAAAGTGATTGATCCTTTCCTTACTTATTGCCTTGCTAATCTTTTTCCCAAAGCAAGTGTATCTCTGTACTTGGACTCAGTTACTTATTTAATGTTTTACTACTTCTTTTTATGGTAATAACCAGTCTGCCTTCAAACTAATTTCTTTCCTTCTTTTGAACCTGTCAGCCCCGTTAAATAAGTGATTCCTCAATTAAAGTGGAATCACTTGGTTGATTGATTCTGATTGCTGATTGCTCCATATTTGAATTAAACTTTATTTATTGCCTTATTCCTGACATATTTTTAAAACTATAAATACCCACTTTCTGTTCTTTCAAACATACGAACATAACACATAAAAACACTAGAGTTCAGACACACACTTCACTAAAATCTTGCTCTTTTCTATGATACTTGTACAGCGATGCTTTACCTAGCCATCTTAAAGCCAAGGCTAGGCGTGGGAAGCTTGCTTAATTACTCTCTGCACTTTCATCTTTACTGGAATGTTCAATTTATTTTCAACATCAACAACAATATGCTTCTTTATTATTTCCTTTACTCTTGTTTGTTTCCTGTTTGTATTTAATCAAGTCATTATTAAGCATGTTGTAATTTGTCCCATTTTATTCTGAGTTAATGCTTCTATTAATTACTTTTTCTAGCTTATGAATCCTAAATCCCCATACCCAATGTATTTTGTATCTGTGGTTGAACTGGGGCATGATAGTATTGGACATTTGCCACGACCGTATTTCCCTTTCGTTGGATCTCGTGATGGCACCATGTCTTAAGGACTAGGTAAGCCTAATAATTGTGAAATAACAACCATGAATAATAACATCTAAATTGCTTCTGAACTAGAATTCTTATACAATGAACTTCTTCCCAAAACCCGTTAGTACGAGTCATAAGCTCTATAGAGTTTTTCGCTATCATTTCTAAATAGAACCGTAAGGAAATAAGTACAATAATGAGAATATAAAATAAGAAGGTGACTCTGAAGCCTACGAACACAGCAATAGGGCTACCTTGAGTCTCCTCGGCGAGAATCCGCACAACTACTAGCGAAACAATACCCGGATCTTCATAAAAGAGTGCAGAATCTAGTATCAGCACAACCGACCATGTGATGGTAAGTGCTTAGCCTAACCTCGGTGAAGTAGTGACGAGGCTAGGACCAAACTACCAAATAAACCTATGCAATATAGCATACAAAATAATATGAAGTGGATAATAATGGTTGCAACAATGATCAACCAATGATATAAATAGCATGCAACAAGAACATCATAAATATTTCTCAACACATAATAAATACAAGTACAATCAATTAAGCATGTCCTTCAAATATAATCTTTCGCCTATAAACATTTCAAATAATAATCTCTAAGTCAACAATCTTTTCAATATATATATTTGGAATATATTTCCTTTCGAGTAAAGGTCACTTTGGGATGCTTCGTTTCAAAATCACAATAATATAGATCTCAGCATACTTTAACATTTTCACGGCACCTCGTGCCATATTTATATCACAATCGCACGGATAACTCACGTGCCATTAAATAAAGTCATAATATTTTCCCGGCACCTTGTGCCTACATATCTCTATCTCACATTGCACAACAATATTTTTTACGTTACTCAGCTCATAGGTTTCATACTTGATAATTAAGAATATTCAAGGAGCCTCATTCACTTAATATAAAGTAGGTTATAGCTTCTAACCAAATTAGGAAATCAACAAGAAAAGATGAAAGTTATTTTGAGAAATCATTTGAGCTAAAAATGTAACAATTGTTGAAATTGAATCATTGAATCATTGATATATATATATATATATATATATATATATATATATATATATATATATATATATATATATATATATATATATATATATATATATAAGCGAGGTATTGCAAACACTATGGATTCCAACGGCATCACAGTCGTAAAGGAATCTAAACCATTAAAATACTTGAATTGATAATAACAATTACAACGGAGACAAATAATCACGAAAGGAGTACAACTCATCAAAGAGATAACAACCGGGGATCTTCCAGGATACCGTCCTGTAGTCCCCAAATATAAATATCCAGTAGATCTCCCCGGTGCAGTCCCATAGTCCAACTCATAAATGTGCGGGGATCTACCGAAATCCCGATCCGTAGTCCCAAATGTAAATACCCTGTACTGGGGGAATCTACCAGGTGCATTCCTGTATTTCCATATAACTGTGCATGGAGGATCTCCTGGGAATCTAACTCATAGTCCCAAATATAAATGTGCAGGGGGATCTCCCAAGAATGTAACCCGTAGTCTCAAATATAAACAATCAGCAACAACATGAAGAATATTCAAAACCATCCAACAACCCAATCACAAAAAAATTCTACCACCAAGAGTATGAATGCATGACAATAAGAGAATCACAATAAAAACCTTGAAGCGCAATAACCTTAATAAAACACCAATACATAACAGGCAAGTTATAACTATACCGGCAACCATAACAATTTGAACACCTAGAATATATACACGGGGTCATAGAGGAATTCACAATTTAGATATAACAAAACAATAAGAAGAGCAATCGCTTCAATTAAAGCAAATAAGGCCAAGTCAGAGGTAAGAATTAGAGGAAGGCTAACAACATTGTGTGGAGAAAATAGAGGTAAATTATGCAATTAGGTAACTCAATCACAACTTAAGCCAATACTCTAAAATGTTCAACAATTCAATTCTCAACTTGAGCCAACGTTGTATAATGTTGAACAATTCGATTCTCAACTTGAGCCAACGCTCTACCATATTCAATTAACATTAATACTTCCACAAGTCATATTCTCAATAGAAATGATCATATAGAGCATATACAATACGAAACGGAGTCACATTAATCAAAGTATAAGACTCACGGGCATGCTTGACACTAACATATAGATATTCATCAACATGCCTATACATCGTACTCAACAAATAACATATAACAAATAGGACACAACTCATAATCCCTCAAGTTAAGGTTAGACCAAAAGCTTACCTCGCTTTGTTATCAATTCAAAATTTCAATAAGACCTTGCCTCGCGAATTCATCCAAAGCTTCAAATCTAGTCATAAACAAATCGATTCAGTCAATAAAAATTAAAGGAATTAATTCCATATGAAATTCTACATTTTCCATTGAAATCCAAAGTTCCATTAAAAATTTGCCTGTGGGGACCACGTTTTGGACCCGACAAAAATCATAAAATATGAAACCTCATCCAACCACGAGTCTAACAATACCAATTTTACCAAAATCCGATATCAACTCGACCCTCAAATCATCAAATTAAACCAAGAGGGTTTTCAAAATATTCCAAATAAATTCACAGATTTAATGCCAAAACCTGTAATAGATTCGGTTAATCTAACCAACATTAAGCTAAGAACACTTATCTCTTTTTTTACTCTGAAAATCTCCTGAAATCCCCGAGCTCCAATTTGGTAAAAATGGACAGAAACTAAAAATTTTGTCTAGAATTTTTGAGGTACTGTTCACGCGTGTTACTGTTCACAGATGCTGTTCACGGATGCTGTTCATGGATACTGTTCGTGGGTATTGTTCACAGTGCTGTGAAAAAATGCATCAGCTTTTCTTCAAATCCAAATCAATCCGTTAACCTTCCGAAATCCACTCGAGGCCCTTAGGGTCTCAAAAAATGCATCAACCAGTCCTAACACATAATACGAACTTAGACGAAACCTCAAACCACATCAAATAATGCTAAAATCGTGAATCACATGCCAGTTCAAGCCTAATGAAATTAAGAATGTCCAATTTCTATATTCGATGCAAAAATCTATCAACTCAAGTCCGATTGACTTAAAACTTTGCACAGAAGTCCTAAATGGCATAATGAAGCTATACAAATTTTAGAATTAGATTCTGATCCCGATATCAAAACGTCAACTCTCGGTCAAACTTTTAAAAAATTTTCTATTTTCTAACTTTTGCCATAATACGTTGAATTGTCCTACGGACTTCCAAATTCAAATCCGAACATGCTGAAAAGTCCAAAATCACGATACGGAACTATTGGAATGATCAAAACATGGATCCGGGTTCGTTTGCTCAAAATGTTGATTGAAGTCAACTCAGTTGAATTTTAAAGCTCTAATTTATAATTTAACCCATTTTTCATACAAACCCTTCTAAAAAATTATCTGGATTGCGCACGCATGTTGAGGAATTATTGATAGTGTTTTCAATGTCTTAAAATGCCGAGATGATTATTTAATTTAAAAATGATATTTTGGGCCATTAGAACATTGTTTTACATGACCTAAACCCCTTGGGATTATAACCTCCACGTATCCTCTAGCTTTTGTGTGTTCTGATCGGTTTATAAGTATGTCTGCACCTCCAATTGCTATGCAAGCCCAAACCTGATCCCTACCTAAGTACATAGGCTCTTTGCAATGGATACCCAACCCTTGACCTTTTTATTTGTATGAAGCTATTAATTCTGTGTTTTACTATTATTGTCTTCCCATCATCCCTGCCTTTCTCCTTTCAGTTTTTGAAACTCTAGTCCTGCCCCTCTACCACATTCTTGGACTTATGTTCCGCCCTTCTTGTGTGAGCCATGCCCTGGGACCCATGAGCTCCCTCTGAAGTTGGACACATAAGGGTTGGCCCTTTCATATTGCACTCATCTCGATCTGGTTTTATAAATCTGGGTATAATCACTGTGAGCACATAATTTTTGCACTAGGTAAAGAAAATTCCAATATTAAAATAAAATAATATTTTTGAGTATAATTGCATGTCTTGTTTGAAATTGAATGCATTTTATGTGTTTAAATAGTTAAAATTAGAAAAATCAAAAAAAATAGGTTCAATACATGTATTTTGAATCGAGTAGTTAAGAGAAAATCAACAAAAAAAGAGCATTAATAGCAGAAATTAGGAAAAAAAAATAGTAGAAAATTGCCAAAAAAATATTAGAAAATTAGTGCAAGTAGGGAATTGAATAATTTAAATAATACAAAAGAAAAGAAAACAAAAATACAAAAGAAAGTGCATAAAAATAATTAAAACAATCAGAAAATACAAAAATATATGTGGGTTTCATTACTTTGGGCCAAAAAGATCTGAATTAAAAGGCCCAAATGCATCAGCCCAAAGGCCAGGTCCGGTTCTTTAAGAAGCAGTGATCTCAGCCGTTAATCTTGATAAATCCAACGGCCGAGACAAATAGCAGAATTAATTATTTAATTAAAATAAATAGGTTTGATCTCGTCCGTCCATTAGAGAAGATCTGATGGTCGAAACATTTGGTCTCATTAGCAACTAAGTGGTGTCGCTTTAGTAACACTCCTAACGACCGTTGATCTTCATCAGATCAACGGTCCAGATTTCCTCAACCCCCTCACCTATAAAAGGCTTTGGTCTGAGAAGACCAGCCATTTCAATCCCCCCCCAAACCCTAGCCGCCCTTTTCTCCCGTCTCTCTTCTTCTCCATCTTCGTCTTCTTCCTCTCTGAAAACCTAGCCGGCCATGGAGGCCACCACCTCCCACGATGGCCTCTGGCTATCTTCTCACCCCTCCTCTCTCTTCTTCTACTTCTCCACCTCAAACGACCATCAAAACCCTAAAACAGAACCCCATTCTTGATAAGCCGGTCACCGGAATCTACCTCCGGTAACCACCAAACAACGAGAACCCCTTTCAAACTAATGCCAAAGGACCTCCTTGGTCCGATCTACACACCCCTAGCACTGACCTCCCTCGAATCTCCCCAGAGCTCTTCGAATATCCCAAATAAAGTCACCGGAACCCTAACTCCGGCGACTCAAAAATCCAAAACCCCACGAAGATCCAACCTTTACCCTCTCCCAAACACCCCACTACAACCAAAAACCTTAAAGACTTCGTCTTGAAGTCTAAAAAGGAAAAAACAAAAAAAGAAAATGAAATAAATGACCTGGAAAAAGACTGAAAATCTTGAGCGAGAAGAGTGAAAGGGGAAGCTCAAGGGACAGTCCATGTTAAGCTAAGTACCCTTATCCCTTCTCTGCTTTCTCTGCTTTATCTGTTTATTCTTACTCGTGTTTTGTCTTGTCTTGTATGTTTCTGTCTGTCTTTTCTATTTTAAGATCTTGAAATCTTGTGTTAATATTAGGGTTTTATGTTCATTTCATCTTTATGCTTACTTCTCTCAGTCGACAGACCTGTTTAGTATTAGGGTTCATCTTGTTCGTCTTCTTCATACTATTTTGACTGTTCTTTTATTTTCATTTTGTTGTTCTGTTAAAAGATCTATCTTTCTTCATCTTCTTGGTTTGTGGCTTCTGATTTGTTTCAATAGCATGACTGTTCATCCCTTTTATGACTCTTCGCATGTTTAGTTTCTTAGTCATGGCTATTCATCTTTTACACTAGGATTATCTCGCCCGTTTGGATTTTTGTTCTGATTTGAAGACTTGACTTGGATATCTCTCCTTTTTCTTTGTCTTTGTCCTCTGTTAATATATTTTTTTTTCACCTTGTTGGTCTTCGATATTGTCTTTACATGTTTGACTTTAGTTCTAATAAGTTTTTAGACTCATATTCTGTATTAGTTCATCTTTGTTAACTCTCAATAGTTGAATAATTCTTCTTTTCTAATTCTTTTCATCTTCTTAGTTTAACTCTAGGGTTAGCTGTTTGATTTTCATGCCTACTTAAGGGCTTTTGCTCTAATAACACCCTCAATTGCCTTTTACATGCATTCTAATGACCATGTTCTCTCTCCTGTCTTTTGGCATGATAGATTCAGGATTTTTTCTTCATTATCTTCTCCATTTCTTTCTCTTTTACATACTTCATCTTGTCTGTCATGACTTGCATGGAAAATGGGTTGGTTTAGTGGGTCTAAGTGATATCATAGATCCTCTGATTCTTGTGAGCCATGCTTAATCTTTCATGTTGACTATTTGTGAGAGTCTACGCTTCTAGGTATGTCTATGCCATGAACCTTAAAGGTTCTGAGATTTTCAAATGTCGTCTGACATGAACTAGTTGTAATTAAGTCTAAATTGATATTGATTGACACTTTGTCACATGAAATTGGGTAATGTGAATTGATTAATTAGGATTCAACCCTATTAAATTTCCCCTTCTGAGTTTTAATTGATTGATGCACATTGTTTGATCTTATGTGGCTATGTGTGCAATACATGTTGAAAATGACTGAGTTTTCAATAGTTCTTGTTAGTATGAGCATTTGATTAACACTCGTTAACTTTAGGGGATTGGTTATAGCAGCTAGTGCTAAGTTCCCTAAAAATGGCTAGTTTTGAAATAGGTTTAAGACTAAAAATCAAACAAAACATAGGTTATAAGATAACAAGCGACCAAAGAGTGGTCAATTTTGCAAATTGACCAACTCTACAAGGTCCAACACCCTGGCCCACCTTAAAAGGGTTAATTGTGCAATAATTTGTTAAGTTTGCAAGTGCAGACTCACCAAGGCTCATTTGAGCCCTGAATCTCAGGTGGCTAGGTCTGCAAAGACCTTAGCCCAGCCTGTGTTCAGTTTAATAGGTCAGTTATGTAAAAGATTGGCTAAGTCTGCAAATTCAGACTTGCCAAGGCTCATTTGAGCCCTGAACCACAAGTGGCTAAGCCTGTAAAGGCTTTGGGCCCAACTGTGTTCAGCAAATGGGTTCAATTACCCAAGCCAAGTCTCAACTTGAGACTGGCTAAAAATTAAATAGCTTAAATACAACAATAAAGCAGGCTAGTCCTGCAATTAGTTTTAAAATGAAATAAAAGGTCTTAATTGACTGAAAATGAAACAAAAAGAGGCTAAGTTTGAAATAGTAGAACTGACCAGTCCTTAAATACCAATGCAAGGACTGTCCATTAGTTAAATAAGCCCTAAAATGCTGAATACCTGACCTAGGTAGGTCGGGTAAATCAACAATGGCACTAAGGGTATAAAAGGAAGCCAAAAAGGTAAAATGGTGAATTGTATAGAACATATAGGGTTAAGGGAGTCATTTGTACCCCTGATTTCTGCAAGTTTGCAGAAGTTTAAGGTTATAATGGTCTCCCTAAAAAGGGAAATCTGCAAAAATCTTGAACCCTTAAGGATACTTTGGTAAAAAGCTTTAAAAGGGAATCTAATAGAACCTTCCAGCACATGCTGGAAGGGATTTGGTAACTGAAATAGGGGTCTAAGTGTAAGGTTGATAATTTTAAAGGGGGAGAAGTGGGATATAGTTCCATTCTTTCTCTCCAAGTCATCATCTCTTCTCACAACTATAAATACCACCAAAAAGAGTGTGATAGGGGCTGGCTTTTGAAGAAAAGTTCAGAGAAAACAGTAGTAATATAGCAATAGTCTTTTCCTGCATTATTTCGAGTGAGAACTTTGGGGTATTCATCTGTTCTTGTGGGTTTTGCTCGAGTGCTGCTTGGATTTATATTTTTACAGTTGCTGTGGTCTTCTATTTGCTGATATTCAACCATCACTTTTGTATTTGCTGTTCGAGTCTATTTGTTGTGCCTACTTGCTTAATCCCCTAGACTCATTGATTTCTCTTGCTTATTCAGGTAAACCTGTGTTCGTTAGAAGATGTAATGGTGATTTGGTTGAATGAAAATGAAGCCTCAGTTTAATTTTAGTGTTATTATGTACTGTATAGTTCAGTATTGTAGTAGCTATTTAGTATTAGCTTAGAATTGTAGTATTGAAGTAGTATAGTATGCAATGGCACAAAAACAAAAACAATTGATGTAATAGATAGTTTAATAGTGGTATAGTAGTATAGATAGTGCATCGCCTTGTCTAAATAGGTAAAATTTTAAAATATAAGTAAACTAATATTAATTTCAAATCACTAATCACTCATTCACAGTAGTTTCGTAAACCACAATTACATAGCTAACCACACTTAGTGTATCTACACTTAAACGTAGGTAAAATCTGAAAAGGAAAAATGATAGATCAAGCCGTAATTCTTTCATAACTGGGGTTTAATGACTTTGTAATGAGCTAAGCTGTAATAAAACCAGTAGTTTAATTATGATAAAGTCTTTGAGCCACTTAGATGTAGGTATTCGAGTTACATTATTGAATGCTTAGACTGTTTTCGTAGTTAGCTTGTTTGGAAATCAAAATTCAGATCTGAGTAAGTTTTAAAAAGAGAAACGATCACTTGAGGTAATCATTAGTATAGGATTGGCTTCGAAAACATTGAACAGGTTTATTCCTTATTAGTCAAGTAGTATAATAGTATAGCTGTAAATAACTCAACTTAGTTTCAGATAATTTAGATACTATAATTAATCAGTTGAATCACTCAATTTGGTCAAGTCTCATATATAATCAAACGGTTTGTGTTAAATATTTTAACTAATAGATACTTAGATGTTAGTGTAAGTTCATTATTTGGAACAGAAAGTAGAAACAATCTTTTAAGTTCCCATGTACAGTAGATAGTTGACTCAGAGTTGATGTTGATAATTGGTGTACTGATTTTCCTTTATTGATAAATGAAAGTGCAATTTAATTTCCCTATTAATTCCAGATGTGTATGTTATTCTTCAGTTATTTAGTTATATCATTATAGTTCTCATTTAGTTTGGGCCCAATATGTAACATGTGCCTGAACTTTAATACAAAATTGACTGGGTTGCTGAGCGAAAGCTTGAAAACAGCATGGGTCCTTGAGACCTGGGCAGATCCAATGCCCATTTGAGTAATAAAGCAAGAGCCCAGGACCAATGGAGAAAAATAAAAGTTGCCTAGTCTTGATATTGAAATAACAATTTGGCTAAGGGAAAAAAATATGTAGAAAAGTATAGTTAAACAATAGGGTTGAGCCATAAAATATAATTGGGACGAGCCTCGCACAACACCAAATAGCGGGGCCCCCTTCAGTAATCAAATAATCTATTTAATAGACCCGGGAAGGCTACTAGCAAACTCCATAGCCTCACCCAAAATAATTAAAAGCCGATACACTCTATTAGGCACGACTTAATATACCTTCCTTATGAACGAGTGTGCGCTTGGTGCAACTCAAATCCTAAATCCCGACAAAGCCGAAATGTACCAAAAGTCACAGGCGTACTGGTTGCGGTGTGACTCGAGGTGCATTTTCGCGATGTCGCAATTCTGTAAAATATTAAAGTAAAAGCACATACGTATTGTTAAAATCTATAACAAAGTCAAACAAGATTCGAGAACGATAATTGAGCGACCGTGCTAAAACCACGGAATCCGGGAATGCCTAACACCTTTTCCCGGGTTAACAGAGTTCCTTATCCAGGTCTTTGTTTCGCGGACTGTAATAACATAGTCAATTTCCTCGGATTCGGTATTAATTGGTGACTTGGGACACCCTTATTTTCTCAAGTGGCGACTCTGATAATTTTAACAAAAATCCCGAGCCGATTGTCCTTTAAATGGAAAAACTCCTTCCTCTTTGCTATTATATCCGTCTCGGGTATTTGAACATCCAGGTATACCCTTCGTATGTTTCCAAATGGATCGGTACAAAAGCCTCTATTCAGGCATATATTTATGTGGGGTAGTAAAAAGGGAGGTGTGACAGCTCTGGCGACTCTGCTGGGGACCCCAACCCAGAATTTCGGTTTCAGGGTTTAAGAACTCGAGCTCCTTAGAATCGCCATTCTTGATATTATTTGACTTCATTATATGATTTTAACAACATGATATGTGTTTTACCGCTTTGATACTATGTGGATTGTATATAAAACTATGCCGAAAACCCTTCTCTTTTTCACCCCCGGGGATGTGCTTACTGGTGGAGACTCCCCTTTCTGTTAAACCGACCTCATATTAACTCAGTCTGAAATTTCCACTTTCTAATCGATTAATTAGCAATTAAGTTACCCCAACATTAAGAAACAAAGGACGGATAAGTTACAAAGCCGATTGACTCCGCGATTCACCGGTACGTAGCCCACTCCTCGATTCCAGTTGTTCGCTCGGGTACACGGTCTAGCATTCTATGAAACTATAAGGTGTTGAACATAGGTTTAGGATGATTATTTGCATCATATCTAACTTAGGGGACTCAACACAGGGGTTGGGTCTGTCTAGGACAGGTGACCCGGTATTTAAAAAGACCGAGCATATTATGTATTGCATTTTATTGTCCTTGATCGTTATGCAGACCGAAAAAATTCCCGAGGAAAGAAAAGTGTTGAAAAGAAAAAAGAGAAATTGGAACTAATGAAAAGGAGAGTGTATTCGGAAAATTTGAAAATTGGTCAACTAATCTGACAGAACTACGCAGGTTTGATTCTTGCCATTTAGCGGGATACGTAGGCAACCCTTGAACGGGTCCAACCACACCGTTAGAAAAAGACCAAAAATATTTTCTTTTCAAATAATATGAGTGATTGCTATTTTTGGAAACGGCCGAATTTTTCGAAAGGACGCCGGAAGGCTGTTTTGGCAAAAATTGCCACTTGGAGAGTCATGTTTCTTTCAAAAAAATGAAAATTTGCATTGAAAAAGATTTTTCTCTTTTCTGAATAAAATCGCCTTAATAAATGTGCAGGATGAGCACAATATTGAACGAACGTCGCCTTAACGAATAAAATCCCTTTGGAGTTGAGACTATGGTGGCACGACATGGGAATAGAGAGTCAAAACTGGATCAAAGGCTACTTAAAGAATCTCACGGGATTATTGGACATAATTCCCCGGGGCGACATAATCAGAGCACTGGTCACATATTGGGATCCTGCACACAATGTACTACATCTTTTGGACTTTGAACTCACTCCCACACTGGAGGAGATTGCTTTTTACATAGGGATGAACGAGGTCCCCTTGAAAGGAAAATACCCTGTATCCCCGAGAGCAGTAACGGTGCATCGCTTTTTGGATTCTTTGAAAATTGCTAGGAATGTCCACTACGAGGATTTATCCAACGGATATTTCTCCCTGAACTTTATTTATAGCAGATATGGACATGTCGGGGGTTTCAACGACTCCACGTACAAGCTTTGCAGCAAGTCCAACCGAGCAAAGTGGGAGAAGCATCGATGGTTTGCTTTCTTAGTGGCATTTCTCGGGGTTATCATATTTTCGAGACAAGATGGGCACATCAATATAAAGGTTGCCGGGGTAGCAAGTACTTTGGTAGTACAAGACAATTTTACTTTAGCTCCAATGATTTTAGCTGACATTTACCGTGCCTTGACTACATGCAAAGCAGGGTCCAACTTCTTTGAGGGAATTCCCCGGGGCGACATAATCAGAGCACTGGTCACATATTGGGATCCTGCACACAATGTACTACATCTTTTGGACTTTGAACTCACTCCCACACTGGAGGAGATTGCTTTTTACATAGGGATGAACGAGGTCCCCTTGAAAGGAAAATACCCTGTATCCCCGAGAGCAGTAACGGTGCATCGCTTTTTGGATTCTTTGAAAATTGCTAGGAATGTCCACTACGAGGATTTATCCAACGGATATTTCTCCCTGAACTTTATTTATAGCAGATATGGACATGTCGGGGGTTTCAACGACTCCACGTACAAGCTTTGCAGCAAGTCCAACCGAGCAAAGTGGGAGAAGCATCGATGGTTTGCTTTCTTAGTGGCATTTCTCGGGGTTATCATATTTTCGAGACAAGATGGGCACATCAATATAAAGGTTGCCGGGGTAGCAAGTACTTTGGTAGTACAAGACAATTTTACTTTAGCTCCAATGATTTTAGCTGACATCTACCGTGCCTTGACTGCATGCAAAGCTGGAGCCAACTTCTTTGAGGGATGCAACTTTATTTTGCAAATATGGTTGATTGAACATCTATGCCATCATCCTTCGTTCTCAAGCTATGGGCCGACTGGGAGAACATGCCTTGAAGAATTTTACATGAGAACAAAAGAAGTTAAATTGCTAGAGGGCGTAAAGGATTGGATTTCGCATCTACGATCATTGACCGACGGCCAGATTTATTGGACATATGATTGGTTACCTCTTGACGAGGTGATTTATATGCCGACAGAAGGGTCACACTTTTTGATCATGGGTTTAAAATGTATCCAGCCTTATGCCCCGTACAGGGCACTGCGACAACTTGGTAGATGTCAAGTTATACCAAAGGACGGGGACCTCAGTTCACAAGTGATAGAGATTAGTCCGGATGGGCAATTCCCGGAAGCAAAGTGTCGTCAGATTTGGAATGAATGTCAGAACTTGAAGGTAGATTCTTGTGTGCATAACAGAGCTCGAGGTGAAGTGTCATCCGGGTATTCTGCATGGTATCGACGGGGTACTGAGCATGACAGGCCTTCAAAAAGACCCCACTTATAAGAGCTGGTGGAGCAATCTAAAGAAAACAGGAATTAAGCAGCCATAGAGAGTGAATATAAGGCCAAGATCAGCTTGCTGAAAAAACAGTTGAGAGATCTCCAGTTTGAGAGCGGTTTGCATGCAGCATCCGATGAACGAGAGAAAAAGCAGCTGAAGAAAGAAAATGAAATGCTGAAGGCTCAGATCGCTAAAATGAAAATTGCATCCGAGACCCCTATTCGCTTAGCCCGAGTTGAGAAATTGATTGTGTCACGGCCCGGATTTCCCACCATCGGGAGTCATGATGGCGCCTACTAGTGGAAGCTAGGCAAGCCAACTAGTACTTACATTTTCATTAGTTACCAAACTCTTCTTAAGACTTCAAATTAAAAACATATAATTACAGTGGAATAATTAAACTTAGCGCAAGACTTAGTCAATTTTACCAAATATGATACAGAAACCCAAACATGATACACTACCCAAGACTGGTGTCACAATACTTACGAACTTCTAAGAATAATACACACAGTTGTTTGAAAGAAATATAAGCTGTTTATCTCGAATACATGAGATAACGGAATGAAATACATAGATAGAAGAGACAACGGGTCCTGCGGACGCCTGCAAGGCTACCTCGTAGTCTCAGTAGTTGGAATATCCACAATCGCTACTGCCGCTGCTGCTGTCCGTAACCTGTATCTGCGCAAAAAGAGCGCCGAGTGTAGTATCAGCACAACCGACCCCATGTGCTGGTAAGTGTCTGGCCTATCTCGGTGAAGCAGTGACGAGACTAAGGCCAGTCACTCACAGAAACATGTACAATTGAAATATATATACATATACAACAACAGTAAACATTATCGAATGTTTATAAGGAAAGATTCTATTCTGAAATAACAGTCAATAACTCATAATATCTAGAGTAATCTAGTCAACGGACAAAACTTACTTTCATGTCTCAATTCATTTTTTGTTTCATATCTTGTGGTAGGCGTACCACCCGCTCCCAAATGTAACAATAAGTTATACCTTGTGGTAGGCGTACCACCAGCTCCCAAATGTATCAATAGGCTACCGGCAACTATGGCCAATGCCAAGATTTAAATCACTTTGTGGTCGGCGTGCCACACGATCCCATTTCTTATATATAAGTGGTCGGCGCGCTACACGATCCCAATTCATTAATATATAAGTGGTCAGCGCGCCATACGATCCCAATTCATTAATATATATATATTACAGGCATTTAAACTATAATCCCTGATCCACAGTAAGTGTATAAAAGTATTACCGATTTGAACAAATAATCTTTGCTTCAACAATATTTATAATTACTGGTTTTGAACCAATAATTGATAATAAATCAACAGTTTATCTCCGTTAACAGTGTGACACCAATAACTTTTAATCAACAATTCATACATAACTAAATTCCTATTCCTTCAAGCTAGGATAGAACAAACACTTACCTCAAATGTTTACGAATAACACAATCCATAGCAATGCCTTTTCCTTTCCGATTTGACTCCAATCCAATCGTATCTATACACAATTGACTTAATATCATCAATTCTACTTAACAAACTAGTTCACATGGCTAAATATAAGTTTTTCAACATTCTGCCCGGAATAGTATAAATCAACTCCGGGCCCACATGATCGAAACCCGAGTTTCGAACCAAAATAAATTCACCGAATCATCTAAGCGTTCAAATATATAATTTGTCCTCAAATCTGACATCAAATTTAGGTCAAAATCCCAATTTTTACGAAAACCTAAGTTCTACCCAAATCCACCATTTTTACCCAAGAAAAATCTTAAATTGAAGATGAAAACATGATAGATGATGTTAAAGTTTGAAGAAATTGAGTAAAAGTTGACTTACCAATGATTTGGAGAAGAGGGAGTTTGTGAAAAATCATCAATGGATGTTTTGGTTTGTGAAATATGAAAAATGAAGCTGGAAATCGTGATTTACAGGTCTCTGTGTTCGCATTTGCGAGCAGGGGTTCGCAATTACGAACCCCGACCAAATTATGGAGTTTGAAAAATAAGCTAAGGCTGGGAAGTTCGCATTTGCGAAGCCAAGACAAAACTGGGAAGTTCGCATTTGCGACTTTTGTTCGCATTTGCGACTTCGCATTTGCGAACTTTTGTTCACATTTGCGAACACAGGCAAAATATGGGAAGTTCGCATTTGCGACTTCTCATTTGCGAACTTTTGTTCGCATTTGCGAACACAGGCAAAATATAGGAAGTTCGCATTTGCGACTTTGCATTTGCGAACTTTTGTTCGCATTTGCGAACAAAGGCAAAATATGGGAAGTTCGCATTTACGAACTTTTGTTCGCATTTGTGACTTCGCATTTGCTAACATTTATTCGCATTTGCGAACTCTGCAGATCAGGTGCTGACAGCAACTTTCTAACATGAAAAATTGATCTCGTGGCCTATCCAAAGTTCACCCGAGCCCTCAGGGCTCCAAACCAAATATGCACACTAACTTAAAAACATCATACGAACTTGCTCGCGCGATCAAAATGCCATAATAACATCAAAATCAATGATTTGGGCCTTAAAACTAAAGATTTTATTAAAAATTTCATAAATCCCATAATTTCCAATTTAAAGCCGAAACACGTCAAACGACGTCCGTTTTCAACCAAACTTTACAGGAACCGCTTAACCAATATATATGACATGTACCGGGGGTCAGAACCAAAATACGAGCCCGATACCATTACTTTTTAATCAAATTTCAGTTTCATTTTCCTTAAATATTTTCAGAAAACAATTTAATAGAAAAATTCTTTTACCGGGGTTCTAGACCTCGGATTTCAATTCCGGGCATACGCCCAAGTTCCATATTTTTCTACGGATTTTCTGAGACAGTCAAATCACGGGTCCGGGTCCGTTTACTAAAAATGTTGACCAAAGTCAACCATATCAATATTAATATCAAAATTCTTCAAATATCTCACATATTTCATATATTTCAACATAAGAATTTTTCAGCTTCGCGCCCGAACTACGCACGCAAATCAAGGCAACTATAAATGAGGTTTTCAGGACCTCAGAAGCTCGAAATGATTAATAAAACAAGTGATGACGCTTTGGGTCGTCACATTCTCAACCTCTAAAACAACCGTTCATCCTCGAACGGACAAAAGAAAGAAGTACCTGAGTCATGGAATAGATGAGGATATCGGCTCCACATGTCAGACTCAGACTCCCAGGTCAATGCCTAAGGAGGCTGACCCCTTCACTGAACTCGCACAGAAGGAAAACTCTTCGTCTTCAATTGTCGAACCTGCCGATCTAGGATAGCTACCGGCTCCTCCTCATAGGACAGATCTTTGTCCAATTGGACAGTGCTGAAATCTAACACGTGCGACGGATTGCCGTTATATTTTCGAAGCATGGACACATGAAACACTGGATCTACAGCTGAGAAGCTAGGTGGCAAGGCAAGTTTATATGCCACCTCTTCCACACGATAAAGAATCTCGAATGGGCCAATAAACCTAGGGCTAAGTTTGCCCTTCTTTCCAAATCTCATCACGCCCTTCATAGGCGATACTCGGAGCAATACTCGCTCCCCTACCATGAAAGCTATATCTCTAACCTTGCGATCTGCATAGCTCTTTTGCCTGGACTGAGCTGTGCGAAGCCTCTCTTGAATAATCTTGACCTTATCTAAGGCCTCCTGAACTAAATCCATGCCCAATAACCGAGCTTCTCCCGGTTCAAACCATCCAACCGGAGAACGACACCGCCTACCATACAATGCTTCATAATGAGTCATATAGATGCTCGATTGATAACTATTATTATAAGCAAACTCTGCCAAAGGCAGGAATTGATCCCACGAACCTCCAAAATCAATAACACACGCCCGAAGCATATCTTCCAGTATCTAAATAGTCCTCTCGGACTGACCATTCGTCTGGGGATGAAAGGCTGTACTTAGCTGAACTTGCGTGCCCAACTCTCGTTGAACCGCCTTCCAGAAATGTGAGGTATACTGTGCACCTCGATCTGAAATAATAGAGATCGGCACGCCATGAAGGCGAACAATCTCCCTGATATAAATCCCAGCTAACCTCTTGGATGAATAGGTAGTGGCAATAGGAACAAAATGAGCTGACTTGGTCAGCCTATCAACAATTACCCAAACAACATCAAACTTCTTCCGAGTCATCGGAAGTCCAGAAACAAAATCCTTCATGATTCGCTCCCACTTCCATTCAGGAAGTTCAATTCTCTTAAATAAACCGCCAGGTCTCTGATGTTCATACTTAACCTGCTGACAATTAAGGCACTGTGCCACATATGCCACAATATCCTTTTTCATTCTGCGCCACCAATAATGTTGACGCAAATCTTGATAAATTTTCGCTGCGCCAGTATGAATAGAATACCGCGAACTATGAGCTTCTTCTAGAATCAATTCTCTAATCCCATCAACATTTGGCACACATATGCGCCCTTGTATCCTTAGGATCCCATGAGCATCTAAGGTGACCTGTTTAGCACCTCCTCGCTAAACCGTATCTCTAAGGTCACATAAATAAGAATCATTATATTGTTGATCGCGGATATGCTCCAATAATGAAGAGCAAGCGATCGTGCAAGCTAGTACTCGGCTAGGCTCAGAAATATCCAACCTCACAAATCGGTTGGCCAAGGACTGAACATCCAAAGCAAGTGGTCTCTGGTTGACTAGAATATAAGCAAGACTGCCCATACTGGGTGACTTCCTACTCAAAGCGTCGGCCACCGCATTTGCTTTTCCTGGATGATATAAAATGGTGACATCATAATCTTTTAGCAATTCTAGCCACCTTCTCTGGCTCAAATTCAACTCTTTCTGCTTAAACAAATACTGAAGACTCTTATGATCGGTGTACACTTCACATGCTACGCCATACAAATAATGCCTCCAGATCTTCAATGCGTGAATAATCGCCGCCAATTCTAGATCATGCACCGGATAGTTCTTTTCATGAATCTTCAACTGCCTCGAAGCATAGGCAATAACCTTGCCATCCTGCATTAACACTACACCAAACCCAATACGGGAAGCATCACAATAAATAGTATAAGGTCTCGTACCTGTGGGTATAACCAATATCGGTGCTATGGTCAAGGCTGTCTTGAGCTTTTGAAAGCTCGCCTCACATTCATCGGACCATTCAAATCGAACACCTTTCTGTGTCAATCTGGTTAGTGGGGTTGCAATAGATGAAAACCCCTCTACAAATCGGCGATAATAACCCGCTAATCCCAAGAAACTCCGAATCTCTGTGGCTGATGTCGGTCTAGGCCAGTTCTTGACTGCCTCAATCTTCTTCGGATCAACCTAAATACCTATTGCCATCACAATATGATCCAGGAATGCAACTGAACTTAGCCAAAATTCACACTTTGAAAATTTTGCGTATAGTTGGCTATCTCTCAGAGTCTGCAAGGCCACTCTGAGATGTCGCGCATGCTCCTCCTGACTGCGGGAATATATTAATATGTCATCAATGAAGACTATTACAAACAAGTCTAAATAAGGCCGAAACACCCTATTCATCAATTCCATAAAAGCTGCTGGGGCATTTGTCAACCCAAAAGACATGACCAGAAATTCATAATGTCCGTACCGAGTGCGGAACGCTGTCTTAGGGACATAAGATGCCCTAATCTTCAGCTGGTGATAGCCAGATCTCAAATCTATCTTCGAAAATACCTTGGCACCCTGAAGCTAGTCAAATAAATCATCAATTCGCGGAAGTGGATATTTATTTTTGATAGTCACCTTGTTTAACTGTCGATAGTCAATGCACATTCTCATCGAACCATCTTCTTCTTTACAAATAATACTGGTGCACCCCACGGTGAAACACTGGATCTAATGAAACCCTTTTCAAGTAATTCCTGCAACTGCTCCTTCAATTCTTTTAACTCTGGCGGAGCAATACGATATGGGGGAATGGAAATGGACAAGTGCCTGGAGCCAAATCAATGCAAAAATCAATGTCCCTATCGGGCGGCATACCTGGCAAGTCTGAAGGAAATACTTCAGGAAATTCGCGAACCACAGGCACAGAGTCAATAGAAGGAACCTCAGCACTGGAATCCAGGACATGGGCCAAATAAGCCAAGTATCCCTTCCCAACCATACGCTGAGCCTTACCATACGAAATAACATTGCGACTAGTATGACCTGAAATTCCTTTCCACTCTATATGAGGCAAATTCGGCAGAGCTAAAGTCACAGTCTTGGCATGGCAATCTAAAATAGCATGATATGGAGATAGCCAGTCCATGCCTAATATAATATCAAAGTCCACCATATTTAGGAGAAATAAATCAGCACGGGTCTCGAGACCCTCAATAACTATAATACATGACCGATAAACTCAATCAACCACAATAGAATCGCCTACTGGTATAGACACATGAACGGGAAAACCCAGTGGATCACTAGGCTGAATCAAGTACGGTGCAAAATAGGAGGATACGTACGAATATGTAGACCCAGGGTCAAATAATGTTGATGTCTTTCTATCACAAACCAAAATAATACCTGTAATGACGGCATCAGAAGACTCAGCCTCTGGTCTGGCGGGAAGTGCATAACATCGGGGCTGTGCCCCACCACCCTAAGCAGTATCGCTAGGACGATCAGCTGCTGGCTGGTCTCTACCTCTATCGGTCTGAGCTCCACCTCTATGACCACTACCTCCACCTCTCTGTCCTCTACCTCCGCCTGATAAGGCCTAGGAGGATGGCCTCTATCATGAGAATCTCTACCTTCCGTCGAGGTACCACTTAATCTACCCGAATTATGGGGCCTCTTATCTGATCCACGACATGCTCCATGTGATAGAGCCATCTCGATCTGGCGGGCTACATTAGCTGCCTCCTGAAAAGTGATTTCAGTTCCTTCACCCAAAGCCATATGTGGTCGAATTGGCTGATTCAAGCCATCAATAAACCTTCTCACCCTTTCCCGATCTGTGGGAAGTATGATAATAGCATGATGAGCCAGGTCCACGAACCTAGTCTCGTACTGTGTGACAGACATAGAACCCTGATGAAGACGCTCAAATTGACTGAGCAGAGCCTCCAACTGAGTTGCTGGAAGGAATTTGTCCAAGAACAGTTCTGCAAATTGGCCCCAAGTCAAAGATGATGATCCCGCTGGCCTGGATAGACAATAATCCCTCCACCAAGTCTTGGTAGAACCAGATAATCGAAAAGTAGCAAAGTCCACACCATTAGTCTCCACAATGCCCATAGTACGGAGAACCTCGTGGCAGCTATATAGGAAATCCTGTGGATCCTCTGAAGGAGTGCCACTGAATGTGGTAGTGAACAGCTTGGTAAACCTGTCCAATCTCCATAACGCGTCGGCGGACATAGCTGCACCATCATTAGTTGGAGTCACAATAACAGGCTGAGCTGCCTCAACTGGCTGAATCACAGGAACCTGAGCCTGGGGAATTACTGGCTCCGGAGTGCGCGTAGCAGGAGTCTGATTACCTCATCCAGCCTGAGAAGTGGCTGGTGCTACTGGTAATAAACCTGCTCCGGTGATATTGTCCATAAAACCTGCTATCCGGACCAAAGCATCCTGAAGATCCGGTGAAAATATAACCCCTCCTGGGACCTGAGCTCGGCCTACTGGAGTTGTTGGGACTGGAACCAACTCCTCGATATGAGCCTGAGGTTCTGCCACTTGTGCTGCTGCTCGGGGCTAAGCTCTGCCCCTACCTTAGCCTCTAGGATGACCTCGACCTCGGCCTCTGCCCCTAGCGGGAGCTGCCGCTGCTGGGACCTCGGGTTGCTGGTCAGTAGATGAGGATGCACGTGTTCTTGCCATCTGCGGAAGAACAGAGTAGAAGTTCAATTAACATTTGAAAGATCAAATGTTAATGATGGCGCCTACTAGTGGAAGCTAGGCAAGCCAACTATTACTTACATTTTCATTAGTTACCAAACTCTTCTTAAGACTTTATATTAAAAACATATAATTATAGTGGAATAGTTAAACATAGCGGAAGACTTAGTCAATTTTATCAAATATGATACAGAAACCCAAACATGATACACTACCCAAGACTGGTGTCACAATACTCACGAACTTCTAAGAATAACACACACAATTGTTTGAAAGAAATATAAGCTGTTTATCTCGAATACATGAGATAACAGAATGAAATACATAGATAGAAGAGACAACGGGTCCTGCGGACGGCTGCAAGGCTACCTCGTAGTCTCAGTAGTTGTAATATCCTAAATCGTGCTACTCCCGCTGCTGTTGTCCGTAACCTGTATATGCGCAAAAAGAGCGCAGAGTGTAGTATCAGCACAACCAACCCCATGTGCTGGTAAGTGTCTGGCGTATCCCGGCAAAGCAGTGACAAGACTAAGGCCAGTCACTCACATAAACCTGTACAATTGAAATATATATACATATACAACAGCAGTAAACGTTATCGAACGTTTATAAGGAAAGAATCTATTCTGAAATAACAGTCAATAACTCATAATATCCAGAGTAATCTAGTCAACGGACAAAACTTACTTTCATGTCTCAATTCATTTTTCATTTCATATCTTGTGGTAGGCGTACCACCCGTTCCCAAATGTAACAATAAGTTATACCTTGTCGTAGGCATACCACCCGCTCCCAAATGTATCAATAGGCTACCGGCAACTATGGCCTATGCCAAGATTTAAATCACTTTGTGGTCGGCGTGCCACACGATCCCATTTCTTATATATAAGTGGTCGGCACGCCACACGATCCCAATTCATTAATATATAAGTGGTCGGCGTGCCACACGATCCCAATTCATTAATATATATTATACGGGCATTTACCCAATAATCCCTGATCCACAGTAAGTGTATAAAAGTATTACCGGTTTGAACCAATAATCTTTGCTTCACCAATATTTATAATTACCGGTTTTGAACCAATAATTGATAATAAATCAACAATTTATCTCCGTTACCGGTGTGACACCAATAACTCTTAATCAACAATTCATACATAACTAAATTCCTATTCCTTCAAGCTAGGATAGAACAAACACTTACCTCAAATGTTTACGAATAACTCAATCCGTAGCAATGCCTTTTCCTTTCCGATTTGACTCCAATCCAATCGTATCTATACACAATTGACTTAATATCATCAATTCTACTTAACAAACTAGTTCACATGGCTAAATATAAGTTTTTCAACATTCTGCCCGGAATAGTAAAAATCAACCCCGGGCCCACATGATCGAAACCCGAGTTTCGAACCAAATTAAATTCACCCAATCATCCATGAGTTCAAATATATAATTTGTCCTCAAATCGGACCTCAAATTAAGGTCAAAATCCCAATTTTTATGAAAACCTAAGTTCTACCTAAATCCCCCATTTTTACCCATGAAAAACCTTAAATTGAAGATAAAAACATGATAGATGATGTTAAAGTTTGAAGAAATTGAGTAAAAGTTGACTTACCAATGATTTGGAGAAGAGGGAGTTCGTGAAAAATCGTCAATGGATGTTTTGGGTTGTGAAATATGAAAAATGAACCTGGAAATCGTGATTTACAGGTCTCTGTGTTCGCATTTGCGAGCAGGGGTTCGCAATTGCGAACCCCGACCAAATTCTGGAGTTTGAAAAATAAGCTAAGGCTGGGAAGTTCGCATTTGCGAACTTTTGTTGGCATTTGCGAACACAGGCAAAATATGGGAAGTTCGCATTTGCGACTTCTCATTTGCGAACTTTTGTTCGCATTTGCGAACACAGGCAAAATATAGGAAGTTCGCATTTGCGACTTCGCATTTGCGAACTTTTGTTCGCATTTGCGAACACAGGCAAAATATTGGAAGTTCGCATTTGCAAACTTTTGTTCGCATTTGCGACTTCGCATTTGCTAACATTTGTTCGCATTTGCGAACTCTGCAGATCATGTGCTGACAGCAACTTTCTAACATGAAAAATTCATCTCGTGGCCTATCCAAAGTTCACCCGAGCCCTCGGGACTCTAAACCAAATATGCACACTAACTTAAAAACATCATACGAACTTGCTCGCGCGATCAAATCGCCAAAATAACATCAAAATCAATGATTTGAGCCTTAAAACTCAAGATTTTATTCAAAATTTCATAACTCCCAAAATTTCCAATTTAAAGTCGAAACACGTCAAACGACGTCCGTTTTCAACCAAACTTTACAGGAAGCGCTTAACCAACATATATGACCTGTACCGGGCGTCGGAACCAAAATACAAGCCCGATACCATTACTTTTTAATCAAATTTCAGTTTCATTTTCCTTGAACATTTTCAGAAAATAATTTAACAGAAAAATTCTTTTACCGGGGTTCTAGACCTCGGATATCAATTTCGGGCATACGCCAAAGTTCCATACTTTTCTACGGATTTTCTGAGACAATCAAATCACGGGTCCGGGTCCGTTTACTAAAAATATTGACCAAAATCAACCATATCAATATTAATATCAAAATTCTTCAAATTTCTCACATATTTCATATATTTCAATAGAAGAATTTTTCAACTTCGCGCCCGAACTGTGCATGCAAATCAAGGCAACTATAAATGAGGTTTTGAGGACCTCAGAAGCTCGAAATGATTAATAAAACAAGTAATGACCCTTTGGGTCATCACAGATTGAAACTCTTCGGCGCAAGGTGAATGACTACAGCTTCGACTTAGACAAAGCAGAAAAGAAGTTAGTCAAGGCTCAGAAGCAAATGGCAAGAGATGCCGAGGAAATAGCCAAGTTGGTTCAGCAGCTACAGGATAAGCATGAGTTTGAGTTAGCTCGACTAAGAAAGAAGATTGTTACAGCCACCGTCAAAAGTAACAAGGTCATCAAAGATCTCGAAGAAGAAAGAGAACATTATTACATGACTATGGCTCAGCTAGATTTTGAGATATAGCAAATACAAAAGGAGAACCAACGCACTTTAGATGCTCGCACCGAACATATCAGCCGATTGCTTCAAGAGAAAGGGGTTATTCGAGAGAGAATTGTTCATATTGCTCAATACATCACCCAGAAGAGCCAGCTATGTGAAGACATGTCCCGGGGAACCTTTGTGTCAGCAGTGAAATTCTTTGTGCAGCAAGTCATGTCTGACCTGGATAGGCTCCAAAAGGGATTAGCATATAGTCCCCCGGCAAGACCGAACGATGTCTCGCGCGCACTAGGAGCATTGATGTATTCTTAGGGCATGCATTCTGTATTTCTTTGCATTAGTGGTACAACACCATCTTGTAAATCGATGTTTTGAACTTTCAATGAAAATCAAGAGTTGTTGTCATTCCTTTTGCTTTATGTCAATTCTATATTTACGATAGGCAAATAAATAGGAACGCGAATCAATAAAGAAAATAAGGGAAAAAAGAAAAGAGAGAAAGGAAAAAGAAAAAGAAAAAAGGAAAAGAAAAAAAAAAGAAAAGAAAAAAAAGAAAAAGAAAAAAAAGTAAAAGAAAAAGAAAAAAGAAAAAGAAAAGAAAAGAAGAAAGAAAAAAAAAAGAGAATAATGAGATTGGTTCGAAATAAAAGACCGGGATGATGCATGATGATCCAAGGAAAAATATGTTTATTCTAAATCGTTGCATCTTATCTGTTTATGTGCTAACCACTAACGGATGTTGCTGTTTATGAGATTCAGATTCTAGTTGGCAACTGCATTCTGGCTACTCATCCCTACAACACAAGATCTAAAATAATGACAAAGCCCGTGTCATTGGAATGGTACACGCACCAAGATCACACCAGATGGTACACGCACCAAAATGGTTACTCATGTTTTCTCTTGTCTTGTATGTTTCTGTCTGTCTTTTGTATTTCAAGATCTTTAAATCTTGTCTGTTAGTATTAGGGTTTTATGTTCATTTCATCTTTATGCTTACTTCTCTGAGTCGACAGACCTATTTAGTATTAGGGTTCATCTTGTTCGTCTTCTTCATACTATTTTGACTGTTCTTTTATTTTCATTTTGTTGTGCTATTAAAATATCTATCTTTCTTCATCTTCTTGGTTTGTGGCTTCTGATTTGTTTCAACATCATGACTATTCATCCTTTTTATGACTCTTCGCATGTTTAGTTGCTTAGTCATGGCTATTATCTTTTACACTAGGATTATCTCGCCTGTTTGGATTTTTGTTCTGATTTGAAAACTTGACTTGGATATCTATCCTTTTTCTTTGTCTTTGTCCTCTGTTAATATTAGGCCTTTTAACATTTTTGGTCTTCGATATTGTCTTTACATGTTTGACTTTAGTTCTAATAAGTTTTTAGACTCTTAATCTGTATTAGTTCATCTTTGTTAACTCTCAATAGTTGAATAATTCTTCTTTTCTGATTCTTTTCATCTTATTTGTTTAACTCTAGGGTTAGCCGTTTGATTTTCATGCCTGCTTAAGGGCTTTTGCTCTAATAACACCCTCAATGGCCTTTCACATGCATTCTAATGACCATGTTCTCTCTCCTGTCGTTTGGCATGATAGATTTAGGATTCTTTCTTCATTATCTTCTCCATGTCTTTCTGTTTCACATACTTCATCTTGTCTGTCATGACTTGCATGGAAAATGGGTTGGTTTAGTGGGTCTAAGTGATATCATAGATCCTCTGATTCTTGTGATCCATGCTTAATCTTTCATGTTGACTGTTTGTGAGAGTCTATGCTTCTGGGTATGTCTATGCCATGAACCTTAAAGGTTCTAAGATTTTCAAATGTCATCTGACATGAACTAGTTGTAATTAAGTCTAAATTGATATTGATTGACACTTTGTCACATGAAATTGGGTAGTGTGAATTGATTAATTAGGATTCAACCCTATCAAATTTCCCCTTCTGAGTTTTAATTGATTGATGCACATTGTTTGATCTTATGTGGCTATGTGTGCAATACATGTTCAAAATGACTGAGTTTTCAGTAGTTCTTATTAGTATGAGCATTTGATTAACACTCATTAACTTTAGGGGATTGGTTATAGCTGCTATTGCTGAGTTCCCTAAAAATGGCTAGTTTTGAAATAGGTTTAAGACTGAAAATCAAACAAAACATAGGTTATAAGATAGCAAGCAACCAAAGAGTGGTCAATTTTGCAAATTGACCAACTCTACAAGGTTTACCATAATGGCCCACCTTAAAAAGGGTTAGTTGTGCAATAATTGGTTAAGTCTACAAGTGCAGACTCACCAAGGCTCATTTGAGCCCTGAATCCCAGGTGGCTAGGTCTGCAAAGATCTTAACCCAGCCTGTGTTCAGTTTAACAGGTCAGTTATGTAAACGATTGGCTAACTCTGCAAGTTCAAACTTGCCAAGTCTCATTTGAGCCCTGAACCACAAGTGGCTAAGCCTGTAAAGGATTTGGGCCCAACTGTGTTCACCAAATGGGTTCAATTACCCAAGCGAAATATCAACTTGAGACTGGCTAAAAATTAAATAGCTTAAATACAACAGTAAAGCAGGCTAGTCCTGCAATTAGTTTTAAAATGAAATAAAAGGTCTTAATTGACTGAAAATGAAACAAAAGGAGGCTAAGTTTGAAATAGTAGAACTGGCCAGTCCTTAAATACCAATGCAAGGACTGGCCATTAGTTAAATAAGCCCTAAAATGCTGAATACCTGACATAGGTAGGTCGAGTAAATCAACAATGGCACTAAGGGTATAAAAGGAAGCCAAAAAGGTAAAATGATGAATTGTATAGAACATATAGGGTTAAGGGAGTCATTTGTACCCATGATTTCTACAAGTTTGCAGAAGTTTAAGGGTATAATGGTCTCCCTAAAAAGGGAAATCTGCAAAAATCTTGAACCCTTATGGATACTTTGGTAAAAAGCTTTAAAAGGGAATCTAATAGAACCTTCCAGCACATGCTGGAAGGGATTTGGTAACTGAAATAGGGGTCTAAGTGTAAGGTTGATAATCTTAAAGGGGGAGAAGTGGGATTTAATCCCATTCTTTCTCCCCAAGTCATCAGCTCTTCTCACAACTATAAATACCACCAAAAAGAGTGTGATAGGGGCTGGCTTTTGAAGAAAATTTAAGACAAAATAGTAGTAATATAGCAATAGTCTTTTCCTGCATTATTTCGAGTGAAAACTTTGTGGTATTCATCTGTTCTTGTGGGTTTTGCTCGAGTGCTGCTTGGATTTATATTTTTGCTGTTGATGTGGTCTTCTATTTGCTGATATTCAACCATCACTGTTGCATTTACTGTTCGAGTCTTTTTGCTGTGCCTACTTGCTTAATCCCCTAGACTCATTGATTTCTCTTGTTGATTCAGGTACACCTCTGTTCGTTAGAAGCTGTAATGGTGATTTGGTTGAATGAAAATGAAGCCTCGGTTTAATTTTAGTGTTATTATGTACTGTATAGTTAAGTATTGTAGTAGCTATTTAGTATTATCTTAGAATTGTAGTATTGAAGTAGTATAGTATGCAATGGCACAAAAACAAAAACAATTGATGTAATAGATAGTTTAAAAGTGGTAGAGTAGTATAGATAGTGCATCGCCTAGTCTAAATAGGTAAAATTTTAAAATATAAGTAAACTAATATTAATTTCAAATTGCTAATCACTCATTCACAGTAGTTTCGTAAACCACAATTACATAGGTAACCACACTTAGTGAATCTACACTTAAACATAGGTAAGATCTGAAAAGGAAAAATGATAGATCAAGGTGTAATTCTTTCATAACTGGGGTTTAATGACTTTGTAATGAGCTAAGCTGTAGTAAAACCAGTAGTTTAATTATGCTAAAGTCTTTGAGCCACTTAGATGTAGGTATTCGAGTTACATTATTGAATGCTTAGACTGTTTTCGTAGTTAGCTTGTTTGGAAATCAAAACTCAGATCTGAGTAAGTTTTAAAAAGAGAAACGATAACTTGAGGTAATCATTAGTATAGGATTGGCTTCGAAAACATTTAACATGTTTATTCCTTATTAGTCAAGTAGTATAATAGTATAGCTGTAAATAACTCAACTTAGTTTCAGATAATTTAGATACTATAAATAATCAGTTGAATCACTCAATTTGGTCAAGTCTCATATATAATCAAATGATTTGTCTTAAATCTTTTAACTAGTAGATACTTAGATGTTAGTGTAAGTTCATTATTTGGAACCGAAAGTAGAAACAATCTTTTAAGTTCCCATGTACAGTAGATAGTTGAATCAGAGTTGATCTTGATAATTGGTGTACTGATTTTCCTTTATTGATAAATGAAAGTGCTATTTAATTTCCTTATTAATTCCAGATGTGTATGTTCTTCTTCAGTTATTTAGTTATATCATTATGGTTCTCATTTAGTTTGGGCCCAACAGGTAACATGAGCCTGAACTTTAATACAAAATTGACTGGGCTGCTGAGCGAAAACTTGAAAACAGCCTGGGTCCTTGAGACCTGGGCAGACACGCCCATTTGAGTAATAAACCAAGAGCCCAGGCCCAATGGAGAAAAATAAAAGTGGCCTGGGCTTGATATTGAAATAACAATTTGGCTAAGGAAAAAACATATGTAGAAAAGTATAGTTAAACAATAGGGTTGAGCCTTAAAATATAATGGGGACGAGCCTCGCACAACACCAAATAGCGGGGCCCCCTTTAGTAATGAAATAATCTATTTAATAGACCCGGGAAGGCTACTAGCAAACTCCATAGCCTCACCCAAAATAATTAAAAGTCGATAGACTCTATTAGGCACGACTTAATATACCTTCCTTATGAACGAGTGTGCACTTGGTGCAACTCAAATCCTAAATCCCGGCAAAGCCAAAAATGTACCAAAAGTCACATGCATACTGGTTGCAGTGTGACTCGAGGTGCATTTTTACGATGTCGCAATTCTGTAAAGTATTAAAGTAAAAGCACATATGTATTGTTAAAATCTATTACAAAGTCAAACAAGATTCGAGAACGATAATTGAGCGACCGTGCTAAAACCACGGAATCCGGGAATGCCTAACACCTTCTCCCGGGATAACAGAGTTCCTTATCCAGGTCTTTGTTTCGTGGTTGTAATAACAGAGTCAACTTCCTCGGATTCGGAATTAATTGATGACTTGGGACACCCTTATTTTCTCAAGTGGCGACTCTGATAATTTTAACAAAAATCCCAAACCGATTGTCCTTTAAATGGAAAAACACCTTCCTCTTTGCTATTATATCCGTCCCGGGTATTTGAACATCAAGGTATACCCTACGAATCTTTCCAAACGGATCAGTACAAAAGCCTCTATTCAGGCATATATTTATGTGGGGTAGTAAAAAGGGAGGTGTGACAAGCACTGCCCGAGTCCTTTGAGACCCTTAGGGAACTTTGACACGCCAAGTTTTGAGAATGACTTTGAAACATGGCCTCTTAAGGCGATTTATTCTATAACTCAGGGAGGAACCAAGAATCAGGCTTCCTCTGGTTGTACCTTTTTTACATACTTTTGATGTAATTCGGTATTTTTGGTTTGTAATAATTTGTAATAAAAACTCGGAGATGGCTAGTGAAAAAGGGTTGGGTAATTATGTGTGATGACCCGACCCATCGTCTAAGGTATTATCGCCTCGTTTTCCCTGTATTATGTTTCTATATGTTTCAATATCAGTATTTGAGTTGATCGGGTAGAATTGGATTGATTTTAGTTGGAAATGAGACACTTAGTCTCTTTTAAGAAGGCTTAAATTGGAAAAGTCAACAAGAGGTTGACTTGTGAGTTAGAAGGCTCGTAATTGAAATCTGATGATTCGGTTAGCTCCGGGTGATGATTTAAGGCTTAGGAGCGCAATCAGAAGTAATTTTGGAGGTCCGGTGAAGAAGTTAGCCTATTTTGGCGAAGTTAGTATTTTGGCGACTTCCGGTTGATAGGTGATATTTTGATCCGAGGGTCGGAATGGAATTCTGAGAGTTTCTATAGCTTTGTTAGGTGATTTGGGATATGTGTACAAAATTTCAGGTCATTCGGACGTGGTTTGGTTGGATTTATTATTAAATGCGTGTTTTGGGAGTTTTAGAAGAACTTAGGCTTGAATTTCATGTAATTTGATGGTCTTGGCGTTGTTTGATGCATGTCGATGATTGGAAAAAATTGGTATGATGTTTTAGGAGGTGTTGGTATTTTTGGATGATGTCCCGGGGGACTCGGGGTGATTTCGGATGGTTAACGGGAATTTTTGATGTTGGAAAACTTCATAATAGGCGAAGATGTAAATGAGTGTGCAACAAACTGTGCGTCATTTGTAGGCGTATACAGAAAGTTATGACCATCTCACTGGGCATGTGTCGGTAGCGTGGCCTTAGCACGGGAGAGCTAGTAGCCCGCATTAATGGGGTTATATTATGCCTCAACTAGCGCGAGCGCGCTAGTAGCAGGCCCTAAATATACCTAAGGACGGGAAATGAAAGAACTTGAGTCATTTCTCAAGCCTAGGGCTTCCCCAACACCCCCAATTCGACCAAGGCACTCAATTGCACTCCTAAGGTAAGCTTTTAAATGTGCTTTCATGGTGATTTCTCTTCTCAATCTCTAGTTACAACATGATTTTGGTTGGATTTCATAGGATTTCTTCAAAATCTCAAGAACACCCCAAAGTTGTCTTTCAAGATTTGATCTACAAGAGGTAATCCTACACCTTAGACTTACACATATGGTGTTATTATGGGAATATGAGTATGAATAGTATTACAACTTATTGTATGGTTGTTGGAAGCCATAAATCCCAAATTTGAATACATGAACATGGTAGGGATTTAAATGTGTATATTTGTTGGAATTTTGTTGGTGTGGGTGTGAATGGTTGATCACACACGTGATGTTAGGAGTATAAATTGCTAAAGAAGGATAGAGAGATGAATTGTTGGTTAATGGTGATAGTTGGATGAACCAATGCTATTGTTAAGAGGTGTAAATATTTATTCCTACAAGATGTTTGATAATAGGCCTAGATGGCACAAGTTATGGGATTTATGACTAATATTGGCCCTATTGAATGTGGTATTGTAGATTGAAGTTACATAACTGTATTGGATCATTGTAGTATCATTAAGGGGCAAATTTCAGATGTGTATGGCTAAAACCCCATCTTTTAGAAATTGAACTTCATCGATGTTTGTATAAATTTGGATATATTGGAAGCGCGAGGAGGCCGGTTGAGGAGCAAAGGCATTGCAGACTAGAATTCTCGCCTGTTCGAGATTCGGCATCCAAGGTGATTGAATTGCGAGGCAAGCGCAAGGCGGACTAAGGCTTCTACCAACTGGAGGTGAGTAGTTTGTGTATATGGTAGCATGAGGGTTCGAAACCCCGGCTTAGCACATTGTGACGATAGTAGGGCGTGGCTTACACCCCGTGGTAAGTGCGGGATTGATTGTGACTGGGGATTGGGACTTAGTCCATCCCGAATGAGTATAATATGATATTAGTGGTTGAAAAACACTGTGTTTGATATAATTGTGGGCTGCAAGCCGTGTTTGGGGACTTTTGCCGACCTGTAGTATCCCTAGTGGATAGTTATATACGTGATAGCTATACTTGGTTAATCACTGATCTCAGTCCTGGTTTGAAATCACCGTGTTGAAATGCTAATTCACCTGTTTTGCAAAAATTAAATAAAAGTTAATGTATTTTCATAATATATAAACTGGAACTGGGAAATAATTAATTTGAGCTGTTGTGTGACTTATATACTTGTTATGGACTGAGGATGGATCGGGCTGCATGCCGCAGTGGTTGATAGGAGGATCGGGCTGCACGCCACAGCGGTATTGCGCTTCGGTTGTAGGAGCCCCTCCGGAGTATGTACACAACCCTAGTGAGCGCCGTCGATGTTAAATGGATCGGGCTACACGCCGTAGCGGTTATGTGCATTTTATTGCATTCTTTGTCTCTGGATTATCAATGATAGTTGTAATGTACTATTGTTGTTGCTAGTTCGTAGGAGGAATCGGATTGTAGTTTAGCTTCATTTTGTGGTATTCTATGGATTTCATGCTTTCAGCTACTTGTATATATTTATTACTCACTGAGTACTTAGTACTCATCCCTACTCCCTGTACCTTTGTGTGCAGATTCAGGTACAAAGGAGGGATAGACGAGCACTCCAACTTTTATTAGTATTTAATCGAGTTGCTGAGGTAGCTGCTGGCGTTCGCAGGACCTGGCTTCTCTTCTTATTCCAGTTTTCCTTTGTATATACATTATTCAGACTTGAATATTTGGTTTAGATATTGTTATCCGATCATGTTTAGAGGCTCTAGACTCGTGACCTTAGATCTTTGGGGTGACTATTCAGTTTAACTTTATTGTTGATAATAACATCCAGGTAATTGATTTGAGCTTCATCCTCGGGATGAGAGTGTAAATGGTCGGGCTTGCCTAGCAGTTGTGTTGGGCGCCATCACGACCGGGATTGGGGTCATGACAAGTTGGTATCAGAGCCTAGGTTACTAGGCCCACGAGTCTTGAGCCGGTTGGTAGAGTCTCGTGGATCAGTACGAGGATGCCTGTACTTATCCTCGAGAGGCTGCAAACCTTTTAGGAAAACACTTCACATTTCTTAGAATTGTTATCGTGCGTACTTGATTCAGCTTGAGATATAATCTTTGAAATTCCTTCCACACGTCTGTGCACGCTTTGAGCACTCAATAATATAATTTCCTTGAGGGCTTGTGATTCCCCGATCGAGGGGCGAGATATAATCTCTGTGAGTTTATGTTGGGCCAGTCAGGAGGACTTGAGGCCAGATCTTTGTCTATGACATGAGCACCAAGGTGCTGATTTTGTGAGCTGGTATTATGAAACTTATATGACCGGTATTGTCCCTAACCATGGAAATGGAAGCTTAATAATGTATGAGCTGTCAAATGTTAGATTCTTATTGTAATCTATTGTGTAGCCCCGATCTATGGGCGTGGTGAATATTTATCATATCTCTTAGTTGGAAGGTAAAGTGCCTTACATATAGTAAAATGCGTTTAGACTCAGGAAGACTAAAGTGATTATGCTATGTGTATCCTGGTGGAAGGTGTTGTATTGAAATAGTAGATTGAGGCAAAGTAGGTGGGTTGATTCTTAGGTATAATTGAAAGGTATTTGATATGTGTTATGATTCGAACAGGTGCAACGCATGTTCAGGTATCAATTGTGATAATATGATTCGTATAGTACTGAGATTAATGTTGTTGATATACATTGTGGTGTCTTGACGAGTTGTGGACGTATTATTAGGATGGTTTGGTGATTCTCTGGCAGGTGGATAGGCCATATTACAAAGGAAACTCTGCCGAAATTTTTGGAAAATTTGAGACATAGGAAAGATTATGTCACCTAAGGAATGGGCTTAGCGGTGGTGTGTGTATAAATGCAAGAATTGCAGAAGAGTCAAGGTCTCTGATGATTCGAGTCTCTGTCAAGGCTTGTAAATGACTTGAGATTAGTCTCACTATAACATTGTGGCATCATTTGAGTAAGAATGACATAGGTGGCTAAAAGTGCTTTGATGTATGGCTCCGAACCAAGTTGGGGAGGCTGTTATTGATTAACTGATTGCGTTGTTGTGTGCTATGTTGGTGCTGTCTCTAAGTATGTTGGGAAAATTATGATAAAGGTCATGGTGCTTCGTAGATGTGAAGAAATACTAGGATGATTTGAACTGCTGTTGGTAAAGAATGTCCGGTGTATAGAAAGAAAGATAGCTAATTGCATCTGTATGCAATCATGTTCTGCGATGTCAGAGTTCTAACAAGTCACGAGTGGTTCTGTTCAATAAGAAAGTTGAATAACAATTGAATAAGGGTGAATGCCGCCCGAGAATGATTTTGCGGTGTTCAAGAATTTGCTTGTAACAGTTAGGTGTCTTAAGATTGTGTATATGGCTAAAGATGGTGGTTTCATTAGATGAGGTCAAGACTTGTGCTATATTATGTGATGATGGGATTCTATGTATCCGTATTAGAAGGTGATGATGACGAATTCAAAATCGCAGGAAGTTCCTCAAGTTAAGTATTGTAGAATGTGGTACTTCTGGGAAACATTGAGAGAGAATTCAGTGCCATATAGGTTTTAGACCGTGTGATCTTATGTATGAGTCTCGTGTGGTAACGTAACTTGAGATATTGTGGTGCTACAGTAAAGGCTAATATTAAATTAAAGATGAATCAGAAAGGAAATTGGGTAAATGGAACAACTTGTCGATAAACTGAAACGGTGTGATAAGCATACGATTAATTCCTGGCATGTGTTCGAAGTAATGAGTCTTGCAGATATTGTGCAACAATGCTCTTGAGTGTTGGCAGTTACGTAGCTCGATGTGGGTAGAAGGACTCAGTCCTGTCAGATAAACATGAATTGGAAGAAAGAGTTTGTGATGTGTTTTACCGTGGTTTGAAAATGAGTGTATTTCCTGTTGGTATGCGAAGCTGGGAATGTGTAATGACTTTTCATCTATATGGGATAATGAAGGTCCTTGACTAGTTGAGTGCGTCGATGTTTTTGGCGTAGGAAAGGAATAGAAGTTTCCATGTTATCTTAGTGTGGTATGGTATATACGATATGTTATGAAAAGTTGATAATGGCATGTTCAAGGTTTTGAGATCAGTTCACAATATATGGGAAGTCATTAAAAAAACATTGAGCAGCGCGGGCAGCTGCAGGTGATTTAAGAATCGATCTTTCTAGTGATTAGGGAAAAAAATGAAACTGCTATTCTAGTGATTTGGCAGGGTATATGGTCAAAAAGGGACAAAGTACTGTAAACTGATAATACCTAGTGGTATGGTTGTATTCTCTTATTGGATCGACTGTGATGATTGAGTTGATGATGGCATAAGGAAATTTCTAAATGACTCTCGTGGTATGAATGGATGCTTGATGTGTGTTATGTATTCGTACAGTGGAGTGTGGGATCAAGCATAGTGATTCATGTGTTATATAGGTAATGGAGACCAAACATTCTCGTAATCTGCCTATGCAGTAGTTGTATATCGAGTGTATCGGCATCGGGTAGCGATTATTGGAAATTGGAAGCCCTAGTGGCTCTCTCTTAGCTTGATATGATGAATTTAGGTTATGATACTTGATTTCACACTAGTTGTGATAAGTTAGGTCGTCTAGACTAATGTGATATGGACTATGTCTGAAATGGCACAAATTGCTTAGCAGGGTGCATCAGAGTATGCTCCAGCAAGGTAGTTGTACCCAAGACCAGCGGGCGGCTAGTAGGTATTGCTTTGTCGGTTGGGCCTTTATGGTGGATATCAGTGCAGAGGTTTTTACTACTGATTCAGTTCCGATATTGGGAAACTTTGTCGGATGCGTTTCTCGTGGCCGAGCTTGAGGCTATATATGTTTATTGTAATGAGCAATTTGACTCGGTGTGCAATTCTTTTGCGAGATTTATGCGTGGATCGGGTGGCACGCCGCCACGGGTTATTTGGATCGGGTGGCATGCCGCAACAGGTATGGTATATGGATCGGGTGGCACGCCGCCACAGGTATGTTAGTTGAGCAAGTTGAATGCCATAGCCGTGTGACATGGAGCAGAGATTTTCCATAGGTTACCTTGCGTAATATACTTCCTAGTCTCTGAGGAAAGTCAGTGTTGGGTGTCGCTCAACAAATGGCACATCGGTTGTGTCCTTTCAGGATTTGATAGCGTATATCAATTGTATCACCGCAGGTATGATTGGTTGCTTGAGTTCAGACCTAGATATGTGTGTGGCTGACCGTTTTGAACATGGTGGCTTGAGGTGCTCCAAGAGTAGTAGTGTCGGATGGAATCATGAGCTATGGCAAGGCCACGTGATGTCATGACCGTTCGAGGAGGATTCAAGTACCCCAATTCTATGATGTGAGACGAGGTCTCGGTTATATGTTGTTATGGTATTGAGGAATGTGAATTACAGCGCTTTTGTGTGACTCAGATGTCATGATTCGAGTGTGTTCAAATCGTTTCTTATTGGAGCCTGTGTTGTGCTCGTTGTGGCATAGGTAGATGCTGAGGTGTCATGTCACCAGTGTTGTGTGTTATAATCGAAACGATCGTTGGAGTCATTAATGAGTGCGAGCCTATTTGATCTCAGCTCGTTAGAAAGGTAATATCAAGGTTTGGCTCCGAAATCTATTGTGGTATCAGTTAAAAGGGAAATGGATTCATGAATGGTTGACTTGAGAGATTGGTTTGATATATCGCGTGTTCGGTTGCCGTGAGCAGGATATGAAGGTGTTGGAATAAGACTCTATCTAATGAGAAAGGTTTTTCTACTAGTATTTGGTTATTGTGGCTAATTGTTGTGATTAAGATATGATTTTGGAAAGTGCAATGTGGTTTATGGTTCAGATAGACTGTGGAAATTCAGTTATACTGTGTTATCGGACTTATCATAGATAGGGTGAAGTTGTATCACCCCTAGTATATGCTTGGTAAGGCTATTCAGCTATTGGGTTGCTTCTAGTACAACTCAGGGTCCGCTTGAGGACGAGCGTCAATATATGTTGGGGAGAATGTGATGACCCCACCCATCGTCTAAGGTATTATCGCCCCATTTTTCCCATATTATGTTGCTATATGTTTCAATATCAGTATTTGAGTTGATCGGATAGAATTGGATTGATTTTAGTTGGAAATGAGACACTTAGTCTCTTTTAAGAAGGCTTAAATTGGAAAAGTCAACAGGAGGTTGACTTGTGATTTAGAAGGCTCGTAATTGAAATCCGATGATTTAGTTAGCTCCGAGTGATGATTTAAGGCTTAGGAGCGTAATCGGAAGTAATTTTGGAGGTCCGGTGAAGAAGTTAGCCTATTTTGGCGAAGTTAGTATTTTCGCGACTTTCGGTTGATAGGTGAGATTTTGATCCGAGAGTCATAATGGAATTCTGAGAGTTTCTATAGCTTCGTTAGGTGATTTGGGATATGTGTACAAAATTTTAGGTCATTCGGACATGATTTGGTTGGGTTTTTATATTAAATGCGTGTTTTGGGAGTTTTAGAAGAACTTAGGCTTGAATTCGATGTAATTTGATGGTCTTGGCGTTGTTTTATGCATGTTGATGATTGGAACATGTTGGTATGATAATTTAGGAAGTTTTGGTATTTTTGGTTGAGGTCCCAGGGGCCTCGGGGTGATTTCGGATGGTTAACGGGAATTTTTGAAGTTGGAAAACTTCATAATAGGCTAAGATGTAAATGAGTGTGCATAAGACCTATTTTAAACAATTATATCTCCCGTTATATAAACATTTGTGTGACCCACAACCTATCAAATTAAATCCCTTTGAGTCTAGTTTCCAACGCAACAATCTGTGCGTCATTTGGAGGTGTATACAGAAAGTAATGACCATTTTACTGGGTATGTGTCAGTATCACGGCCTTAGCGCGGGAGCGCTAGTAGCGCGCGCTAATGGGGTTATATTCTGCCTCAACCCGCGCTAATGTAGCGCGGGCGCGCTAGTATCAGGCACTAAATATACCTAAGGACGGGAAATGACAGAACTTGAGTCATTTCTCAAGCCTAGGCTTCCCCAACACCCCCAATTCGACCAAGGCACTCAATTGAACTCCTAAGGTAAGCTTTTAACTGTGTTTTCATGGTGATTTCTCTTCTCACTCACTAGTTACAACATGATTTTGGTTGTATTTCATAGGATTTCTTCAAAATCTCAAGAACACCCCAAAGTTGTCTTTCAATATTTGATCTACAAGAGGTAATCCTACACCTTAGACTTACACATATGGTGTTATTATGGGAATATGAGTATGAATCAAGTATTACAATATATAGCATGGTTGTTGGAAGCCATAAATCCCCATTTTGAATACATAAACATGGTAGGGATTTAAATGTGTATATGTGTTGGAATTTTGTTGGTGTGGGTATGAATGGTTGATCACACACGTGATGTTAGGAGTATAAATTTCTAAAGAAGGATATGGAGATAAAATGTTGGTTAACGGTGATATTTGGAGGAACCAATGCTATAGTTAAGAGGTGTAAATATTTATGCCTACAAGATGTTTGATAATAGGCCTAGATGGCACAAGTTATGGGATTTATGACTAATATTGTCCCTATTGAATGTGGTATTGTAGATTGAAGTTACATAACTGTATTGGATCATTGTAGTATCATTAAGGGGCGAATTTCAGATATGTATGGCTAAAACCCCATCTTTTAGAAATCGAACTTCATCGATGTTTGTATGAATTTGGATAGGTTGGAAGCGCGAGGAGGCCGGTTGAGGAGCAAAGGCGTCGCGGACTTGAATTCTCGCCGGTTCAAGATTCGGCATCCGAGGTGATTGAATTGCGAGGCAAGCGCAAGGGGGACTAAGGCTTCTACCGGCTGGAGGTGAGTAGTTTGTGTATATGGTAGCCTGAGGGTTGGAAACCCCAGCTTAGCACATTGTGAGGACCCCGTGGCAGGTGCGGGATTGATTATGACTGGGGATTGAGACTCAGTCCATCTCGAATGAGTATAATATGATATTAGTGGTTGAAAAACACCGTGTTTGATATAATTGTGGGTTGTAAGCCGTGTTTGGGGCCTTGTGTTGACCTGTAGTATCCATAGGGGATAGTTATATACGTGATAGCTATAATTGCTTAATCACTGATCTCAGTCTTGGTTTGAAATCACCGTATTGAAATGATAAGTCACCGGTTTTGCAAAAATTAAATAAAAGTTAATGTATTTTCATAATTTATGAACTGGAATCTGGAAATAAATAATTTGAGTTGTTATGTGACTTATATGCTTGTTGTGGACTGAGGATGGATCGGGCTGCACGCCGCAGCGGTTGATATGAGGATTGGGCTACATGCCGCAACGGTATTGCGCTTGGGCTGTAGGAGCCCTTCCGGAGTCTGTACACACCCCAGTGAGTGCCGTCGACATTAAATGGATCGGGCTACACGCCATAGCGGTTATGTGCATTGCATTGCATTCTTTGTCTGTGGATTATCTATGATAGTGGTAATGTACTGTTGTTGCTAGTTCGTAGGAGGAATCAGATTGTAGTTTAGCTTCATTTTGTGTTATTCTGTGGATTTCTTGCTTTCAGCTACTTGTGTATATTTATTACTTACTGAGTACTTAGTACTCACCCCTACTCTGTGCACCTTTGTGTGCATATTCAGGTACACGTAAGGGATAGACGAGCACTCAAACTTTTATCAGTATTTATCCGAGTTGCTGAGGTAGCTGCTAGTGTTCGCAGGACCTGGCTTCTCTTCTTATTCCAGTTTTCCTTTGTATATACATTATTCAAACTTGAGTATTTGGTTTAGATATTGTTATCCGATCATGTTTAGAGGCTCTAGACTCATGACCCTAGATCTTTGGGGTGACTATTCAGTTTAACTTTATTGTTGATAATAACATCCAGGTAATTGATTTGAGCTTCATACTCGGGATGAGAGCATAAATGGTCGGGCTTGCCTAGCAGTTGTGTTGGGCGCCATCATGACCGGGATTGGGGTCATGACATTATGCATGCTTAAGGGTAGAAAACATGCCTATAGGATTTGCATATTCAATTTACATTTAGAAATCGTGTCTATAGGATCTTGCATGATCAACCCTATGTTCAGAAACCATGTCTATAGAACTTACTTTAAATCCTGCATATTAAACTTCACGTCTAGATAACCTGCCTATAAGAATTATCTAAAGTTCTGCACGTTTGTCACCATTTCGATATCATGTTCTTAGCGTCATATTGGTTATAATCCGGCATCATGTTCATAATGTTAGAATTAGTATAAAGTATAAAAATCATGCCTATTGGAATTCCTAAGTAAAGTCCACCTTGTTTCCATGGTCAACTAGATATCATGTCTCTAGGGACTGAATCAGCAACTAGATATCTTGTATATAATGATTTAAAATCAGTAATCTTAGATATCATGTTCATAGGAATGAAAATCAGCAATAATAGATACCATCATCTGTACAAATTTAAACTAGTCTAATTTAAAATTAGTCTTTTCTAAACTCATTTTTAAGTAACTAAATCCCTTCCCATTAACACAACTTAGGAAAATGCTTATAGGCTCTACAATCACTCTTTTTAGTTCGTTACTGATTTTCCATATTTAGAATTAGTAATAGACACCATGTTCCTAAGGACTCACCTAAACACTTAGGCAAGCCTTAGGTAATAACAACAATATAACTGAATCCTCCTCTATTAATTAGTATAGTTACAACGAGCAGGCGGGATTGATTCCTGCTTACTAACTGAGTCATGTAATAGACCACGTCTGTTTCAACAACAATAATCTCCTTTCCTTAAGTATTTTTAGAGTCAGACTTTGCTTGTTGTTTAAATCATGCTATTTGATCGCTTTGTTTGTGGAGGTACATATGAGCCTTCAGTGTTTATGTGCTTCCCCTTTAATGTGCAGTCTTATATGTTTTGTATGTCCCCTTAGATTTTTCACCTTTGAAATATTAAGTCAGCCTAATATCCCTCCCTTTTAGTATTAGTAGTCCTAAGTGCCTCTGGGACTGATAGGTATGGGACGGGTAATAGCATGCAATAGTGGTTGAGACCAATCTGTGCTTTAGTACCTTAACGGTGTGGGAAGGGGTTGATATGGATATGATGACCAGTTCGCTAATACCACACATAGCTACTATTTTTAAGAGTGATTACCGGGTACTGCATTGATGTGATCCATATTATAAATAAACCTAAGACCCTACTCCCTTTCTTTTCCTTTTCTTTCAAAGTATTATAACTTTTTTTCAAAATCATCCTTTTAATAATTGCTCTTTCAAACATTGTCTTACTTTCAAACACTTGTGTATTGAAATCCCCTTTATTTGAGATTTATCTGTTTAAGTGGTAATTGTGCCAAATTCACAAATAACAATCTAGCTGGTAACCATACTAGTGGATCTTGAGGGGTGTCTAACACCTTCCCCTTAAGATAATTTCAATCCCTTACCATATCTCTGGTTATCAAGCAAACTTCGAAATAAACCTTGAAGATGTCCTAATGCACCATAAATCATTAGGTGGCGACTTTTCCAAAATGCAAAACCCAGTTCCATAGTTATATTATAACCAAAATGCATTAAACCAATTTTCCCGACGCGGGGAGGGTAAAAAGGGGGCGTGACACTAGTTACATTCAAGGTCTAGTAAACATGGAAAATCAAGCTCCAATGGACGAGGTGGGAGCAATGTATATCTTTAATGAGTCCCAGCATGCTTTGAATCGGGTAATCCTTAACTTTCTTTGTTAACACATGTCTTCATTCTTGTGTTTTTCTCTCCTTGCCTAATTCATTTCCTTCAGTTTGTGTAGGCCTCTTTATCATGAGGCTTTCTTTAAGTTTCGAACAGATTTGAGCCGATATGAGGCTGAAATTCAATGGCTTACCGAGGAGAAAATTGATCTCATGCTTCAATGTGAGCAGAAAGAAAAAGAAATCAAAGGCCTCTGAGTTGAGCTGGTTGTGGCCGAAAAATAACAAAGCGAATAGAACGAGCATATAAACAAAGTCTTAGATGCTTATGGACTCAGTTTGGGAGTAATGGCTAATGATTCGATCTCATAGGTCTAGCGGCACCACAAAAGGACCGTGCAACTTAGAGGAGAGGTAGATAAGGTGAAGGCAGAGACTACAATGTGGAACCAAAACATGGACCGCCTTGCCTCAGAGAAGATGTTGCTCATCTAAATTATCCTCAAACGAAATCCAACTCCATGAAATGAAAGAGAAGAACTTGGAACAAGCCAAGAAAATAGAGGAGCTATAGGCTCGGTTGGTCACGGAGCTTGTAGCGGCAAAATCTGAGGCTGAGACGGCTAAGGCTGATGTTGATACGATCGTGGATGTCTATCGATATGATGCAGAGGTGCTCAAGATCAATCAAAAGAAGGTTTCGATGAAGCTCAGACTCGAGCTTATTAGTTTCTGAGCATGTCAAGTGCTAGTCTCGAAGAGAGACTCTTGAAGAGATTCACGCTCGCGGCTTTGACCTTGCTGTCAAGATCAAGAATGTGAAGGAGCTTGAGGTTAAAGCCAAAACATTGTTATCCTCTGATGATGTTGATTTTGGGAGTGCGAGTGGATTCGAGAGCAGAGAAGATCCCGATGAAAAAGATGTAGCTCCCGGGGAAGCTTAGGCACTTAAGATTTTTATTTTTTGAATTTTTGTGTAGGACCCCGATCGGTCCTTGTAATTGTATTTTCATAGATATACAAGATTTATTTTCTCTCTAAACTGTCTTTATTTCAATTTTTGCCTTTTAAAAATTATGTTTCGTCCATGTTGTGAAAACATTCATAAGTACGAGGCTTGGGAATTTGATCGAAGTCGGACTAGTGTAGTCTTTATAATCCAGTGAGTACTTGATTGAACTCGAAGTAGGATCAACCTTAGGTTTTAGTTGAGAGTGGATGATTTCTTGAACTCAAAAAATGGAACGGTCCTTAGTCTATTGAATTAGGATGATATTGCCTCAAAAAAATGACTTTTTTCCCTTTTCGGCTTAAAAACGTTAATCATATAAAAATTTGTTATGCCGTAAAATGAAATAAGGTTGTTCGGAAGTTTGAACAATACGTTGTGTGCACGTGATTTTTGCCCTAAGCAATTAAATTCCAATATATATAAAAATAATACAAAAATGATTTTTGTTTTCAATTGTGTTATTTTTTTGAAATTAAAGTGTTTTGATTTGAAAATAAAATTAAAATGAAAATACAAAAGAAATCAATTATGAAAATATCACAAAAAATAGAAAATTAAGTAAAAATGCAAAAATACCGGAAAATAAAGTAAAAATGCAAAAAATATCGAAAATCAAAGAAAAAGATACAAAAATTGGAAAAATATAAGAAATACATCAGTGAAAATAAATACAAAAAGAAAAGTACAAAAATACAAAAGAAAATACAAGAAATTAAATAAAATGACAAAAAATACAGTGTATAATATCAATTTGGGCTAAATACATGAAATACATAGCCCAAATACACAAAATACGGACCAGGCCCAGGTCATTTTGACCAGTCTGCCTAGTTGTTAAACCAAATGACGCCACATAAATGATTAAATCTGGTGCGTTGATGCAAATGATCAATGGACCAAGTAAGGCAGTGCCTTTATAAGTGAAACAACGTCATACAAAAGAAGTAATCACAACTGTCTATTACACCTAATCAAACGGATGAGGCTGATGAACCATTAAAATGAAACGACGTAGTCTAGGTAATTAATCGTAACCGTTCAAGCACTTAATCTAACGGACCAAAGGAAACACCTCATTAAACTAAACGACTGCGTTTAAGGTCCAAATGATCCTATCCGTTCATCTGAGTGAATTCAACAGTTAGGAAGCAATGTTACAACTTCAGTATATATCACACCCTCTCCGTTCAATATCTTCATTATACACATAACCCTCCCTATCTCACAAACCCTAGCGCCTAGGTTTCTATCTTCCTCCACCACCGTCTCATGGAGACCATCGAAAAATCACCCCCAGCCTTCGTCTCCGGCTCAGGCCAAACCCCAAACACCTCCTCACCACCCAAATAACCTCCAAACCACCATAAACGCCGACCAAAAACCAATAGCCTCCCTTGTTATTGAAATCCCGATCACCAAAACCCTAGCCGACGACCTCCCAAAGTATGAACCAAAGTCCAAAATTAACACCCTTAAACCATCTTGAGGTGATCTACCACCTTATCTAGGTGGTTTCCCTCGAATAACCCCCAAACTCGTCGAATATTAGAAAAAAACTCGCCGTAACCCTACTCTGGCGAGTGCCAAAAACAAATCCCACCTCTAAAACACTACCCCAGGTCTCCAGACCACCCCTCACACACTCAAATCGAACCCCAAAGCCCTGTTTAAAAGATCCAGTACTCAGAAGACTAACCGTCTTCAAAGCTCTGCAAATCAAGAAAAATGAAAAGAATAAAGAAGAAAGAAAGAAGAAAAGAAAGAAAAGAAAGGAAAAAGGGAAAAGAAAAGCCTGAAAAAGCTAAGTATTCTCACATTTGTTATATGTTCTGAAAAAGTGTTTCTTTACATGCCTACTGTGTTTAACTGAACCTGTTTCTTATGCATACTTAACAATATGAATCTATCTCTACTTTTCATTCATACTTGTTCATGTGAGCCCTGAATCTTATACATGCCTAAAAATTATCTAAGTGTTCTTAGGGTTTTGATATTAACTACTCATGAATCGTGTGCTAGTTAGCCAGTTTTATGTGATTGTTCATTATATTCTGTCTCAATTGGGTTTTAGTTAGTTGAAATTCAACCATTATCAAATTTCTCCTATGAGTTTAGATTAATTAGAAATTGATTCGTGATTAAGGCTACATGTGCAAAACATCATGAATCTGGCTATATTTGTAACTTGATTTGTATGTGAGTTCATTCTGAACCTTTGAGTGCTTATGTTATTTGGGTTATGAGTATAAAGATCTTATGGCTACGTTTGTGAGTTAAGTCTGGGTTTTGATTTAATGGTCATGTTCTGAATAGTGGTCATGTTCTAAATATTGGTCATGTTTTAATAGTGGCTATGTTTTTTATAAGTGGTTATGCTCTGAAAGGTGGCTAATAATGAAAAGGGGTGTGGTCTAAACAGGTTAAGTTTTAAGACATGTCTCATTAATGGCTATTGGTTAAATAAGTGTTACCCTAGCTCTGCCAGACCTAAGGTAGGTCGGGTAATAATGATTAAATACAAGGGGTAAAAAGGGAAGGGTAAATGGCATTATTGTGATTAAATAGAGCCTATAAGGATAAAAATGAATTTAGTGCTTGGTATTTCTGAAATTACTTAAATAAAAGGGGTATACTAGGTAGTGTTAAAAGGGATTTGTGTAATAAATCTTAGCAAGTGGGGGTAATTGGGTAAAACCTGCGTAATAGAACCCAATATAACTGCCCCGAACCTTCTAGCAGGGGTTCTAGGGCATTTCGATACAATTTTAATGGACTATACTATAATTAATTGAAAAGAATAAGGGGAGGGAAATATAATTAACTTATTTTAAATTCCCCCCAAAATAACTATATAAATAGCCTTCTAATAAGCCTGAAAAAGGTCCAGATTTTGAAATAAAAGTTCAGAGAAAGAGTTCGAAAAATTCTGAAATTGAGAGTTAGACATTGATTGAGAATTAACGGTTTCACACATTAGAACAGCTGATTAACTTGAGTGCTATTCTGGGGACTTCTGTGGGCCGTTTCTTCACTAATTCATCTCGACTATGCTGGGTTCTCTAGTTTACTTGGGTTGATTTGCTGGGTTTCATATTTGGAGTTTTGGTAGCTGTTTGTTGTGATTGAATCATTTCACTGCTGTTGTTGTATCGTTGTTGTTGGTTGCTGACTATTTTTCTTCTCCAAACTCTAGACTCATCAATCTGTTTTAAGCCAGGTACACTACTTTGACCTGAAGTTGTAATGAGCTGTTGATTGGAGAAATGATATAAAATCGTGTTTATCTGAATTTTCGTGTATTTATATTCCATTATGTAGTTTAAAAGTACTTAGATCCTTGTAATTCATTTAGTACTTGGTTGTAATAATTAGTAGACTGGATATATGCTTTAATTCGATAGCAGCAAGATAAATAAGCTAGGAAGAGAAGAATCACTTAAATATCAAACTAAAACTAGTATAAGTTTAGTTAAATCGTTCAGATTTGAAACTAGCATAAACTGGACATGAAGTATTAATATTTGGGTGTTTCATGTTTCGAATCTGAATTAGTTAATTATATAAGTATAAGTAGTTTCGTACTTCAGACTGTGTTACTAATATTTTAGTTGATTTAGTTGTGAATTCATTTTACGATTCTGCAATTTGATCATAGTGATTCGAACATGTTTAATGAAAATTAGGACACTGTTGAGTCACATAAATATTCTAGTAGTGAATTGACAAAAACGATTTTTGCAATTAGTATTCTAGTAGTTGAATAATAACATTAGTGTAAATTTTTGTGTTAGGCATGTTAGTTAATCAGAGACGATTATATGAAAACAGGTGATTGCAAAATGCTTAGTTAACAATAATAATTGTCACATGTTCCTTAATGTATATGGTGAAATTGTTAATTAGTTATTATAATACTTCAAATATGAAAGATCAAGGCCTAAATATGAAATCAGGGCTTGATCGAAATGAGATGGCATTTATGCCTAAAAACGAAAAAGGAAACAAGTACTGGGTTGCAGAAGCCCAGTATCTCATGACAGATTACTGATCTGGCTCTTGGTCCAGGCCCAATAAAAAAATATGGTCTGGATGTTAGTACACATCAATATAGAGTTAATATAAAAACAAGTATATTTAGGGTGATAAAAATAGAAATAGAGAATATAGTATGCTTTAGAAAAACCTTAATAAAAAAGGAGACGAGCCTCGCCAAATGACAAAGGCATAGCTACGGGGCCCTCCATAATTTCCTATAAAAATGTTAGAAATTGGAAAGACCGTTTAGCAAATTCCACATTCTCTTCCCAAAATTAATAAGACGTAGACACCTTAGGGCACGATTTATAATAAATATACATTCCTAATACGAGTGCACATTTATGTGACTCAAATCAAAATCTCGGTGAAGCTGAAATGCATTAAGGTCACAGGCGTACAGGCTGCGGTGTGATTCGAAATGCATTTTCGCAACATCGCAAAATCCTAAAATTAACAAAATCGGAACATCAATAACATTTGAAACTAAGGCATATAAGGAAATAAAATATAACGAATACAGCAATTGAGCGACCGTGCTAGAACCACGGAATCCGGGAGTGCCTAACACCTTCTCCCAAGTTAACAGAATTCCTTATTCGGATTTCTAGTTTCACAGACTGTTAAACAAAGTAATAATTTCCTCGATTCGGGATTAAATCGGTGACTTGGGACACCACTATTTTCCCAAGTGGCAACTCTGAAATTTAATAAATAAATCACATTCCGACTGTCCTTTAAGTGGAAAAACTCATTCCCTGTTATTTTTATTATATCCCTTCCCGGGGTGTATTAGTAAATAGCGGGTATACGTAAAAAGGAGGTGTGACAGCTCTGGCGACTCTGCTGGGGATAAGAAACCCAGAACATTGATTCAGGGTTTAAGAATTAGAACTCGATTAAATTGTTGTTTTTTGTTTATATCTGATTACATTATATGTTTTGATCAACGTGCTACATGTTTACCGCTTTGATATTACGTGAACTCTACATATAAAATTGTGCCGGAAACCCTTCTCTTCTTATCTCCGGGGATGTGCTTACTGGTTGAGACTCACATTTCTGTTAAGTCAAAACCCAATAAGAAAATAGAGGCCGAATAAGTTACAAAGCTGGACGATCCCGCGGGTCCCCGGTACATAGCCCCCACCTCGATCCGAGTTGTCCACTGGGGTACACAGTCTAGTACCATGAAAAATAAGGATATTGAGCCAAGATTTAGGACGTTTATTTGCATTATGTCTGACTTAAGGGACTCGACACAGGGGTTGGGTCCGTCTAGGATAGGTGACCCGGAAATCAAAGACCGAGCATGATTATATGTTGCATTTATTTTATCCTAGATTATTATGCTGACCGGCTAAATACCTAAAAACAAAAAGAAAGAAAATTTTAGAATAGAAATACAAAAATATTGACTAAATGCTGTCGAAAGTTTGAAAAGAAAGTTTGAAAACAGTTGGAACAATTTTGTCAAAATAATTGGTCGTAAACAGTTTGACCGAACTACGCAGGTTTGATTCTCACGAGTAGGCGAGATACGTTGGCAACCCTCATCGGGTCCAACCACACCCTATCAAAAAATAACCAAAAAATGTCGAATTTTTAGTTTCCAATAAAATAAAAGTGATGCCGTTTTTGAAAATAGCCGAATGTTCGAAAGGACGCTGGAAGGCTGTTTGTGAAAAAATGGCCGCTTTGAAGTCATTTTTTCTTTTAAAATAATAGCCTAGAAATACTTATGGAAAAGTTTGACTCATTTGAAATAATAAAAACTGTCCTTGAAAAGATTTTTCTTTTTGAATAATTCGCTTTTAATAATTGTGCAGGATGAGCACAATAAAACAATGAACCCTTTGCACTAATGAACAAGATCCCTTTGGAGTTGCGATTATGGTGGAATCATCTAGGCCAAGATGGACAGGATTGGGTCAACAAATATTTAAAAGATCTTACTGGGCTGCTAAACATAGTACCTCGGGGTGATATTATCCGAGCTCTACTTGCCTGCTGGGACCCCGCACATAATGTGCTCCACTTCTCGAATTTTGAGCTTACTCCGACATTGGAGTAAATTTCTAACTACATCAAGAAGGGCGAGGTTCCCTTAAAAGACAAGTACCCGATTGCTCCAAAAGCTATTACTGTGCACAGATTCCTCGACACCTTAAAGATTGCCAGAAATGTTCACAATGAAGACTTGGTTCACGGGTTCTGCACTATGAACTTAGTATACCGCAGATATGGCCACATTGGAGGATTCAATGATCCAACAAACAAACTCTGCAGCAAAGCGAACCGGGCTAAGTGGGAGGAACACAGGCGTTTCGCCTTTTTGGTAGCCTTTTTGGGATTGATCATATTTTCGAGGAAAGATGGGAATATTGACATTAGAGTTGCCGGAATTGCCAGTACTCTCCTTGTACAGGACAATAGAATGTTGGCACCAATAATAGTGGCCGATATCTTTCGTGCTCTCACGGCCTGCAAAGCGGGACAAGATTTCTTCGAGGGGTGCAATTAACTTCTTCAAATGTGGATGCTAGAGCATTTATGCCTCCACCCTCAGTTTTTAAGCAATGGATTTTCTAAGAAGACGTGTATCGAAGAATTCTACGTGAGGACAAAAGAGATCAAGTTACCAGAAGGGTCGAAGGGTTGGATCACATATTTACGATCACTGACTGCTAGCCAAATATAATAGGAATATTGATGGTTGCCCCTCAACGAAGTTATATATATATATGCCAGCGGAAGGGTCGTATTTTTTGTTAATGGGTCTCAAAAGCATCAAACGTTATGCGCCATACCTGGTACTAAGGCAACTCGGAAGATATCAGGTTGTGCCGAAAGATGGTGACCTCAGCCTTCAAGCAATAGAAATTTGTCCTGATGGGCAATTGCCGGAAAAAAAATTTGGCAAATATGGAATAAATGCCAATGTCTTAGAATAGACACTTGTGTGAGAGATCGGGCTAGAAGAGAAGTATCACTGAGATATTCCGCATGGTACTATAGAGATGTTGAGCATAAGAGATTGATGAAGAGGCCTCATATTCAAGAGTTTGCCGAGTAGTCTAAGGAACAAAAAGATTGGATGGCCAAGAAAATTAATATCGAGCCAAAATCAGCGTGTTGGAAAAACAATTCCAGGACCTCACATTCGAAAGCAGCTTACAAGCAGCAGCCGATGAGGGTGAAAAGAAACAGCTGAGAAAAGAAAATGAAACTTTGAAGGCTCAGATTGTAAAAATGAGAACAACAACCCAAACCCCAGTTCGACTTGCCCGGGATGAGAAGCTAATTGAATATCTACGGCGCAAGGTGAACGATTATAGATTTGATTTAGATAAAGCTAAGAAATAATTAGTTGGGGTTCAGAAACAATTTTCCAAGAATGCCGAAGAAAGAGCTCGGATGGTTCGACAGTTGAAGGATGAACATAATATTGAAGTAGCCCGATTGAGGAAGAAGATCGTCACAGCCGAGGTCAAAAATAGTAAACAAACCAAAGAATTTGATGTAAAGAGAGAACATTGCTACATGGCCATGGCTCGATTAGAATTTGAGCTACAACAACTTCAAAAGAAGAACCAGCAAACCTTAGATGCTCGTGCCGAACAGATTGGTAGGTTGCTTCAAGAAAAAGGGGTCATTAGGGAAAGAATTGTCAACATTGCTCAATACATTACGCGGAAAATCCCAACTGTGCGAGGATATGAATCAGTCAACATTTATTGCAGCAGCAATGATCTTTGTGAAACAAGTAATGACCGACCTGGACAAACTCCAAAAGGGATTAGCATATAGGCCCGCAGTAAGACTGAACGATGTCTCGCGGGCACTAGGAGCTTTGATGTATTAATAGGAAATGCATTTTTGTATTTGTATTTTTCCGCATTTAGAAAGTTGTAGTACAACAGTATCTTTTGTAATCAATGTTTGAATATCAATGAAAATTAAAAAGAAAGTGGCATTATTTTTCACTTATATGCAAATTGCTTGAGCGATATGCAAACATATAGGATCGAAAAAACGAAAAAAAGAGAGGAAAGTAAAAAGAAAAAATAAGAAAAAGAAACAATGAAAGCAATGAGAGGAGGAAACAAAAGAAAAAGAAAAGCGGGAAAAAGAAGATTGGTGGATTAAAAGAAGAATAATGCCGGGATGATGCATAGTTACTAGGCAAAAGTTGCGTTTTTAAAACTTGTGATGTTTATCCATTATGATCTAACTATTAACAAGTATTTGTTGTTGATGAGTATCAGATAAAACATTTAGCAACTGGCATTCTGGCATATCACAACTATAACACTCGTTCTAAAAGCATGTGATTCACATCCAAGCAACGGTCGTAGTCAATATAATCCGGTCAATTAAGTCCAGAGTTGATCCCACAGGGAATCAACCTACCAACTGCAACTTTCACAACCCAAGAACACTTCTGAAGCAGCTTCCCAAAATTTGAATATATTTTTGTGGAGGTTTTCTAACAACTAACTTTTGCAAGAATTAAAGACTTGAATAAAAGAATTAAATATTGGGTAAAGAATAAAAAGAAAGACTAAGGTATTGATTTCCCCTATTGATGGAATCCCTTTTGTTTATGCTCATACAAATTGTCAATATTATTCTATCAATCATGAACGCTATTTTGACCGTAGTTCTCTCCCGAGCAAGTACAAAATTTACCAGTGCACTCTTCTGAGCTACCCTAGCTAGCTTTAATTTGAATAGTTCACTTTAGATTGCACCCAAGGCTTCGTTATTCCTAATCCCACCTTTACGCCTAAAGTTATAGATTACTCCAATAACCTAGGTGTGGTGTTGTTAAACAATATACCTAAATATGCACTCTTTTCCAAGTTATGCGCACTAAATAGGCACAGCTAATTGGGAGCTCTACCAATTAACTACAACAAGAACGAAGTTGAACAAATAGAAATCTAGCTAACAATTTGTAATCACATAAACTAGAAGTTCATCGCCCAATTAGTTCCATCAAAACCTTAGATAAGGAATTAGCTACTCATAATCAAAGAAACAAGAATAATAATTGAATTCATAATCAAAGAATCAATGTAAAACAAAGAAATAAGTTGAGAGAGTTCTCTCTTACTAATTATCTTGCAAAAGTAGTGAATAGCGCTTGTCTCTCTTGGGCGAAATCTATGCTTATATAGAGGGTTTAGGTTACAAAAATTGAGTTTTTAGAAAGTTAGCCTTTAAATTTTCGGCAGCGTTCGCGGTCCGTTCGCGGTTGCGAATGAACCGCGAACAGTCAAGCCCTCTGAAGTTTGAGAGGTTCCGCCAGCCTCTTTTTTTGCGGTTCATTCGTGGTCGCGAATGAACCGCGAATGAATAGTGTCTCTCCTTCTTCATCTTAATATTTTTTATGCCAACTTCAATCTTGCTCTACACTTGGCCTTTTTACCATCTTATGACTCCAAATGGCTCTTTTAGTCTCCAATGGCTCATGTGTACCTATAACACACCACAAAACACTAATAAAAGCATTTTGTCATCATAAACAATATCAATTCAACACTAAAGAGGGATTATTTAGGGCATAATTATAGTCAAATTCACCTATTACGATACCCCACACTTAAGCCTTTGCTCGTCCTCGAACAACCTTAATCACACTTTAGGCCAATTTTATTAATGTCTCCCCCAAAATATGTCACAAAAGCTATCTTTCATGATTAACCTAAGACATGCACAATTTTTACCTAACCGTAAACTCAAATACCAACACATTATTGCTTACTCTAGTTATTATCACAGACTTGCAAATTTACCTTTTCCTTCTTGAGTTACATTCCCTCACACAATTTATTGAGAGAAGTTCCCACACATAAACAATTTAGAACATGGAACTTATAGATTTAGGAAAAATTCACTCACTCTCAACAAAGAACATTCATATGCATACAGACACACCATAGGCTTGCCCCTAGTGTAATACTCCACTAATCGAGTTATTCAATCATAGATCAAGAGGTCTTAAGGGTTGTAATGTTGGCTACGGGACGGGTAGGATATTTTTGGTTATAGTGGCTAACATCCCTAAGCAATTTTCTTTCTTTTTCACAACTTCCCTTTTAGCTTTCTCCCTTATGTATCCCATAAACATTCCTTCACCTTTATTTGCTTTTAATCCCCAATTTCCTTTTGTTGGTGTAACTAGCCTTTTGTAACGACCCGACCCGTCGTTACGGGAATTTACCACTCCGTCATGTTGCAATTTCATGTTTTATGCTTTTATATCAGTGTTAGGGTCTATCGGGTGAGTTAGGAGTGAATTGGATTGAAAATGAGGCATATAGCCTTTGGGAAAGAAACTTGAATAAGGAAAGTCAACCCGGAGTTGACTATTTGGTTAGAGGGCTCGGAATCGGATTCCGATGATTCGGTTAGTTCCGGAAGGTGATTTGTGACTTAGGGGAGCGATCGGAATTGAATTTGGAGGCCCGGTGTAGAAATAGGCTTGAATTGGCTAAGGTTGAATTTTGGCGAAATCCGAACGGTAGGTGAGATTTTGATCCGGGGTCGGAATGGAATTCCGACAGTTGCAGTAGCTCCGTTAGGTGATTTTGGATGTGCCTGCAAAATTTCAGGTCATTCGGACGTCGTTTGGTCGGGTTTTTGATTGAATGTGCAATTTGGAATGTTTTAAGGAATTGAGGCTTGAATTCGATGCGAATTATGAGTATTGATGTTGTTAGACGTGTTTTGAGGATTGGAGCAAGTTCGAATAAGGTATTAAGATGTGTTGGTATGTTTGGATGAGGTCCCGGGGGCCTCGGGGTGTTTTCGGATGGTTAAACGGAAGAAAATCATGGAAATTGCAGGTTGAAGAGTTCTGGTTCTGTCATTTTCGCTCCTGCGGAAATGTGGTCGCAGGAGCGAGTCCGCAGAAGCGGATAAGGGAGCGCAGAAGCGCTTGGATCGCGGAAGCGGAAAGGAGCCCGCAGGTGCGGCACCGCTGA